>SJYX01018491.1:49759-133077 GCA_006410675.1 Oreotragus oreotragus
CAAAATAAATTTTTAACAATGGAGGGTATCTAAATAAATTAAGGTTCACTAATACAATGGACTACTTTGCCACCATTTATTAACATTGAGAGAAGTTAATAATATACTGTTATTTTAAATGAAAACATTTAAATCTTGCAAAAAAACCCCTGAAGATTTGTCTGTGTGATTAACATGGACTGTACATGTATAGAAAAAATGTATAAAATAAGTATTCTAAAATATGTTCTTTATTTTTAAATTTTGACATTAAATTTAACAGAAGAATATATAAAAGTTTCATATCAAAAGTGACAGGTTTTCTTGGCTTATCACTATGAGAAAGAATTTAAAGTACAATGAAGTAACCATCTTAATTATAATAAAATTCCCTTAGGTGTGGTTTTTATTTTCATGTCTATTTTTAATTAGCCTACTGCATCATAGTGTGAGATAGTAAGAGACAGCACTGGAGTGCTGCAGTCCATGGGGTTGCAGAGTTGGACACGACTTAGTGACTGGATAATAACAACAGTTGCATCATAAACTAAATGGATTTATGTACATTTATGCCGGGCTGTGCTTCGTTGCTCAGTCGCTTGCAACCACATGGATTGTAGCCTGCCAGACTCCTCTGTCCATGGGGATTCTGCAGGCGAGAATACTGGAGTGGGTTGCCATGCCCTCCTCCAGGGGATCTTTCCAACCCAGGGATTGAACCCTGGTCTCTTGCATTACAGGCGGATTCTTTATTGTCTGAGCCACCAAGGAAGCATGTACATTTATATATACTTTTAATCATTACCTGAGATACTTTTTGAAAATAAGTGTGGTATAAATATATTAAAAATATATATACACATAAAATTAAAGAATTATTATAGATGAAATTAAAATGTTTAAATTACATGAATATTTTTCAAAGGACCTCAAGTAAAGATAATGAGATAAAAATTAAGAAAAAAAAAACCAGAATATATATTTCTGAATCTCTAAAATTTTTGGTATTTTTTTTCTTAGAGATTTATATTTATTATCAGACTTAGCAGATTCTCACAGAAGCAAATGAGTAGTCCAAAACTTAATTTCTCTCTTGGCCCATTCTTTATTACTTTATGAAACAAAAGGACCATGATGTTTTTTAAACATAAAATCCCTATATTCTGTTTGGGGAAAAACTTTTCAAATGAGGGCTCTCTCTCAAGTATGTAGACCACTCATTCCAACCCTCAGTGTGCTTCCTGGGCACCCTGTCCAGACTGTAGGCACTGCACCTGTTAACACTGCACTTAACTTGTTTATTTGTTTCTCTCCCATTAAATGATGAGTTCCTAAGGGGTAAGAAATAGTACAATATATTCTTAATATCCCTAGCACAAAGCACAGTGATAACCTCCAAGTTGTAGTACAAAAAAGTCTTGAGGAATTAATTGCTTATTAGAGGGTAAAAGCAGAACATTACCTGTCACATCAGAATCTGATTCTTTGTGTCCTTGAACTAAATGTCCTTTATCACAAACCTAATGGAACACAGAACCAGAAGGAAAACAGTACTATATTATAAACATAAAATGAGGTACATTTTCTACGATTTATGGTAATTTTCAACATTTCTCATATTATCCTCATAGATTTAGAATGGGCAAAAATAATCCTTTAAATCAGTACCTTCTAGTATTTTTTACAATGCTACTTTTCTTCTCCACCAATGACAGAAGAAAATGTTAAATACTGTATTTTGGCATTAAAGGGAGTTTAAATTTTTTTTACTTCATATAGAACTTATTTATGATGAGAGACAAAAATTGTATGCTTTATAATTTCATTTACTTAATAAGATTAAAGATAAAGGAAGAGAAGTACAAAATGAATAAAAATATATAAAATTGTATGAAAAAGTAAAAGCAATTGCAAAACTGTGTTTATATATGAAAGTTGAAAAAATAATTTTTCATAGCTTGTAAAAAAACGTTTAGAGTAAGGAAGACCATATGCATGACACTGCTGTCTGTGTGTCATGAAAGGAGATACCTTGCCAGTCTGACCCAGCTGGACTAAAAGAGACACAAAACACTGTGGAATTGTGACTGTTCGTCTTGAATAGTGTACACAAATCATCATGTGAGTGAGAAAACATTCTGCAAGTCTCTTAGTCGTGTCCAACTCTTTGCAACCCCATGGGCTATATAGTCCATGGAATTCTCCAGGCCAGAATACTGCAGCGGGTAGCCTTTCCCTTCTCCAGGGTATTTTCCAGACCCAGGGATCAAACCCTTGTCTCCCACATTGCAGGCGGATTCTTTACTAGCTGAGCCACCAAGCAAGCTAAAAACATTTTAGATACTTCCAAACTGTTTCAAAATTCTCCAAACCAGGCTTCAACAATATGTGAACCATGAACTTTCAGATGTTCAAGCTGGTTTTAGAAAAGGCAGAGGAACCAGAGATCAAATTGCCAACACCCGCTGGATCATGGAAAAAGCAAGAGAGCTCCAGAAAAACATCTATTTCTGCTTTCTTGACTATGCCAAAGCTTTTGTCTGTGTGGATCACAATAACCTGTGGAAAATTCTGAAAGAGATGGGAATACCAGACCACCTGACCTGCCTCTTGAGAAACCTGTATGCAGGTCAGGAAGCAACAGTTAGAACTGGACATGGAACAACAGACTGGTTCCAAGTAGGAACAGGAGTACATCAAGGCTGCATATTGTCACCCTGCTTATTTAACTTATATGTAGTGTACATCATGAGAAACGCTGGGCTGGATGAAGCACAAGCTGGAATCAAGATTGCCGGGAGAAATATCAATAACCTCAGATATACAGATGACACCACCCTTATGGCAGAAAGTGAAGAAGAACTAAAGAGCCGCTTGATGAAAGTGAAAGAGTGGAAAAGTTGGCTTAAAGCTCAATATTTAGAAAACGAAGATCATGGCACCCAGTTCTATCACCTCATAGCAAACAGACAGGGAAACAGTGGCAGACTTTATTTTTTTGGGCTCCAGAATCACTGCAGATGGTGACTGCAGCCATGAAATTAAAAGATGCTTACTCCTTGGAAGAAAAGTTATGACCAACGTAGGCAGCATATTAAAAAGCAGAGATATTACTTTGCCAACAAAGGTCCATCTAGTCAAGGCATTGATTTTTCCAGTAGTCATGTATGGATATGAGAGTTAGACTATAGAGAAAGGTTCTTTTTAGATAAAACTGAATGGCAGCCCCTCCCCCCAAAAAAGATATAATCAGCATGAAAATGGGAAGTGGGAGGAAACTGTAAAAATCAAAACTTGATTATTAAAGGGAAAGAGATAAGGAAGTATTCTAGAAAAAATTATGCAAAGTTAAAAGTAGCAATATTACATAATCATTGTAAAGAATTTAGAGAGACAAGGGGTGAAACTAGGCTGAAGAAAATTCACTTGTAATAAGACTTAATTTGATGAATTCACTGTCATTTTTAGCTCTCCTCCTTTGATTGAAATATGACTGTGAACTATAATAAAACTATTATCTTCATCTCATAGAAAATCACCAGGCCAAGAAACTATAAAACTCCTAGAGGAAAACATAGGCAAAACACTCTCCAACATAAATCACAGCAGGATCCTCTAAGACCCACCTCCCAGAATGTTGGAAATGAAAGCAAAAATAAACAAATGGGACCTAGTTAAAAGCTTTTGCACAACAAAGGAAACTATAAGCAAGGTGAAAAGACAGCCTTCAGAATGGGAGAAAATAATAGCAAACAAAGCAACTGACAAACAATTAATCTCAAAAATATATAAGCAACTCATGTAGCTCAGTTCCAGAAACATAAACGACCCAATCAAACAATGGGCCAAAGAACTAAACAGACATTTATCCAAAGAAGACATACAGATGGCTAACAAAAACATGAAAGGATGCTCAACATCACTCATTATTCAGTTCAGTTCAGTCGCTCAGTCATGTCCAACTCTTTGCGACCCCATGAATAGCAGCACGCCAGGCCTCCCTGTCCATCACCAACTCCTGGAGTTCACTCAGACTCCTGGAGTTCACTCAGACTCATGTCCATCGAGTCCGTGATGCCATCCAGCCATCTCATCCTCTGTCGTCCTCTTCTCCTCCTGCCCCCAATCCCTCCCAGCATCAGAATCTTTTTCAGTGAATCAACTCTTCACATGAAGTGGCCAAAGTACTGGAGTTTCAGCTTTAACATCATTCCTTCCAAAGAAATCCCAGGGCTGTTCTCCTTCAGAATGGACTGGTTAGATCTCCTTGCAGTCCAAGGGACTCTCAAGAATCTTCTCCAACACCACAGTTCAAAAGCATCAATTCTTCAGCACTCAGCCTTCTTCACAGTCCAACTCTCACATCCATACATGACTCCTGGAAAAACCATAGCCTTGACTAGACAGACCTTAGTCAGCAAAGTAATGTCTCTGCTTTTGAATATGCTATCTAGGTTGTTCATAACTTTTCTTCCAAGGAGTAAGTGTCTTTTAATTTCATGGCTGCAATCACCATCTNATTCTCACATCCATACATGACCACAGGAAAAACCATAGCCTTGACTAGGCGGACCTTAGTTGGCAAAGTAATGTCTCTGCTTTTGAATATACTATCTAGGTTGATCATAACTTTTCTTCCAAGGAGTAAGCGTCTTTTAATTTCATGGCTGCAATCACCATCTGCAGTGATTTTGGAGCCCAAAAAAATAAAGTCTGACACTGTTTCCACTGTTTCCCCATCTATTTCCCATGAAGTGATGGGACCGGATGCCATGATCTTTGTTTTCTGAATGTTGAGCTTTAAGCCAACTTTTTCATTCTCCTCTTTCACTTTCATCAAGAGGCTTTTGAGTTCCTCTTCACTTTCTGCCATAAGGGTGGTGTCATCTGCATACCTGAGTTTATTGATATTTCTCCCGGCAATCTTGATTCCACCTTGTGTTTCTTCCAGCCCAACATTTCTCCTAATGTACTCTGCATATAAGTTGAATAAGCAGGGTGACAATATACAGCCTTGACGTACTCCTTTTCCTATTTGGAACCAGTCTGTTGTTCCATGTCCAGTTCTAACTGTTGCTTCCTGACCTGCATACAGATTTCTCAAGAGGCAGGTCAGGTGGTCTCGTGTTCCCATCTCTCTCAGAATATTCCACAGTTTATTGTGATCCACACAGTCAAAGGCTTTGGCATAGTCAATGAAGCAGAAATAGATGTTTTTCTGCAACTCTCTTGCTTTTTAATGATCCAGAGGATCCCACAGTTTGTGGCTTATCTATTCATTTTCTTAATGATATATTTTAAAAAGCAGAAAATTTTAATTCTGATGAAGCCCAGTTTAACATTTTTGTTTTTATGTCCAGTGATTTTTGTGTGTGTGTCAGATAAATTTGATTATCTCAAGGTTGTTAAGATACTCTGTATTTCTTCTAGAAATTTGATGGTTCAGGATCTTCAAACAAATATTTTTCATCTTAATTTGATCTTTTCAAAAAGTTTATTTTAAAAGTTCCAAGTATATAAAAAACTGGAAAGAATTTTACAGTGAAAACCCCTATATCTCCATCTAGATTTTACTATTAACATTTTGCTACATTTAGTTTAATTTTTGTACATAAGAATAAGGAAGAGGTTAAGGTCTTTTTAAATATGAATATCTAGCTTTTTATTAAAATTTTTTTTTATTTTTCCCTTTGGATTTATTTTTATTTTATTAATTACTTTTTTTTTTTTTTTTTTTGCCTTTTCATACCGTTCACGGGGTTCTCAAAGCAAGAATAGTGAAGTCCATACCCTTCTCCAGTGGACCATGTTTTGTCAGAACTCTCCACCATGACCTGTCCATCTTGGGTGGCCCTACATGGCATGGTTTCTAATTTCATTGAGTTAGACAAGGCTGTGATCCAAGTGATCAGTTTGGTTAGTTTTCTGTAATTGTGGTTTCCATTCTGTTATTAATTACTTTTTTTTTTTTTTTTTTGCCTTTTCATACCGTTCACGGGGTTCTCAAAGCAAGAATAGTGAAGTCCATACCCTTCTCCAGTGGACCATGTTTTGTCAGAACTCTCCACCATGACCTGTCCATCTTGGGTGGCCCTACATGGCATGGTTTCTAATTTCATTGAGTTAGACAAGGCTGTGATCCAAGTGATCAGTTTGGTTAGTTTTCTGTAATTGTGGTTTCCATTCTGTCTGCCCTCTGATGGATAAGGATAAAAGTCTTGTTGAAGCTTCCTGATGGGAGGGACTGGACTGGCTGTGGGGGAATCTGGGTCTTGCTCTGATGGGCGGGGCCACGCTCAGTAAATCTTTAATCCAATTTATGAAAAAGGCAAAAGATATGAAACTGAAAGATAAACTCCCCAGGTCAGTAGGTGCCATATGGCCACTGGAGAGGAGTGGAGAAATAGCTCTAGAAAGAATGAAGAGGCTGAGCCAAAATGAATATGGCACCCAGCTGTGGATGTGACTGGTGATGGAAGTAAAGTCCGATGCTGTAAAGAACAATATTGCATCAGTTCAGTTCAGTTCAGTCGCTCAGTCGTGTCCGACTCTTTGCGACCCCATGAATCGCAGCATGCCAGGCCTCCCTGTCCATCACCATCCCCCGGAGTTCACTCAGACTCACGTCCATCGAGTCCGTGATGCCATCGTCACCTTCTCCTCCTGCCCCCAATCCCTCCCAGCATCAGAGTCTTTTCCAATGAGTCAACTCTTCCCATGAGGTGGCCAAAGTACTGGAGTTTCAGCTTTAGCATCATTCCTTCCAAAGAAATCCCAGGGCTGATCTCCTTCAAAATGGACTGGTTGGATCTCCTTGCAGTCCAAGGGACTCTCAAGAGTCTTCTCCAACACCACAGTTCAAAAGCATCAATTCTTTGGTGCTCGGCCTTCTTCACGGTCCAATTCTCACATCCATACATGACCACAGGAAAAACCATAACCTTGACTAGGCGGACCTTAGTTGGCAAAGTAATGTCTCTGCTTTTTAATATGCTATCTAGGTTGGTCATAACTTTTCTTTCAAGGAGTAAGCGTCTTTTAATTTCATGGCTGCAGTCACCATCTGCAGTGATTTTGGAGCCCCCCAAAATAAAGTCTGACACTGTTTTCACTGTTTCCAGGAATGTTAGGTCCATGAATCAAGATAAATTGGAAGTGGTCAAATAGGAGATGGCAAGAGTGAATGTCAACATTTTAGGAATCAATGAGCTAAAATGGATTGGAATGTGTGAATTTAATTCAGATGACCATTATATCTACTACTGTGGGCAAAAATCCCTTAGAAGAAATGGAGTGGCCCTCAAAGTCAACAAAAGAGTCTGAAATGCAGTACTTGGGTACAATCTCAAAAATGACAGAGTGATCTCTGCTTGTTTCTAAGGCAAACCATTCAGTATCACAGTATTCCAAGTCTATGCCCCAACCACTAATGCCAAAGAAGCTGAAGTTGAATGGTTCTATGAAAACCTACAAGACCTTCTAGAACTAACACCAAGAAAGATGTCCTTTTCATCATAGAGGACTGGAATGCAAAAGCAGGAAGTCAAGAGATACCTGGAATAACAGGCAAATTTGGCCTTTGAATACAAAATGAAGCAGAACAAAGGCTAATAGAGTTTTGCCAAGAGAACTCACTGGTCATAGCAAACACCCTCTTCCAAAAACACAAAGCATGACTCTACACCTGAACATCACCAGGTAGTCAATACCGAAAACAGATTGATTATATTCTTTGCAGCCAAAGATGGAGACGCTCTACACAGTCAGCAAAAACAAAACCGGGAGCTGACTGTGGCTCAGATAATGAACTCCTTATTGCCAAATTCAGACTTAAATTGAAGAAAGTAGGGAAAACCACTACACCATTCAGGTACGACCTAAATCAAATCCCTTACGATTGATAATACAGTGGAAGTGACAAATAGATTCACGGGATTAGATCTGATAGAGTGCCTGAGATACTATGGACGAAAGTCCATAACATTATATGTCCATAACATTATACAGCAGGCAGTGATCAAAACCATCCCCAAGAAGAAGAAATGCAAAAAGACAAAATGGTTGTCTGAGGAAACTTAGAAATACCTAAGAAAAGAAGAGAAGCAAAAGGCAAAGGAGAAAAGAAAAGATAGATTCATCTGAATGCAGAGTTCCAAAGAACAGCAAGGAGAGATAAGAAAGCCTTCTTCAGTGATCAGTGCAAAGAAATAGAGGGAAACAACAGTATCGGAAAGACTAGAGATCTCTTCAAGAAAATTAAAGATACCAAAGGAACATTTCATACAAAGATGGGCACAATAAAGGACAGAAATGGTATGGACCTTACAGAAGCAGAATATATTAAGAAGAGGTGGCAAGAATGCACAGAAGAACTATACCAAAAAGATCTTCATGACTCAGATAACCATGATGGTGTGACCACTCACCCAGAGCCAGACATTCTGGAATGCAAAGTCAAGTGGACCTTAGGAAGCATCACTACGAACAAAGCTAATGGAGGTGATGGAATTACAGCTGAGCTATTTCAAATCCTGAAAGATGATGCTGTGAAGGTGCTGCACTCAATACGCCAGCAAATTTGGAAAGCTCAGCAGTGGCCACAGGACTGGAAAAGGTCAGTTTTCATTTCAGTCCCAAAGAAAGGCAATGTCAAAGAATGTTCAAACTACCACACAATTGCACTCATCCTACACACTAGCAAACTAATGCTCAAAATTCTCTAAGCGAGGGTCCAGTAGTATGTGAACTGAGAACTTCTAGATGTTCAAGCTGGATTTAGAAAAGGCAGAGGAAGCAGAGATCAGATTTCCAACATCCGTTGGATCATAGAAAAAGCAAGAAAGTCCTAGAAAAACATCTGCTTCATGGACTGTGCTAAAGCCTTTGACTGGGTGGATCACAGCAAACGGTGGAAAATTCTTAAAGAGATGGGAATACCAGACCACCTGACCTGCCTTCTGAGACCTGACAGAAACAGTATTTTTATTTTTATGTTCTTTATTTATTTATTTTTTTTACATTTATCAGAAGCTTTTATTTTTTATTTTTTGTTTTTTCATTATTTTTATTTTAGAATCATAGAACAGAGAGCTAAGTTCTACTGTAAATTTCAAGACATTCTTCCATACATAAAATAATGTGTGTTTAGTCAAAATGTAATTTAACTTTTATTTTAAAATTAATAATTATTACTAATATACTATTCTCAAAATATACATTGAAAAGAATCTATTTACCAAACAGTTCCACACATCATCCCCAGAATAATTAGAAAATATTACATTTAGAGCACTTTTAATGTACAGTTTCTTTCAAGAATAAGAGTCTAATTAGTCACTTGATTGGTTCATAACTATGTATTAAGCATAACCTATGCTGTGCTTTTTATTTTTTATTTTTTTTATTTTTTTTTGATTTATAAGCCATATAGGCATGGTTTTATTGTAGATGCCTCAGATTTTTTTTTTCTTTCTTTTTTTTTTTTTAATTATTACTAATATACTATTCTCAAAATATACATTGAAAAGAATCTATTTACCAAACAGTTCCACACTACTTTTAGATCTGTTTTTTTCATTAAGGTACACCTTTTCTAAAGTATATTTCTCAAGTATTTCTTTGTATTTGAATTTATTTGATTTAATACCAAATATTAAGAACTGCAGTGGCTAAATCTAAATTGCTATCAAAAATGTTTTTTAAAAAAAGGTTTTGATACTTAGACTTAATTTTAAATGTCCATAGTTGCTCTAAATTAGATTATAAACATTTAGAAAAGAAAAAGTTATGTGCTTAAATAGCCAGCAAAGATTACTAACAAGTAATCATGGAAAAATACATTAGAAGCCAAAGATGAAGTTATTAGTATAAATATATATATGTATGTATAGAAGGATGATGGTTTCTGAACAGAGGGAAAGGGGGGATGTGAAATGTTTTTGTTGGTACAAGGCATTTGACACTTAAAGAATGTTTCATTAATTATTCATGTTGACCTGGAAAGAGGTCTTTAGAGAGTAGAGTGTTGCAGGGTTCTATTTAATAGAATTTCATCAATGATGTAAACAAAATGGTTTCTTCAGCAATAACAAGGATGCAAAAAAATGTTTCTTTAAACTTTTGATGATGTAACAGTCAATATTTAGTTAAAAGAACTTGGAATCTTAAGTATACCATCATTTGAGGTTGGAATTTTGCATTTAGGGTTTAAATTTAGCAGAATATCCTGTGGGAGGAGTGATGTTTGTGCAACATTTAGTGAATATACTAGTCACTGAATTATACATCTAAAAATAACTGAATAGAAAATTTTATGTGTATTTTACCACAGTAGGACTTCAGCAGAATATTAAATATGGCACTTAGTTTCAAAGAATCAGCTTGAATAGAGTGAGAGCAAGGTGATTTAGAGACCAGATTCAGTTACAATTACATGGAAGACAGGGATGTTTAAAGCTTAACATGAACCAATGTACCATGTTAAACTAATCCTAAAGTTCATATTAAACTATGTGACAACCAGAGATAATAATTTCAACACACCACAGCTGTGTGGTGTGTCAGGTTCTGTGAATGTAAGATAGAAATGTAAGAATACCTATCTGGGAGACTAGTTTAGGAGGATGTGAAGTGTACTGTCTAAAAACAGCATACGAGATTGGAGGTTAGATGGGTGTTCAAGTCCTGGCTGGAGAGGCTGTTACCCAGGTGACCTGGCAAGTTCTTTGAAACTTCTTATGGTGTGAATTTCTTCCTGGTGAAATAAAGATAATTGCGTAGAATTTTGAGAAGATTGAATGAAACTATAAATTATTTAGCACATTACCATCAAGCATTTGATAAGAACTCAATAAATATTATAAGTATCACATCCTACACCTCTTTATATATCCGCATGCATGTAAACAAAAGAAGGGAGCTTTGCTTGTGAACTGTGCTAAATATCTTAAGTGCAGCCTCCTAAAACATGGGAGGTTGAGGAGAGATGCTGAAGTTGATTCATTTCAATGATGCTCTAGTTTTAAAATAAATCTTTTAACTTTTTATGATGACAAATTTCAAGCTTATGCAAAAGTAGAATACCATAATGAATACACAGGTATCTCTCAAGGATTACTTTCAGCAATGATCAACTTTTGGTCAGTCTCATTTTGTCTATTTCCCCATCTTTCTCTGTCCCCTTTCTTCTCCCCCTACCCCTGTATTATTTTGAAGTGAGTCCTAGAAATTTTATTTATAAATATTTTGGTATGTATCTCTAAAAGATAAGCACCCTTAAAAAAAATCTCAATATCATCACATGTTAAAAAAAAAAAAAGCTAATACTACTACTTCAGAGTAATCAGATACCTATTCAGTATTTATATTTCCCTGATTAAAATTTATATGTCTTTTGCAATCAAGATTCAATCAGTAATTGTACATGTATTGTGATTGGTTGATATGTCTGTATACATCCTTTCTCTTTTTCCTGTCCCCCCACACCCCATTCTTCCTCTCTTCCTCCCTCTCCCTGTCTCCTCATTCTTTCTGTCCTTGCCCTCCCCCTCCCCCCGCTGCAATTTTATTTTTGTATCGTTTCCCACACTCGAGATCTTGCTGAATGCATCTCCCTTTTGGTGTTTAACATGTTCTTTGTATGGACTCTCACTTTTCTTTGTTTCCCCAAGACCACTTTAAAGGTAATATTTTATACTTTCACCCATAGGTTGCATGTCTGTCCCTTTTTGTGCTGGTAGTGGTCATTGATGGAAATTGTCTTAAACAACTACATCCAATAACACTCTGACGACAGAAAGAATTTGTATCTACACTATCCAGTGTGGTATCCCCTAGCCTCATGTGGTTATTGAATGCTTGAAATGTGGCTGGTGTGATTGAGGAACATAATTTTTTTGGTTTTTTAGGATTTTTTTTATATGGACCATTTTTAGTCTTTATTGAATTTGTTACAGTATTGTTTCTGTTTTATGTTTTGATTTCTTGTCCACAAGGCGTGGGGGAATCTTAGCTTCCTGTCCAGGGATCAAATCTGCGCCCCCTGCGTTGGAAGGCAAAGTTTTAACCACGGGACTGTCAGGAAAGTTCTATAATTTTAGATTTTATTAAATAGCCCACAGATGAATGTGGCTATTGCGTTGGACAGGACTGGCTGATAAGAAACTTTCTCCCAGCAATGACTTGCTTATCCTGAAGCTTAGTTCTTAAAGGAAAGGCAAGGTGCGCGCATCAGTGCTCAGTCCTGTCCAGTTCTGTGCAGCCCCATGGACTGGCTGTAGCTCACCAGGCCCCGCTGTCAGTGGGATTTCTCTGGCAAGAACACTGGAGTGGGTTGCCATTTCCTTCCTCAAGGGATCTTGACCCAGGAATTGAACCCACAGCTCCTCAGTTGGCAGGTAGATTCTTCACCACTGCACCACCTGGGAGGCACTGGAATATAATTATAACTTTACCCATTTGAACTTGGTGTATTTCAACCCTCTGTAGTTATTATCCCTGTTTATGCTTAAATTGTCCTGTCTTTGGAGAACTGAGTCCTTTGACTTAACCCTGGTAATCTTTAATAATTTCTTTACTTTTTGGTTTTACAAAAATTTGTGCCTTACCGTTTTTCTAGAATTCCTTGTTTCTTTTAGTGGGAAAAAGTATAGAGAGTCCTCTGTATACGCCACTGGGTTTGCACCATTTCTAGGCCTTTTCAGTGAATGGAATAGGACTTTTTTTTCCCCCCCCAAAAGATATATCATTAACTCACACTGGTAATTTCTGTTCCAAGCTTAAAATTCAAAATGGTAGCATCTTTACCTAATCTCAGTCATACAACTTATTACCTCTTTTCACTTATGTCCCAAATCCTAGTTACCAGTGATACACGCTTATTTCTTTCCTTTATTCCACTCTAATCTCATTACTTTTTCAAAATAATAACAATACTAACACAATACAATTACTGTAAGTGGTTTAGCAATAGTTGTAGTTTCTTTTGTCCTTAGGTTACTAGGGAGCTGTAGTAAAAAAAATTTTTTTTCATGTTTGGCTACCACCAGCTGGTACATGTGTAGGTACATTTGTTTCACAAAATCTTTTATTTGCTTTTAGAAATATTGACTCTGGCTTACTTCATATATACAATTATTCCAATATATCTAATATAGCTGGGCATTCCCTGGCAATCCAATGGTTAGAACTCTGCATTTTAATTGCCAAGAACAAGGGTTCAATCCCTGGTTAGGGAATTAAGATCTCACAAGCCACCTGGCACAGCCAAAAAAAAACCCAAAAAACACTTGAGATTAAAAATAATTTACATACCATAATTTAGAAGCCTCTCTTTTATAAATTAAACAACATGAATATTTTCCTCATTCAAGAAAAATGCGTTTCTAGGCAATTTTTATCTTTCACTTTTAGATTGAGACCCATACTTTGCAGAATTATATGGTGAAAATTGAAGATCTTGTAGTTTGCATTGGGAAACATCTGATATAAAGCGGTCTCTGGTTGTAAAAGAACTCTTACCTTCCTATTGCAGCTCTATGTAATGTCCGCAAAAATATGAATAGTCTTTTTTTTTTCTTTTTAATGTAGAAACTGAATAACTGAATAGCAAGTGTTTAGAAACTGTAGGCTTCCAGTGGACCGGTGTATATTTAAATATTAAAATGAGAACTGCTTGTTTCCCTTAATCCATTATTTCAGTTCAGTTCAATAGCTCAGTTGTCTCCAACTCTTTGGACTGACTGCACGACATGCCTCCCTGTCCGTCGCCAACTCCCGGAATTTACTCAAGCTCATGTCCATTGAGTTGGTGATGCCATTCAAGCATCTCATTTTCTGTTGTCCCCTTCTCCTCCCACCCTCAGTCTTTCCCAGCATCAGGGTTTTTTCAAATGAGTCAGCTCTTCACATCAGATGGCCAAGTATTGGAATTTCAGCTTCATCATTAGTCCTTCTAGTGAGTATTCAGGACTGATTTCCTTTAGGATGGACTAGTTGGATCTCTTTGCAGTCCAAGGGACTCTCAAGAGTCNCATCTAGGGAGCTCACGTGCTGCAAGTACTGAAGCTTGTGGGCCTAAGCACCTGTGCTCTGCAACAAGAGAAGCTACCCCAACGAGAAGCACACACACCACAGCTAGAGAGTAGCCCCTGCTCTCTGCCACTATAAAAAGCCCACAAGAAGCAGCAAAGACCCAACACAACCAAAAAATAAAAAAATTTTAAAGATAATGAAAAAGATGGATAGTGTGTGTGAATAAATGGGAAATTTAAGTGGAGACATGGAAATAAGAACCAAATGGATATGTTGAGATGAATAACACAAAATTAGAGCAGTATTTTGGCTATTGTTGTATCCTTTCTTTCATTCAGTTCACCATTGGCTTCAAGTTATTTGAAGGCAAAATCAATACATTCGCTTCAGCAGGGATCAAATCATTGGCCATGTAATTGAACTCAATCTCTAGCCCCCTCACTCCCCCTGAGGTCATGCTGACCCAAAGTTCCAACTGTCTAAACATATGGTTGGCTATTTGGGTGACCAGCTCCCATTCTGAAGCTCTATAGGGGTCCACTGTGAGTCACTTCATTAGCCTAACAAAAACTTCTGTCACTCAGGAAATCCCAAGAGTTTTTGAAGCTCTGTGCCAGGAATCAGGGACAAAGACAAGCTATATTCTCCATTACACCATAGGGTTTCCTTCAGCTCTCCTGCCCATTCCTGCTCTTCTGAGGGAGTCTTGCGCTTGGAGAGAGATCTCAGCCTGCTGTACCTCAGCATGGGTTTCTCTCTGCTCTCCTTCTCAGTTCCCATCCACTGCTTTCAGTCTACAACTCCCCAAACATCGAAGACTCGTAGTGTAAGCGATGGACAGTGGGCACAGATCCTCTCTGGGGGTGTGACTTTGGCAGGCAGATTCTTTACCACTGGCACCACTTGGAAGCCTTCCAGTCCATCCTGGCAGCCCAAATACTGCTATTAAAAGTTTGCTTGAAATTCAACTAGTTTCTCTTACCCATTCTATGGAGGGTTACTCTTTCTCTCACAGTCTCACCAAGTACGGAGCAGCTATAGATTTCTTCTGTCCTATGAAGGGCACATCACTTTCTGGATTTAGATCATTTATATTTGTGTCCATGCTTTCTGATGACTTTTTAAAACTGTGATATTTTAGCTTATCTGCTGTTTTCTTTGGGGGATGGGATTGTTTGATATTTTGTGTGTGTGTGTGTGTGTGTGTGTGTGTGTTTCTGCATCTGAACCTAGGCTGTTCACTTTTGCAAGGATAGAGGAGAAGTTAAGGGATTTTTTTTTTTTTTGGTGGAAATTATATCAACTTCACTTTATTCTTCAATATATGAGAACTCTTTTGAGTAGCTCCTAACTTCTCCCTTTTAGCTCAGTTGGGAAAGAATCTGCCTGTGATGCAGGAGACACAGGTCATTTCCTGGATCAGGAAGATCCCTGGAGAAGGAAATGGCAACCCACTCCAATATTCTTAACTGGAAAATCTCATGGACAGAGCAGCCTGGCGGGCTACAGTCCATGGGGTCACAAGAGTCAGACTTGACTTAGCGACTAAACCACCACCTAACCCCTCAAAGACCCCTTTAATCTCTCCCTTTTCTAAATCTGCTCTAAACACTATTCCTTTTATCTCAGCAACAGCAAGGACCAGGTCTGCATTCTGGCAGTCTGCTCTCTACCCCCATCTCCCAGCACACTCACACAGAAATTGCTAATCAATCTTCTGTCTTTATTTCCTGTAGAGACTGGATGAGCTCTTTCAGTACTTCTCAAAATAATGTACCAGGCAATCGATTAGATTTGGTCCACAGTATTAAATGTGCTTGCCACCCTCGATTTAACCTCAAAGGTGTTTTTTTCCCCCAATTGAGCACTTTGGGACTCCTCCAAGAAAACGTTTGTCACACAAGGCATCCATAAGTTATGGGTTATTGTCAACAACCAGACAAAATTTCAAAGAGGATCAGTGGATTCTGAGTTCAGAACAGAAAGAGAGATTAGAAAACACTGAGGTGAAATGATCTGAGAAGAGTTTGTGCTGATATCATTTAATGCACATTGAGAGACAGAGGATACAGCACTGAGGTGAAATGATCTGAGAAGAGTTTGTACTGATATCTTTTAATGCACATTGTGAGATGGAGGATACAAACCGAGACTTGACTGCCTTGGGTTTTTATTCATCTTCTGAGTTAGTGGGTAGAAATGGGAGCAGTGAGATAGGCTCTATTATGTAATCTCTAGGTCCCTTCTGGTGCTTGCGTCAAATACTAAAGAAAATTATAATCAGATGATGTTGCTAAACTTTATTTTAGTGGACTCCTTTAATGCCTATTCTTTCTAATACCATTCAGGCAGCAACAAGGGCTTTGAATATATACTTCCTTGTGAATATGAAATAGAGAAAGTAGAGTAAAATTCTTAAAAATCTGTAGCAGAAAGGATAGTCTTGAAAACCATGAGTTTCAGTGTTAAGAATCAAATTTCTGAGGAAGAGGCTTATTATTGCATTCTAAAAGCTTGGTTTTTAAGTGTGAAGAACTGGAAGGACTTTCAGAATAGCATTATTCTACAAATCTTCAGAGTCTCTTAAGGGAAATAAGAGTTTGATTAGCTTGCCAGAAAGGAAGTACCAGAGGGAATGTGATCAAGATTTAGATATTTTAAGTTCCTTGTATCCATTTTGCAAAGCAAACCCTAGGATGGGGCTGGGATGACATCAAACCTGAAGACACCCCTCACCCACAATTCCAGACAGATTTGAGGATATAGCAGGGCATAAAGACCCCCTGTCTGGCTTCACCAGCCATAATTCAGAAGCTTGCAGGGCTTGTAGAAAAGCTTCATCGTCCAGCAGTATGTGAGTGATGGGGTCATGAGTGGCTGAGCAAAGTGGCTCAGCTGACAGACAAGAGGCCATTTCATGGAATCCTCCATACTTGAACATTGTATGTAGAAAGATAAGACTTCCAGGGCTCCAAGGGGGCCATGGGAGAGCAAGTGGGCAGGTGGACTAAAGGAGCTTAGGGTTTAGATAAGAAGGAATGGTCATGTTTCCAGGACAGTGGAGTCTAGTTTCTAAGACTCAGGAGATGAGCATTCCTAACAGAAACAGAGGAGGGCCCAGGACTCAACCCCCTCCCTCTAGGCCTAGAAGTTGGGAACTTGGCACAGCCTTCAGGGAGAAGGAAAAGGGAAAATCCCAAATTAACAGAGCATTTATCTGGAAGGGACTGAGGTTGAGATCAGAAATGATTTGAATTCTTTGAGTTGGAAAGCTTCAGTTTTTCTGCATCCATGGAAATGGTAGATTAAAACCTTTTAGTTTTTGAGAAATGAATTTACAGTTTTATCAGATGAGATCAGTTGCTCAGTCGTGTCTGACTCTTTGTGACCCCATGAATTGCAGCACGCCAGAACTCCCTGTCCATCACCATCTCCCAGAGTTCACTCAAACTCATGTCCATCGAGTCGATGATGCCATCCAGCTATCTCATCTTCTGTCGTCCCCTTCTCCTCCTGCCCTCAATCCCTCCCAGCATGAGTCTTTTCCAATGAGTCAACTCTTTGCATGAGGTGGCCAAAGTACTGGAGTTTCAGCTTTAGCATCAATCCTTCCAAAGAACACCCAGGGCTGATTTCCTTTAGAATGGACTGGTTGGATCTTCTTGCAGTCCAAGGGACTCTGAAGAGTCTTCTCCAACAGCACAGTTCAAAAGCATCAATTCTTTGGTGCTCAGCTTTCTTCACAGTCCAACTCTCGCATCCGCACATGACCACTATACACATGAGTTACTTGGACTCTTGAGTGTGAAGAATTCATACCTGCAGAAGTGATGAATAGTTCATACGTATGTATTGGCAGTGGTGACCCTCACAGTGCTTACTTCCAAATAGCACTTTGGCAGTAAACCTGGGGCTAAAGACAAAAAGATGAGGTGGAACAGACAGATGAAAATGAAGGTGAATAAAACATTCAAACTCTTAACTGAAACTTCCATGCCTACAAGATCGTGCATGATCTGGCACTGCTTAGCTCTTCACTCTTTCTTCTGCTGCCCTGTCCACCCCTGTGTGCTCTCTGCTCACTTACACTGGAACTCTGCCCTGATTTTGTTATCTATTGCTGCATCACAAATCACCCCTCACTGAGGGACTTAGGACAGCAGCACCCATTTTCTGTCTCACTGGGTTGACTGGGCTCAGCTGGGTGGTTCATCCACCCCATGTGGTGTTGGCTCTAGTCACTGGAAGGTGCCACTGGGCTAGAATGACTGAGATGGCTCACACACATGGCTGACAGCTAGGAGCTCAACTCAGGCTTTTCCATTAAAGGCTGTGTTAGAGAGAGTCTCTAAAGAAACAGAACCAGTAGGATGTGTATTTATAAATATAGAAAGATATTTACAATGAGGAATGGGTTCAGGTGATTATGGAGACAGGTAATTCTGAGATCTGCAGGGTAAGTCAGGAGACCCAGGAAACCAATGGTGTTATTGTGGTTGGAGTCTGAAGGCCTGAGACCCAGAGGAGCTGATGATGTAGATTCAGTCCAAAAGCCAGTAAGCTTGAGACCGAGGAAGATCTGATGCTTTTGTTTGAGTCCAAAGGCAGAAGAAAAACCACTTTCCCATCTCAAAGGCAGTCAGGTGGGAAAGAATCTCTCTTACTCTGAGGTCAAGCTTTGAGTGCTCTTCAGGCCTTCAACTGATTGGATGAGGCCCGCCCACCTTAGGGAGGGCACCTTAGGGAGGGCAGTCTGCTTTTCTCAGCCTACTGGTTCAAATGTTAGTCTCATCTAAAAACAGTTTCACAGGAACACCCAGAAAAGTGAGCAAAAATCTGGGCACTCTGTGGCCTGGTCAAGTTGACACATAAAATTAACCATCATAGAGGGGCTCACCTCACCACATGGTCCCCACCATGGCCTGGGCTTGTCACAGTGTGGTAGCTGGGTCCCAGGGGGAGTATTGCAAGCTTGCCAGAGCAGAACCTGCATATCTTTCCAGGCCCTGCATCACCTCTGCTGTGTTTGTGGATCAAAACAAGTCACAGGGTCAACCTGGATTCCAGGGGAGGAGACTATTCCACCTCTCTGTGGGAGGGGTGGTGAAGCTTCTGTGGGCACCTTAGTGCTGTGCTGTGCTTAGTTGCTCAGTCATGTCCAACTCTTTTCAACCCCATGGACCATAGTCTGCCTGGTTCCTCTGTTCATGATGATTCTCCAGGCAAGAATACTGGAGTGGGTTGCCATGCCCTCCTCCAGAGGATCTTCCCAACCTAGGGAATCGGTCTCAAGCTTTTGTTTGAGTCCAAAGGCAGAAGAAAAACCACTTTCCCATCTCAAAGGCAGTCAGGTGGGAAAGAATCTCTCTTACTCTGAGGTCAAGCTTTGAGTGCTCTTCAGGCCTTCAACTGATTGGATGAGGCCCGCCCACCTTAGGGAGGGCACCTTAGGGAGGGCAGTCTGCTTTTCTCAGCCTACTGGTTCAAATGTTAGTCTCATCTAAAAACAGTTTCACAGGAACACCCAGAAAAGTGAGCAAAAATCTGGGCACTCTGTGGCCTGGTCAAGTTGACACATAAAATTAACCATCATAGAGGGGCTCACCTCACCACATGGTCCCCACCATGGCCTGGGCTTGTCACAGTGTGGTAGCTGGGTCCCAGGGGGAGTATTGCAAGCTTGCCAGAGCAGAACCTGCATATCTTTCCAGGCCCTGCATCACCTCTGCTGTGTTTGTGGATCAAAACAAGTCACAGGGTCAACCTGGATTCCAGGGGAGGAGACTATTCCACCTCTCTGTGGGAGGGGTGGTGAAGCTTCTGTGGGCACCTTAGTGCTGTGCTGTGCTTAGTTGCTCAGTCATGTCCAACTCTTTTCAACCCCATGGACCATAGTCTGCCTGGTTCCTCTGTTCATGATGATTCTCCAGGCAAGAATACTGGAGTGGGTTGCCATGCCCTCCTCCAGAGGATCTTCCCAACCTAGGGATCGAACCCAGTTCTCCCTCACTGCAGGTGGATTCTTCACCATCTGAGCACCAGGGAAGCCCATGGGCAACTTTAATTCCCCACAAATCTGGGCCTTTTTCCTGCTAAGCTCTAAGAGGACTTTCCTCCCCTCTCTTCATCTGGTCAACTCTACTTTGTTCTTTGGGTCTCAGCTTAGATCTCCTCCCTCCATGGAAGCCTTTCTTGAACTTGACTCCTGTATCCACAGCCCCGGGTGGCTCACCTTATTCTCCATGCTTACACACACTCTGCTTTTCTGAACATTTCTCATCATGGTTGGAATGAATTATCTGGGTGATGGTGAGCTGACTTGCTGCCTTCAGTCTTTCTGTGAAGATGGCAGTGGTGGCTGGGGTGAGGCATGCCAAGAGCATTGGATTTAAAGGCAGAAAACTTAAATTTAGGTTCTGGCTCTGCCATTTATTGATTGTGTGACTTTGGGAAGTCACATATGTTCTCAGGCCTTCACTCTCCTCATCTGTAAAACCAGATGAACCATAAAGTCATAAAGACCCTTTCCTTACAAAAGGGCTGCACAGACTGGAAGAGAAACCAAGTGCCAAAGCCTGCTGCAGACACTGGAGAGCTGTGTGTGACAGGCCCACCTTGCTGCTCCCTTTCCTTTCCTCCTCCCCCTCAATAGAAGGAAGCCAGCGGTATGTGCCTTTAAGTTCTAGCACCTCATGGGTCACTGAGGCCCTGGTTGTGATCCCTTGAGGTGGAGAGCTAGCAGGGAGCACAAAGGAAACGGCCCCAGGTGTGTCTGGAACAGGAGCAGGCAAGTAGGTCCAGCTCAGGATGCCCTGTGCTCACCTTTGAGGGGCAGAGCACAGGTGGAGGTCCCACTGTGACTACTATTACACTTGGGAACTTTGGAGGTTTCCCTCTGGGGGAGAGAGAGACAGTGAGAGGAATGTGGGAGACTGTGAAGAAAAAAGAGGTTTGCTTCAAATTTGCTTGCCCATATTTGATGTATGGAATTTAAAACCAAGTGTGTACCTTAGTCCACCCTGAGAGGCAGCAAGTTAGATGAGATTAACAACACCCAGGGTTCCAGGATATAGTGTGACCGTAAAGTCATCCGACTTAAACACAAAACCGGGACCTCCCCACAAGTTAAATATGACCAAGTGTATATACGTTGTTCATTCTGGGTAGCAGGGAAGCCAACAGAAGTGACTGGGTTTATTTCCAAAGGACTCAGTCCAGTTTGCGGAGAAGGCGACGACATCCCACTCCAGTCCTCCTGCCTGGAAACTCCCATGGATGGAGGAGCCTGGTGGGCTGCAGTCCATGGGGTCGCTGAGTCAGACACGACTGAGCGACTTCACTTTCACTTTTCCCTTTCATGCATTGGAGAAGGAAATGGCAACCCACTCCAGTGTTCTTGCCTGGAGAATCCCAGGGGCGGGGGAGCCTGGTGGGCTGCCGTCTGTAGGGTTGCACAGAGTCGGACATGACTGAAGCCACTTAGCAGCAGCAGACCAGTTTGAAGAGGCTCCCCCTGGCTGGAGATGACCATCAGCAAGGACAGCAACCACAGTGGATGAAAAGTTATCAAATAAGTGAAATATCAAAAGTCATAATGAAACTGAAACAGTAATTGTAATTGATCACCATGTGAAGATGTCAGGGAGCCCACTCCCTGTTTTGGAAGCTAGTGAATAAAAGGGAAGACTCAAAATTTTTATTCTCTTTTCTACTTTAGCTCTGGCTAACGACAGAGTAGGTGAGGGAGCTTTCTCCAGGTACAAGCATTCTAGCCAATCACATTCTAACCAAGCATTCTAATCAATCTAGGGGCTGTTTGGCAGCCCCTAAGGATTTAATGGATCTATGCCATAGCGGTAACAGCTGCCAACATGACAGAAAGAGACAGCAGGTCGTTACGTGCTTCCGCAAACACTGCCTGTGACACTGTCTTGCAAAATAAAAGAGTTAATCCCATCAAGCGTCCAAAACTGGAGTCAACAAACCTTTTCTGTAAAGGGTCAAGGCAAAAGAGCAATACTTTGGGCTTTGTGGATAACCTCAGTCATAATTACAGGAGTCTGCTAATGAAGCATAGAAACACACAGCACGTGAGCAAATGAGTATGGCTGTTTCCAGTTAAACTTTATTCACAAAAACAGACCCCAGGCTGTATTTGGCCCACATGTTACAGTTTGCTGAGCATTGTTCTAAACCCAGCTGTTCACTTAAAACAGGAAAGTTGCAAGACAGAAAGACATCACACTGAGCAAATCCAGGCTGTGAGAAAAATCTTTAAGAAAAGATATCAATTCAGAAGAAAAATGAAAGGAAAAGAAAGTATATCAATTCAAATAAATTGAAATGGTGGGGAGAAACCTATGGCTTAAGAGACCAAAAGAAGAAAAAATCAATTCCAATATGTAGATTTCTTTTGAATCATGATTTACAACTATATTTGAGGATAACTGAAGATTAGAACCCTTTCTGGATATTTGGTGATATTAAGGAATTGTATTTAGTTTGTAGCTAGAAAATGGTATTATGATTCTTTTAAAAATGTAAGATAAGATTTCTCATCTTAAAAAAAAAAAGCAGTTATTTTGGAGACTCTGTGTTTGTTCCAGTGATGCTTCATTTTGCTCAAAAAAAATGTAGGAACCTGCTTTCCAACCCATGATACCATGCCTCTCAAAGAAATGAACTCATTGTATCTTGTTTATTATTCAGCCACCTCCACTTTACCTTGGTTTGAGTGCTTGCTGGTGCCAGGCTCCGGGTCGTGAGTGGCTCTTTGTTGCCTCAAAGACCAAACCCTGTCCAGTCAGACTTGCACAGCCCTCTGTCTTCATTGGAACTGACCCTGGTGCTGGGAAAGATTGAAGGCAAGAGGAGAAGGGGATGATAGAGGATGAGATGGTTGGATGGCATCACTGACTCGATAGACATGAGTTTGAGCAAGCTCCAGGAGTTGGTGATGGACAGGGAGGCCTGGCATGCTGCAGTCCACAGGGTCGCAAAGAGTCAGACACAACTGAGTGACTGAACTGAACTGTCTTAATTTTCTCATGCAGTCCTCAGAACAGCTCTGGGCCGGGTCTCATCACCCACTTCTACACATGTCCAACTCTGCAATTCAGGCTCAGCAATTGCCCTAAGTCTCCCAGCTCCTGAGTAGTACTGAGAGGACTTGAACCCAGGATTCTGATAACAATTCATTGGCTCTTTTTTTTGTATTTTCCACCATTCACCATATTCCTAGGGAGATGCCAGTTTCTCAAATGTTTGGGCAGTGGCAGCTACCTTGGAATAAGTGTGTGGCCTCACAGTTAGGAGAAAAAGGAGACCACTATGGAGAAGCCCACTGTTTGAACAAAACGAAAAGGCTTACTATCGTGGGGATACGCTTACCATACCCCCTTCTATACCCAGGGACTCACTTTCCCTGCCTCTTGTCTGCAAGTTCCTCCTCCTCCCCTGTCTCTTCTCCTCCTCCTTCTCTTTTCTTCACTTTTTTTTTCATCTTCCTCAATAATCCCTTTCTCCCTGAAAGGGAGAAAAGGCTTGTGAGAGCCCTCTGCTTATATAATTTCTTCCTCCATTAATCCTGTTGTCAATTAGTTAATAATTAATTACTAAGTGACCTACTAATCCTGGTTTGTTAGTACTTCTCTGATGGCCTTTATCATATTCTGCCTTGTAGTCATCATTATTTGGGGACTTGTCTTAGAGCATCTGTTCAACTCTCGGCTGGATGAGAACAGTTGCTGGGTTGTTTTCACCCAGCCTGAACTTCTCCTGTGGTATCAGAGGCTGGGCCTAGAGGAAGATGATGATTTAGCTCAAAAGTGCTGGCAGCAGCCCGATTCCCTCACCAGCAAATGTCAAGAGGAGATCCCTGCCATGGAGAGGCCCCAAGAGCATGAGCCAGAGGCGCGTATTTTTGTCCAAACGAGGGATGTTCCTAGTCTGCTCCAGCAAGAAAGGAAGAGACTGGCTGGCTTGAAACCCAAGGAGGAAGCTGACTTAGAGGCCACCAAGGCTACTGCATTGTAATAGGATAAGCTGAAGCTTGAGTTATTAACAGGAATTTGGTTGAATATCAATCAAACCAACTTCCTGAAAGTCGATTATGAAGAAATGTGTAATTCTTACCCTTAGAATTACTTACTATGCATTCATAATGGCAACACCAACATTTATAAGGGAAAAAAATGTATCCAGAATCCTGTTCCCCAGCAAATCAGCTTTTTCCAGTTTTTTCTACACCCAGGTAATTCACTGATGCATAGGTTAAATAAATGCTTACTGTTGCAGTGATTCTCAAAGAATGGACTGTGGACCTCTTTCAGGGGGTCTGTGAGGTCAGGATTCTTATTTATAATAATATGAAGGCTTTATATGTTTTTTCCATAGTGTTGACGTATACACTGATATCTAAAAAGCAGTGGTATTTAAACAGTGATGTTTAAAAAGCACTAATATTTAAATATCAGTGTTGACATATACACTGATGTTTAAAAACAACTGTATGCTGTTTATAGGAGACACTTTAGATTCAAAGACAAAATAAATTGAAAGTAAAATGGTGTGAAAAGTATATCATGCAGACAGCAACCATAACAAAGCTGGAGTGCCTATTTTAAAATAAAAACGTTCCTTGAAGTAAATTAGGGCATTCTATAATGATGAAAGAGTAAATCCATCAGGAAAATATATACATAAAGATAGAGATAGATAAACATCCCTCTGATAACAGAGCCCCAAAATACATGAAGCAAAAACTGACAGAATTAAAGGAGAAATAGTCAACACAACAATAATAGTTGAAGACTTCAATACCCTAGTTTCAATAATAAGTGGAAAGCAGAGTAGAAGAGCTCTAGGCAGGAGAGCAACAAGGAGTGGAAGGCTTGAACAATGGTAAACTAGACCTTACAGCTATCAGACAGCCTACCCAGCAACAGCCGAGCACATATTCCTCTCAAGGGCATATGGAACATATTCCAGAATAGACCACGTGCTATGCCATAAACCAAGTCTTAATAAATTAAAAAATATGGAAATAATATAAAATGTGTTCTTTGGTCACAACGGGATGAGATTAGAAATCAAAAACAAGGAATTTGGAGGAGATACACAAATATATGGGAAATAACACAGTTTCAGATAAGCATTGGGTCAAAGAAGAAATCACAAAAACAGAATATACTGTGAAAAGAAAGAAAGTGAAAATGCAGTATACCAAAACTTATGGGATGCAGCTAAAGCAGTACTTAGAGGGAAACTTATGACTATAAATGCCTATATTAAAAAGGAAGAAAGATCTCAAATTAGTAACATGACCTTCTACCTTAAGATTCTGGAAAAAGAGCTAACTAAACTCAAACAGAATGAAGGAAATAATGAAGATTAAGAATTAATGAAATAGGTGATAGAAAAACAATAGAGAATGATTAACAGCATCAAAAGTTAGTTACTTAAAAAGATCAGTAAAGTTGATAAGCCTTTAAGCTAGATTAACCAAGAAAATTAAAAGACTCAAATTACTGGAATCAGGGATGAAAGAGCTTACCTTCCAACCCTACAGGAATTGCAGGAATTGTAGGAATTGTAAAAGAGTGTGATGAACAGCTGTATAGCAACAAATTAGATAAATTGGATAAAATTTAAAAGTTCCTAGAAAGGCAAAATTTACTGGAACTGAAGAAAACCAGAATATTGGAATAGACCTATAACAAGTAAAGAGAGTGGATTAGTGATTAAATATGAACAAAATTACAAAGAAACCAGACCTAGAAGGCTTCACTTAGGAATTCTACCAAATATTTAAAGATTAATTAATGCCAGTTATTCACTAGCTTTCCAGAAAGAGAAAACACTTCCCAACTCATTCTGTGGGGCCAAAATTACTCTAATATCCAAACCAGGGGAAAAATATCACAGAAGAAAAGAACAGGCCTATAACCTCTTACAAAAATTCATTCTTTACAAAATACTAGCAAACTGAATCCATAAACATTTAAAAAAAAAATCACTTTACACACTGTGACCAAGTGAGATTTATCCCAGGATGCAAGGTTGGTTAAACATGAGAAAAATAATGTAATATATCATATTAATAGAATAGAGGAGAATGAATGCAATATCTCAATAGGCATGGGAAAGAGACAAAAGAGACAAATTCAACACCTTCTTTATGATAAAAATATCTAGCAAACTATTAATAGAGAGGAGTTCCTCAGCCTCATAAAGGATGTCAACCAAATATACACCACCAGCTAAACTCGTACTTAATGGTGAGAGAATGAATGCTTTCCTCCTAGCATCAGGAACAGGACAAGGATTTGCTATCATCATTATTCAATGTTGTGTTGCAAGCTCTAGTCAGGAAAACTAGAGAAGAAAAATAAAAGGCATCCAGATTGGTAAAGAAGTACAAGTATATTTACAGAGGACATGGTCTGGTATATAGAGTGTTCTAGGAAATTCACTAAAAAAAAAAAAAAAATTTGATCAAAGTTGCAGAATTCAAGATAAATATATTAAAATCAGTGGTGTTTCTATACACTTGAATGATCTGCAAATTAATTCTGCTTACATTAGCATCAAACAATAAAGTGAAGTCTCTCAGTTGTGTCTGACTCTTTGCGACCCCGTGGACTGTAGTCTACCAGGCTTCTCCATCCATGGGATTTTCCAGGCAAGAATACTGGAGTGGGTTACCATTTCCTTCTCCAGGGTATCTTCCCGATGGGTCTCCCACATTGGAGGCAGACGTTTTAACCTCTGAGCCACAGGGAGATATTTAATAAAAGAAGGACATAATTTATACTCTGCAAACAACATTGTTGAAAGAAATTAAAGATCTAAATAATGGAAAAATATCCCACTTTCATGGATCAAAAAACTTACTTTGCCAAGATGATAATACTCTCCAGATTAATCTACAGACTTAGTGCATGCAACCCTTATGCCCACTGTTTATAATAGCCAGGACATGGAAGCAACCTAGATGTCCGCCAGCAGATAAATGGATAGGAAAGCTGTGGTACATATACACAGTGGAATATTACTCAGCCATTTAAAAGAATACATTTGAATCAGTTCTATTGAGGTGGATGAAACTGGAGCCTATTATACAGAGTGAAGTAAGCCAGAAAGAAAAACACCAATACAGTATACTAACGCATATATATGGAATTTAGAAAGAAGGTAATGATAACCCTGTATGCGAGACAGCAAAAGAGACACAGTTGTATAGAACAGTCTTTTGGACTCCGTGGGAGAGGGTGTGGGTGGGATGATATGGGAGAATGGCATTGAAACATGTAAAATATCATATGTGAAATGAATCGCCAGTCCAGGTTTGATGCATGATACAGGATGCTCGGGGCTGGTGCACTGGGCTGACCCAGAGGGATGGGATGGGGAGGGAGGTGGGAGCGGGGTTCAGGATGGGGAACACATGTACACTCATGGCGGATTCAAGTCAGTGTATGGCAAAAACCAACACAATATTGTAAACTAAAATAAATAAATTAATTAAAAATAAACCGAAACGGAAGGCATAAGAAAAAATCCCAGCTGCCATCTTTGCACAAATTGATAAGCTGATTCTAAAATTCACATATAAATATAAGGGACTCAGGATAGCCAAACTGATCTTGAAAAAGAGCAAAGTTGGAGGACTCACACTTCTCAATTTCAAAACTTCCACAAATCTCCAGTATTTAGAGGCCATTGTGGTACTGGCGTGAGGATAAACATATAAATAAATGAACTGAGAGTCAAGAAATAAACCCTCGTAATTATCCTCAGTTGATTTTCTGCAAGAGTTCCAAGTCCATTTAATAGAAAAAGAATAGTTTTTCCAAGAAATGATCCTGGGAAAACTGGATATCCACTTGCAAGAAATGTATTTAAACTCATACCTTATACAGAAAATTACATGTATAAAGTACTTGTACCTTATACAAAAAATTACATCAAAATGCATGTAACAGCTAATGCTGTAAAAGTTTTAGAAGAAAACACAGGTGTACCTGTGTGACCTTTGTGTAATCTTTGTGACCTTGAATTTGTCAGTAGTTTCTTAGATATAATAGTGAAAGCACAAATGAGAAAATAAAAAATATAGATATATTGGACTTCAAAATTGAGCATTTTTCTGCTTTAGAGAACACCATCAGGAAAGTAAAAAGCCCACAGAATGGGAGAAAATGTTTACAAATCTTATATCTGATAAGAGTTTTTAATCCAGAATATATAACAAACTCTTAAAACCCAGTAATAAAAAGACAACCCAATTTTAAAAATAGGCAGAGCGTGAATAGATATTTCTCCAGAGAAGTTATAAAAATGACCAACACACACATGAAAGGATGCCTCAGTAGCATCAGACATCAGGAAAGTGCACATGGGAACCACAAGATGCCACTTCACATCCAGCAAGACGGCTAGAATCTAAAAACAGAGACTAGTCATGTGTGCTTGCATGGATGTGGGGAAACGGGAGCCCTCACGGTCTGTTAGCGGGAATGTGAAACTCCAAAGATTTGGCCTAAAGCTACTGTATGCCCCAGCAGTTTCACTCCTAGGTATATACCCAAGAAAACTGAAATATGTGTCCATACAAACCCTGTGCAGGCATGTGGGTTTCATTCCAGACCATTACAATAAAGCAAACATTGCAGTAAAGTGAGTCCTGAATTTCGTGGTTTCCTGCTGCTGCTGCTGCTAAATCGCTTCAGTCGTGTCCGACTCTGTGCGACCCCATAGACGGCAGCCCCGTCCCTGGGATTCTCCAGGCAAGAACACTGGAGTGGGTTGCCATTTCCTTCTCCAATGCATGAAAGTGAAAAGTGAAAGTGAAGTCGCTCAGTCGTGTCCGACCCTAAGCGACCCTATGGACTGCAGCCTTCCAGGCTCCTCCATTCATGGGATTTTCTAGGCAAGAGTACTGGAGTGGGGTGCGATTGCCTTCTCCATCATGGTTTCCTAGTACACGTAAAAGTTATGTTTTAATGCCTTGAACTGTGCAGGGGTTAGATTAAGGATGCCCAATCCCTGAGTACTCGAAAATCCATGTATAAGTTGACCTCTGTGGTTCAAACCCATGTTATTTAAGGGTCAACTATGCATACCTTAATTAAAAATTGTTGCTAAAAAATGCTAACCATCATCTCAGCCTTGAGCAAGTTATCTTTTTTTTTTTCCTGCTGGTGGAGGATCTTGCTTTGATGTTGACAGCTGCCTGACTGATCAGTGTGGTGGTTGCTGAAGAATGGAGTGGCTGTGAAAATTCTTAAAATAAGACAGTGAAGTTTGCTGTATTAATGAACTCTTATTTCCATGAATGATTGCTCTGTAGCATGCATTGGTGTTTGATAGCATTTTGCCTGCAGTAGAATTTCTTTCTGAAGGATTTAGAGACAATGCTTTCAAACCTTGCTATTGTTTTATTAATTAAATAAATTTATTCTAAGTCATTTGTTGTCATTTCAACAAACTTCACAGTATTTTCATCAGGAATAGATTCCTGATGAACATCAGGGTCAAGAAGCCACTCTATTTACTCATTCATAAGACGCAGCTTGTCCTCTCTTCTTTTTTTGTCATGAGATTGGAGCAGTTCAGTCAGTCACATCTTCAGGCTTCACTTCTAGTTGTGGTTTTCTTGAGATTTTCACCATATCTGCAGCTACGTCCATCCTCCAGTAAAGGCTTAAACCCCCTCAAGTCATCCATGAGGGGATTAGCTTCTTTCAAACTCCTGTTAATGTTGGCATTTTGACCTCTTCTCATGAATCACGAATGTTCTTAATGGTGTCTAGAATGGTGAGTGTTTTCCATTTACTTTGCCCAGATCCATCACAGAATTAGGTCTCTGGGGGACCAGGCTTTGCCTTGAGGTTTGGCTTCCTCTGGAGCCTCTTTTGAATGTTAGTGGTGGCCGTCCACTCTCTAGACGCCCTGGACAGCTATTAGCGGGGGCTCCCAAGCCCCAGATGCCTCCAGGCCTGTCAGGACCCCTGGGAGCCACAAAGCCTACCTAGGAAGACAAACCAAAGGTCAGGCTGGAGGAGGAAGTAGATTGGACCCCAGTTGCTACTCCCATCCCTGGTGGGTGGCCTGGCAGGGAGGGAAGCTCCCTTTCTGTTTGAACTGACCAGGCCACTTAATCATCTTTTCATTGAGTCTGAACTTCAGGAAGCTTTTTCAGGAGCAAAACAGATGGACAGTGCCTGGGGCAGCTCTATGCCTGTGGGTAGGGTAGGGTGGGTACCTACCCTGCTTCTCTTCATTATGAAAGTTAGTTAATGTAGATTAGACTGAGGATTTAGGCTAGATCTAACTTAGGCTAAAATGTAATGTAGGTGAAACATTCTCCGCTAATGTTGAACCAGTGCAGAAGAATGTGACCTGGGTGTGGAACTCGTCCCCACTGAATTTGAATCACTTCCTCCCATGCCTGTGCCTGGCCAGGGATAGGTATTATGCAAGCTGAAGTAGCAACAGAAGCCCCCCTTTTAAGTGTGTGTCCCTCTGGAAATGCACACAGTCTCTAATCTGTCATGAAAAGAAAGGAACCTAAGCATTTCTTCCTAGAATCCCAGATATGTGGGGCTAGGAAAGACTGGAGAGCCCCTTTGATGCCCACCTGCCCCAGGCATCACAGTGTCCATCCACAAACGTTAAATAGACTCTCTTGAGCATTGCTCTTGTTCCAGGTGCTTTTTTATACATAGTCAATGTTGTGGCAGTCTGAGCGCAGGTTGGAAAAGAATTTCCATACCCAGAGTATTACAGAAAGGAGTGAGCTTTACTGAGAACAAAGAGCAGAGATAATGTGCTTGCTGCGAGCACAGCAGGCTGACCTGACAGGCCAGGGAGAGTCGATACTGTTAGAACAGCCTACTGGTTCAAGGGAGAGTGACGATTCTGGGCTAGTAGCCAATTTCTATATCCTCAAGATAAAATTCCTGCCGGACGGGTGGCATTAGGTGGTTTGTTAGGGTGCTAGAGGGTGAGTACCAAGGTGGTCATTGTTGCCTAATTTGGGGTCAGGAAGCTGGCTGGTAAGGATCAGGGGGCTTTTGGGGAACAGTTACAATGGGGCTCAGTCAGTTCTGGAGATGATCCTGTTTCTGTGGTGAGGCCTTGCACCTGTGACCTTGGTATGGGATTCCACAGTCTCATTCTTTTCTTTTCTTTTTTTTTCTTATTGAGATACAGTTGACACACAGCACTGTGTAAGGGATACAGCATGATGATTTGACTTACATACAACACAGTTTCATCCTTACAACATCCATTTAAGGAAGGAAACCTAGTCCTTTTGTCACAGTTGAGGAGACGTCCCTGTTCCCCCTCATGACCAACTGGGCACATTGTCAGCCCCAGGATCTCTGTCTTTGTGGCAGCCACTGGTTCAATGGCAGCTCATTCATTCCATGACTTGTACATGCTCCAAGGTACTAGGCATGGGGACATTGTGGTGACCACAACGAGACCCATCATTACCCAGAAACCCACACAAATGGAGTGAAATTACACTCATGGAAGGTGCTGAGGAGGAGGAGTCTGCAGATGAGAGGTCCTGATGGAGTTAGGAGGATTTGGTGGGTTTGCTGGGAGATGAGACATGAGTACGTGCTTGCTTGGCCAGGGGAATGGAGAAGTGGCTGAAGCCCAGAGGACCAGAAAGAGGGTGGAGCAGGACAAGGCTGGTGTGGGCAGCAGGGGCTGGACCACTCAGGCCCTAGGCTCCCTTAAAGCAGCAGGGGCTGGACCACTCAGGCCCTAGGCTCCCTTAAAGCAGCAGGGGCTGGACCACTCAGGCCCTAGGCTCCCTTAAAGCAGCAGGGGCTGGACCACTCAGGCCCTAGGCTCCCTTAAAGCAGCAGGGGCTGGACCACTCAGGCCCTAGGCTCCCTTAAAGCAGCAGGGGCTGGACCACTCAGGCCCTAGGCTCCCTTAAAGCAGCAGGGGCTGGACCACTCAGGCCCTAGGCTCCCTTAAAGCAGCAGGGGCTGGACCACTCAGGCCCTAGGCTCCCTTAAAGCAGCAGGGGCTGGACCACTCAGGCCCTAGGCTCCCTTAAAGCAGCAGGGGCTGGACCACTCAGGCCCTAGGCTCCCTTAAAGCAGCAGGGGCTGGACCACTCAGGCCCTAGGCTCCCTTAAAGCAGCAGGGGCTGGACCACTCAGGCCCTAGGCTCCCTTAAAGCAGCAGGGGCTGGACCACTCAGGCCCTAGGCTCCCTTAAAGCAGCAGGGGCTGGACCACTCAGGCCCTAGGCTCCCTTAAAGCAGCAGGGGCTGGACCACTCAGGCCCTAGGCTCCCTTAAAGCAGCAGGGGCTGGACCACTCAGGCCCTAGGCTCCCTTAAAGCAGCAGGGGCTGGACCACTCAGGCCCTAGGCTCCCTTAAAGCAGCAGGGGCTGGACCACTCAGGCCCTAGGCTCCCTTAAAGCAGCAGGGGCTGGACCACTCAGGCCCTAGGCTCCCTTAAAGCAGCAGGGGCTGGACCACTCAGGCCCTAGGCTCCCTTAAAGCAGCAGGGGCTGGACCACTCAGGCCCTAGGCTCCCTTAAAGCAGCAGGGGCTGGACCACTCAGGCCCTAGGCTCCCTTAAAGCAGCAGGGGCTGGACCACTCAGGCCCTAGGCTCCCTTAAAGCAGCAGGGGCTGGACCACTCAGGCCCTAGGCTCCCTTAAAGCAGCAGGGGCTGGACCACTCAGGCCCTAGGCTCCCTTAAAGCAGCAGGGGCTGGACCACTCAGGCCCTAGGCTCCCTTAAAGCAGCAGGGGCTGGACCACTCAGGGCCCTAGGCTCCCTTAAAGCAGCAGGGGCTGGACCACTCGGGGCCCTAGGCTCCCTTAAAGCATTTGGCCCTTACTCCCAGGGCAAGGGAAGACATTGAACTATTTGAAGTAGAGGATGACATCATCACAAATGTCATCTTAGAAGCTCACTGACTGCTGTATGGAGAGCAGGTGGGAGGGGACAGCAGGGTTGCAGTGTCCAGGAAGTGTGTGGCCAGCAACGTAGCGTGGAGCAGTGGCATGGAGGTGGGGGACGGGGGAGATAGCATCAGGGGATACTTAAGGAAAAGGTCAGATAATCTTTGAGATGGAGTGGATGCTGTGAAGGATGATGGGTGAGCTGGAATCACGGGCCATGCAGTCTCTGCATTAATTCAGGCCTCACTCCTGATTTAACACTCTGATGTCACTTAATCAAATTTGAACAGGGGGCTCCACATTGTCACTTCGCACTCAACCTTGTAAAGTAGGTGCCTGGCCATGCCCTGGGGCTGGAACTGGACTCTCAGAGCCCCCTCCCCCAGCTCCAGGCAGTCCAGAAGCAGCTCTCCTGGTGCAGGGGGCCATCAAGCTGCAAACAGATCAGAGCTGCAGCCAAAGAGGCCTGGCCCTGCAGGAGAGCAGCAGAAATGGGGGTCAGCCCCGTCCCCAGTCTGAAGCACACTTTTACTCTCTAAGAAGCAACGAGATGGCAAGACATGATTGCTGGAGTCCTTTCTGGCCCATCGTTTAACACATTTATGCTTCTTTCGTGTCTTCGTTGCAGTTCCTTGTGGCCTCTCCATGCTGTGCCAGCCCTCAGGACTGTGGGATGTGTAGACACGGGTGTGCAGGGGCTCGGCAGGCCCTTGCGTGTCCTCTCCGTTGTCTTTAGTTGTTCTGTGCCTGATTGCCCACCCCCACCCCTGGGTAGAAAGAAATGCTCCATGAGGTAAAAAACAACAACAGTAAGAACAGCAAACCACTTCTGGGAGCAGTGATATTTGTGGCTACTTTTGGCTGAAATTTCTGTGGCCTGGTCGTCTCTGGTGAAGCTGAGGGAGGTCTGTTAAGAGAAGACAGACCCCAGAGACAGTTTGGCCCAGGGCTGGGCTGTGCAGGCCCCCAGAGTGGGTTGGAAGCACCTGGCTTGCCAGGGACTGTTTTGCTGGCCTGGAGGACATCTGAGCCTCTGTTTCCAGAAGCTGCATATGTCTCCACTGGCTGTGCAGCCTGCAAACGTTTCTGTTCTCATTTCTGAGCCATGTGCTTAGTCTGTCTTGTCTAGGATGTGTGGTTTCTTTAGGACCAACGCCCTTGGCTCGTAATCTGGGACCTTTGGCAATAATATTGGGGTGTATTAGATGTGGGGGGGGCATGTGGGGAAATTCACTAATGTGGCTTTCCTGTCATAGGGCCCTGGTTCACTCAGATTGGAGGATAGTGAAGTGAACTCTCAGCCCTGTGGCTTGGAGTTTAGAAGACAAATTCCAGCTCATCTCTCTGGATGGAGCCACTGGTTCCTGGTCTGTGGTCCCTGAACAACTGTGCATCCTTGTAGGCAGTGGCCACATCCTAGTTTCTGTTTCTTGGATACTCGCCATGTAGCAGGCATCATTCCAGCTCTTCTTTCACTGAAGCTTTCTGAGCAACTCACTGACACAAAGGGATTGTGTATTTTTTCCCCAAAGGCACAACAGTACCTTTAGTCACATGTGCCTCCAGCACGTCACTGTTGCCTGCAAAAGACACACCCTGTTTCCCCTCCTCCTGCCCCAGGGGGACTGCCTCATGGAGCAGAGTGTGGCAGAGGGATGCACTGTGACTTCTGAGGTTCAGCCCTTCTGCTGGTGCTTGCCGAGTACCCCCTGAGGGCCCCAGGCCTCGGCGGCACCGAGCTGCTGCATCAGCCTGTGTGCTCCCTGCTCCGTCGTGTGTGTTTTACTCACTAGACTTGGAGAATGATCGTGAGAACTGTGAGGGATCTCAGAGATTTTCCAATGCCCCAATTCTTAGGAGAAGAAGCCAGGGCCCTGGAGGAATGAAGACTTGCCCTTGGTCATACAGGACTCTGCATCCCTGGTGCAGTTGAGATCCCTGTCCTGCTTGTCTTGACTTTTGCCCATCTCAGGAGCGCTGGTTAGTGGAGTTCAACTCCAGACTCGGTGCTGTGATCCTTGGTCACTCTGTCGGACACACAGTAGGTGCTTAGAAGATATTTACTGAGTGAATGTTTGTGCCAGAAAGAGCACAGAGGCTGCTCGGCCATAATGCATTCAGCAGCCCAGGAGGAGAGGTGAACTTCAGTAGAGGTCCCCTCTGGGAAGAAATGTCCTTTGTTTTTTACAAAGGAGGTGGGGGTGGGGGGTGGAGGGCAGATGGAGAAGAGCTTTGCTTTGTTTGTGTGCCCTGAATGAATCTAGGCTGACTCTCCAGTGATCCCAGGGGAGTATCTCAAGTCCCCTCTCTTAGCCGCTTGCAATTTCGTACCTGAGCCCCTAGCCAGCCCCTTGCCTGTCACTGGTCACATCTCTCCTTCAGGTAAGACACCCAAGTCAAGCAGGCTGGGAGTCTGGTGCCTGCCACGTCTCTAGATCTGCCTCATGCTTCACTCCAGCCATGCTGGTCTTCTTTCAGCAGCTATGGGGCCTTAGGCAAGCCCCTCCTCCTCTCTGAACCTCAGTTTCCTCCTCAGTAGTCCTCAGGAGAACCCCATTCATTCATTCATTCACTTGCTGTGAAGATAACCCCCACGTTTAAATGATTTCCCTCCTGTAGGCCCTACCTCTTCAAAAAGCCACACATTCCAAAGCTCCTGATTCTCAATAAACCTTTTCTTCTGCCAGAGAATAGCTTGCTTTAAAAAAAGAAAAGAGAACACCCTGCTTTTATTCCAAGCTCTGTTCCCCCTTAGAAGGCTTTTTCTCTCTGGTCATGCCTTAACATAGGCCAGTGGTGTCGGCAAGTAGAGAATGTGTGTGTTGATAGTAGTTCCTTAATAGGAGGTTGTGTTGTCACAGCCACGGTCAGTGGACATGTTTGTGGAATTGGAAGCATCATGCTTTATCTCTGCCATCGCTCCCTCTCAGGAAAAATAGCGAACATATCAGAATAGCATGCTTTCTCACAAAGAGTCCTCTTTTAGCCAGATATTTCCTCAGATTATTCTGGGAAGCAAAAGACTGAACCTAGTGGTTAATTTGCAGAGGGGTATTTTTGGGTAATCCAGTGTCATTCTCTCAACACATTGCTATTGATAGGTATGCATGAAAGGAAACATAATGGTAATTATATAAAAGACCATGATCTGCAAGACATATTCTAGGCACTTACACTGCACTGGGGAGACTCGACACATTTATATTATAGGTGAAATCTGCAGTCAAGCATCAGAGCTTCAGAAAATGGGGAATTCTCAGTGGGCTGAGGTGGTCAGGGAGGGCTTCCCTGAAGAGGTAAAGATCTCAGATTCTCATCACACCAGTTCGGGTTCAGAGGGCCTAAGTTAGATGTCCTTGCCTGGTACAGTCTCTCTCTTTCTCTCTCTCTCATACCCCCCCCCCCACACACACACACACATACACACGCGCACGCACGCACACATACACTTTCTGTTGGTCTTAATTGAAAAGATAAATGAGTTCAATCCAGGAAGATAAGTAAGATGGAGTGTAATTGGATGAGAACATGTTTTCATAGGATGGTCCTGGGGTGAGGATTGTCAGTGTGAGAAAACAGCTTCAGATGTATTTAACTGTTTGCAGAGCACTCCTCATGTGAGTGAAGTCTTACTTCCTCACAGCCCCACGAGGTCAGCCCTCAGAGAAACTGAGTCAGGGGCTCCGTGACTTGGCTACACAGGTCGTAGGTGGTAAAGCCCAGAATCTAGCAGCAGCAGTGGTCCACCCCTAGTATGTCTTGGCACAGGGCTGTAACTGTTAGCCCCCATCCTTGACTAACACTATTCTAGCCACATAATTTTAAAAGGGGTAAGTGAAATGTCAGGAAGAGATGCAGTTAACGATACTTAAAGAGCCATGTCCACTTTTGAACCCTCTTTTTTCTTTCTGCCATTTTTTTCTCAGCCAATTTAAATTATTTTAAAAAATGATTTTAGAATAGAAAAAGAGCTGCTGCTGCTGCTAAGTCGCTTCAGTCGTGTCCGACTCTGTGCGACCCCATAGACGACACCCCACCAGGCCCCCACCCCGCCCTAGGATTCTCCAGGCAAGAACACTGGAGTGGGTTGCCATTTCCTTCTCCAGTGCATGAAAGTGAAGTTGCTCAGTCCTGTCCGACCCTCAGCGACCCCATGGACTGCAGTCTTCCAGGCTCCTCCGTCCATGGGATTTTCCAGGCAAGAGTACTGGAGTGGGGTGCCATTGCCTTCTCCAAGAAAAAGAGCTAGGAGTCAGCAGAACCATCTTAGAATTTCATATTACTTTGACATTTTTTAGGATTTTAACACTGAAGCATAGCAAAGAGGCAGTAATGGCTTTGGGCCATAATCAAGCAGAGTCATTTTAAAATGAAGATAGATTTTTTTTTTTTTTTGGCCTTGAGATCTTCCCCTAAAACTAAGTGAAGAAAGACCTCTCCCAGTGCTGATTGGAACAGAAAGTATCTCATTCCTCATGAATGGAAATAGGAGCAAAAGTATTCCAAAGCATGAATCCACTGCTAAATCCACTACATCAAGCTCCCTGGAACAGCAGGAGGGGAAGAAGCCCTGAAATTGACCTGATGATGGGGAAATATCTGTTAAATGCTTTTGTAACTTCCTCACTGTCAATTCAACAGGGAAGCACTGCTATCCAAGCCTCCCATTTGCCTGAGAGTCAGGAGCTTCTAAATCAAGAAAGGAAGAAACCAAGCATGTTATTTACGAGCTTCTTCCCTCTTGCTGCTTTAAGTCACTGTGAAATGAACCTGTTTGTTACCGCGCTGGGGCAACGCTGGGGAAGATTACACCGCTTCGCGGGAACCAGCAAGACCTGCCTTCCGCGCCTCCTAGCGGATCTGTGTGGTGGTCCAGCCCACGCTACACGCTGCAGAAAAGCTGGCCACCGGCAGGCTGCGCCGCATCCTAACGCTGTCTGCGCGCATAGCCTCGACAGGGCTCTTTGATCGCCTCTAGAAGGCAATGGCACCCCACTCCAGTACTCTTGCCTGGAAAATCCCATGGACGGAGGAGCCTGGAAGGCTGCAGTCCATGGGGTAGCCAAGAGTCGGACACCACTGAGTGACTTCACTTTCACTTTTTACTTTCATGCATTGGAGAAGGAAATGGCAACCCACTTAGCATCCTATCAGACTGGGCAGCAGCGACTTCAACCTGCGCTGGGAGCGCACGCCTCTTTGGAACCATCCGTGGCGGTGCAACTTCCCCAGGCAACCAAGTGTAGTTTCGCCCTACGACTTGGTTCAGGTAGCTGGATCCAGCGCATGAGTGGACAGGATGTCTGGCGCTGGTGGAGCCACTGGGACCCGAGAGAATGTATTGGAGTGCTTTGAGATCCTAGTCCCGGAGGCGCCGCCGGTACTCTGAGAGATTGTAAAGTACCTGCTCAGGATTTCGACGGATATCTCTTGGCTGTCGGGGGCCAAGACGCCTGTTGAGTTCCCGAACCTTCGATGATGCTGGGCTGGGGAGGATCTCCCCCGAGAGGTGTCAGAGGGTACTGAGAACAGAGGTTAGGCGTCCTGGATATACGGAGTCAGAAGTGCCTCCGGAATGGAGGCAAAGAATCGGTTGTTGTGGAGGTTCAGGGGTGGATGGCTAAGCATTTCAGAAACGGGGTTGGAAGGGGATGGTCTTGAGCGGGGTTTCCCAGGCAAGTGGCTGTTTGGGGGCAGGGGGGTCTTCAGAGGGAGCATCCGGAGTGGGGTTTACTAGGAGAGGTGGCTGTCCTGTGGGTTCTGGGGAGTAACTAGTTGGGGGATCCCTAGGGGAGGTGGCTGGCTTAGAAATCGGGGAGGAAACTGGTTATGTTCCTCCCTCTCCTTCAGTGGAAGCGACTATCTCAAGGAACTGCGGGTCCGGTAGATTCCCGCTCATTTCCAGTGTCTCAGAAGAAGTATCTCAAACGGGAATTTCTAGGACGGCCGCTCAGCAACCCCAGGGCCGGCGGTGGTGGCCCTAGTCCTAGATGATTTGAGGTTCTTGGAAAGGGGACAGCTAAGGCATACATGCATCGGGAGAGAAACGCACGGTCTTCTCACGGCCCTCGGGGTTTGTTTCAGAGTCCGACCCAGAAGATCGGTCCGCGGAGTCTCAGGGAGGGGAACCCAGGAGCCCCCACCCCGCCCCTAGGCACGCCAGGACTGCGCGTCGGGCCCCGCCCCGCGCGCCGCGCCTTAAAGGGCTTGAAGGCCCGGGCACACCGCGGCGGCCGCGGTCATGGAGGGCGCGTTTGCGGCAAACTGGAGCGCTGAGGCGGTCAACGGGAGCGCGGCGCCTCCGGGAACCGAGGGCAATCGCACTGCCGGGCCGCCACAGCGCAACGAGGCCCTGGCGCGGGTGGAGGTGGCCGTGCTGTGCCTCATCCTGTTCCTGGCGCTGAGCGGCAACGCGTGCGTGCTGCTGGCGCTGCGCACCACGCGCCACAAGCACTCGCGCCTCTTCTTCTTCATGAAGCACCTGAGCATAGCCGACCTGGTGGTGGCGGTGTTCCAGGTGCTGCCGCAGCTTCTGTGGGACATCACGTTCCGTTTCTACGGGCCCGACCTGCTGTGCCGCCTCGTCAAGTACCTGCAGGTGGTGGGCATGTTCGCATCCACCTACCTGCTGCTGCTCATGTCGCTCGACCGCTGCCTGGCCATCTGCCAGCCGCTGCGCTCGCTGCGCCGCCGCACCGACCGCCTGGCGGTACTCGCCACATGGCTCGGCTGCCTGGTGGCCAGCGCGCCGCAGGTGCACATCTTCTCGCTGCGCGAGGTGGCCGACGGCGTCTTCGACTGCTGGGCCGTTTTCATTCAGCCCTGGGGGCCCAAGGCCTATATCACGTGGATCACGCTCGCCGTCTACATTGTGCCCGTCATCGTGCTTGCCGCCTGCTACGGCCTTATCAGCTTCAAGATCTGGCAGAACTTACGGCTCAAGACAGCGGCGGCGGCGGCAGAGGCTGAGGGCGCGGCGGCAGACTGCGCGGGGCGCGCGGCTCTGGCCCGCGTCAGCAACGTCAAGCTCATCTCTAAGGCCAAGATCCGCACGGTCAAGATGACCTTCATCGTCGTGCTGGCCTTCGTCGTGTGCTGGACGCCATTCTTTTTCGTGCAGATGTGGAGTGTTTGGGATGCCGATGCGCCCAAGGAAGGTAGCGCGGGCGGAAACACCGGGGGGAGGGAGCGCGGCAGGCGTGGCCCTGTTCCTGCTGTCCCTGTCCAGGGTTTGGCGGGCTTCGTGGATTGTTCTGAGCCTTGGCCACATCATCTGCTAGCCAAGTGATTTGGGGCATAACTTCCCCCAGCCTTGACTTCCCTTTCTGTAAAATAGCAAAGATGATAAGCCAGTTTTCCCCTGCAGTTGTTGTTTAGTTGCTAACCAGTGTCCGACTCTTTTGCGACCCCATGGATTGTAGCCCGCCGGGCTCCTCTGCCCAAGGGATTTCCCAGCTAAGAATACTGGAGTGGGTTGCCATTTCCTTTTCTAGGGGATCTTCCCAACTCAGGGATCCAACCGGAGTCTTCTGCATTAGCAGGTGGATTCTTTATCACTGAGCCACCAGGGAAGCCCTCTCTTCAACAGTAGGGGAATGAAATGAGAAAATGCACGTAAAATCCCTTTAGGCCACATGGGGTATTTGATTCACTGTTGTGGACCAGAAAATTGAGCTTCCAATGACTTGCCTTTCCACCTGGTGAGCCATGCGGGGAGGTGACTTTCCGACCCAGGCCCAGTCTCCTACCACGTTAAGTTCACTTCCCTTGAACTTCCACTTTAAGTTCAAGTCAGCGTGAACCCGGGAGACCTGGTTTGGATCAGAGCAGCTGGAGATTGGCGCTTGGATTCTTCCAGCCGCACCTGAGAAGGTGTGGGGCGGGGCGCCGTCAGTGGGCGGAGACTGGGAATTCCTTGCCGAGTGGAGGGGGCGAGTTGCGCCCCTCGCCCTCTCCCCACCCGCGAGGTGGAGAGGTGAGTACTGCGGCGGCGGCGCTATCAGCGCCCTGGAGCCCAGACAGTGCTGCTGCTGAGGGGTGGGGGCAAGCAGGGAAGGGAGCGAACGGGACGCAAACTTTCCCATTTGTCTCCGGAGCCCGGGTGATTTTGGTAGGCGGGGAACGCGCGCTCTCCAGACTGGAGGACAGCCAGGGTCAGAACTGAGGGTGGCTGGTGAAACCGGGAGGGGAAGGTAGGGTGGGATGCTGTGAGGAAGGATCCAGGGGAGCAGAGCATCTGGGGCGCTGGCTTGTGGCCGATGCTTTGCGCCTTCAGCCTTCATCAGGGACAGTTCCGGTAGCTCATGTGCAAACAGCAGGAGGGGTGATCTGTGGTGGTGAATGACTTACACCTGGTTGGTATGTAATGTCAATGCACTGGAATGCCGGCGGCTCAACTGCTTGTAAGGAAAGACTGAGGGACTTTCTTTCAGCTGTTCTGTCCATGAGAAAGCAAACTTATCCCATTTCTGGACAGAATTACTACTGCTTTCAGCAGTCTCCAACACGGCAGCCAACCCGTGGAAGCGGAAATCATCATTCAGCTCGCTAACTCTGCTTTGCTCACAGGTCAGGGACTAACTGAGCAGCTGGAGAAATCACATGTGGCTTGTCAGCTGGCCTTGGGGCCCCCACAGAACTCTTTCCTTAGGTCTCGCTCCCCGCTGCCGGTCCCTAGAAACCCAGCTGATCCTTTTCTATCTCTCCCCACCTACACCTTCACTCACACCAAGCTCTGCCTTTATTGGTTTAGGGCTCACCTTGTTCCAAAGATAACTTGGGGAGGAGGCTCAAAGATTCAGCTCCCAGGCATGATAAAATAGATACAGGAAAATGGGAAGAAAGGGAGGAAAAGGATAGAAGTATAATAATAGCAATAATAAAGCCTCTGTGTGTGTTGGGGGGGAGGGGGTTTGCTGCACAAGAGGCTTCCTTTTCATAGGCGCCAAAGCAAAGAGGAAAACTCTCAATTTCAGTATTTTCATTGTTCAGAGCAGAAACTAGAGGAGAAAAAAGCAAGAGGAGAGTTGTGATAATTTAATGAGCGCCGCCCCCCCACCCCAAGTAGCCACATGCTATTGGGACCCTGCTTTGGTGAGTCTGGTAAATCTGCAAGAAGGAGGGCTGGGACCAGACAGCCCTGGCAGGTTTGGACAAGCCCCGGATGGAACCTTCAAGATCAAATTGCACAGCCAAAAGATTTGGCACCAACCTTTCCCCTTGAACTCCATGGAACTTGCTTAGCTGCTGGTAACACGGACTCTGACCCCGAGCTGCTTCTCTGGGGGGAGATGGAGACAGATGGATGTATCCAGTTGGTCAAGACAGCAGGCAGGCCTGTAGGTCCCCAGGTTCTTGGTGCAGGGTAACAGCAGGTGTTGAAGCAGGTGTCGGCCTGTGTTTGGAGCCCACCCTTCCACTTTCTCTTGTGTGTCCTTGAGCTAATGATTTCCCCTTTCTGAGCCCAGCTTCCTCCTCTGTTATAATGAGGACAGCAGGTCTACTCATGGGTCTGTTATGAGGATGACATGGTGTGACCCACGGCACGTGGGGGCCACTTGATCAATGTCATTCTGCATTCCCCCCGTTCTGGTTGTTAAAAGTTTTGTTTTCATTCTTGGGGTTGGCTTCGAGAATCTCAGCAGTCAGAGGAAATAGACATTTATTCCAATCAGAGGAAATGGACATTTCTCTCTCAAAAGCCTGGGTGGAGGGGGCAGGGTATTGGCAGTCTGCTGGACAGTAGGTAGTGTGTCCAGGAGGGTTGGTATGTGGAGAAGCTTGTTAAAAGCCAGAGAGGTGGACTGTGAGCCTTGTCACAGGGGGGATGCCACCTGTCCTGTACTCTGGTGTGTGCCCATTGCCTAGCACAAGGCTGGCCACCCACTGGAGTGCACCCAGTGCTAGTTGAACAAATATGTGGGTTATGGGAGGAGGAAGGTACATAAGATGGGGCAGGGATGGGTGTGTAGAATTGAGCTAAAGATAAATAAGACTCTGTGCAGACCTCTGGCCATAGAATTGGCTACTCAGTGAGGAAGTGCGCCCCCCCACCACTCGGGGTAATCAAATATCTGCCAGGGTGTTTTGCCAGGGGAAAGGCTGAAATGCACAGGTTGAATGAAAGGCCTGGTTGTAAGTGTTTCCCCATCTGTAAAACGAGCAGCACTCACCCTGGATGGTTGGCTAATCCTGCCTGGGGCTGTTTGCTGGGGTTGCGATTAGGCTTCAGGCTGTGGGGAGGGCAGCAGGGGCTGGTGGCATAGAGCCTGGTGTGCAGCAAGTGCGCTGTCTGTGCTTTCAGTGCTTTACAAAGAGGAAGCTTTCAAGACGCGTCGGTCACGGAATCCGTCCATACAGCCCGGGGAGTGCGGATTGTTGAGCCCAGGAGTGCAATTTCACAGAGGGGCTGCAGTTCTCACTGAGTGGTGGCAAGTCCAGTAATGCTGGGAACAAGAGTGTTGAGAGGTCAAGGGAAATTAAGGTTTTCCCCAGAGGAAGCAGTGTGACGCAAGGTTGGGAGAGTCTAGCTCTGAGTTTTGGAAGCCCAAGGGGACCGTTTCGGATGCGTGGGTGGCAGTGTTGTAACCAGGTGGTCTTGTGATTCTGATTCCAGGCCACTGAGGGGCAGCCTCTGCCAGCGCCTCCCTCCGTGCTCTGCTGGAGCCTCCCCCGCTTCCCAGGTGCTTCAGTACCAGGGGCCTCTGCCCTCCACGGTCCACGTCTCACACCGTAATGGTCACACTTACTCATTCTACTTCTTTCTCTTTATCCCCACCTGACCTTAATATTTGAGTGCAAACTCATTTTTCCCAGAGGGAATTGCATTTGCGTTCAGTCAACTTATTAGGGGGGCCCATCTCCCATCATCAAGCTGAGAAATTGTCTTTTTGCCTTTTCAACATACTGGTGGTGGTGACTTGTTTATCAGGACTTCCTGTCTGCTAATTTCATGCTTCACTTCAACTTAGTCCCTTATTGGACATTTCCCATTTTCCAGCCTCTGCTCGTGGCCAAGGACAGAGCCACAGATGTCACACAGTGCTGAACCACAGATTATAAGCAGAAGTAATTACAGTATGAAGGGATGATGCTGTAAGAGTTGTATTCATTTGTCAGAAGTACTGTGAGTGCCCCCAGGATTCATTGATTCTAGCTCCCTGGGAAAAAATCCAGATCCGAGAGGAATCAACATTTGAAAAGGCTTTTGAAGGATGAGTAGGAGCTGGTTATGCAAAGAAACATACGCACATTGCCTGATGAGATCATTGGAATACTCTCAGACTTCATTTTGTACACAGAATCCTGTGAGAGAACTTGTTAAAATGCAAATTTTGATTCAGCACATCTGGGTGAGGCCCGTGAGACTGCATTTCCTAGGTGATGCCCGTGCAGGGCCCTGGACTGCACATTGAGTAATGAGGCTTTAAAAAGCTTTAATGTATTATCTCTGCTCCCAAAACATGTGGCTTGCCTTTGCATGAGTGCCCCAAGTTGGTGGCAGGGCCCTGTCATTCTCCAAAGGGTAAGGAAAGGCTCTCCGTTTGCAAGAAACCTCACCTCTTCTGCTTCTGCTGCTGCTGCTGCTGCTAAGTCACTTCAGTCGTGTCCGACTCTGTGTGACCCCATAGACGGCAGCCCACCAGGCTCCCCCGTCCCTGGGATTCTCCAGGCAAGAACACTGGAGTGGGTTGCCATTTCCTTCTCCAATGCATGAAAGAGAAAAGTGAAAGTGAAGTTGCTCAGTCTGTCCGACTGTTAGCGACCCCATGGACTGCAGCCCACCAGGCTACTCCATCCATTGGATTTTCCAGGCAAGAGTACTGGGGTGGGGTGCCATTGCCTTCCCCGCTTCTGCTTCTAGAGCATGGTTATTTCTCAGGTCCTTCCTGGTAGGCCCCACATGTCCCCAGATTTGAGCAGTGGCATCACGGAAGACTATTGAAAGCTCTGTAGCCCACAAATTTAGCTCTTTTTCTTGACCTTATACATGGTGAGATCACACACCTGTGACTTTTACAATTTCAATGTTGTGAAATGGTGGTCTTTTCAAAGACAGAGCCTTGGAAAACATACTCGTATTTCATCTTTCTGTACATGTACATCCAGAAATCATTTTTTAAAAAAGCCTCTGTACACCACAACTCCCAAATTCTCCTATAGCTCCTGTAGGGATAAGGGATTTAGTCCTTATGAGAGATGCCTGAGTTGGGAGCCATGGGTTGGGGTAGGGTTGGGAAGGGGAGACCTTGAGCTGAGTGGTTTCTGGAGGAGAGCCTCTTAGGAAGGTTGATGAGCTTGATCAGATTCAACTGAGCCATAGGTCTTTGAATTGTAAGTGACATGTCTTCGTTACCTCAGGAACAGCACAGCCAGAGGGGAGAGGCCATGGCCAGCTGCCCGTCAGCTGTTCCGGGCTAATTTGGGCCCAGGGTGACAGTGATGGTGACAGGCGGGGGCAGTACCGGGAAATCCGCATAGGGGACTTCGTGAGGCTTGAGTAAAGCCAGGCTGGTGGGTGGGTGGACCACTGGGACACCCTGTCCTCGCATGGCCCTCGGCCACCCACCTCCTCCGTGAGTCATGGTTCTGGGTGGAAGTTCAGCGTGGCGTCTGTCTCCTGGGGGCGGTAAGTGCCCAGCAGGGGATGTTTGCAGTTGGCGCATGGCCCTTTCTGCTCAGTTCTCTGCTTGGCATGTAGGAGCCCCCACTTGAAGATTACCCCTAGTGCCCTGCCTTGCGCTCATCGCCCGTCCGCCAATGCTGCCGCTCCCCACTGACTAGAAGTCCTGTCTTGCTTCTCTCCTTCTCACCTGGATTTGTAAATCCCTTGAGGGCAGGTCCCCAGGGTTGCTTGGGTGGCTGGCACTGAGTAGGCACAGCAGGGGAGGATGCGTAGACATCTGATCTCTTCCTCCGCCCCTCCCTCCCTTTCCTGAGAAATGCCCTGAGCTCAGGCCAGGCAGGTGTGAGGCCCGATCCCTGGTTCATGCCTCCCACTCAGTCCCCCCTTCTCCAGGACCAAAGAGAGTGGTTTGCAAGCCCTCAGGGCTTGGACCTTGAGGGACGGGTGTTCCTTTTGCTGAGGGGGATAGAAAACATGGATGAGAGCAGCTTGCCTGGTGGAGACCCTGAAATCCCTTTCTCACCCATGGCTGCAGCCCCCTTCCCTGTTGGGTTTCTTATGACAGAGTAAAGTTTTCCACAGCAGACCATCTGAAGTTCCTTTGAGGTCATGTAATCCAATCTCAGGGCTCTGGGTTTTGAGTTGCTGTTTTTTGTTTTTTTTTAAGTCATGGAAAAAAGGGCAAAGAACAGTTTCTTGAATTGAACTCAAGAGCGATAAAAAATTCTGCAGTTGATCACATTTCATATCTGTAAATAATAATATAATAACTTGAATAAACACGTTGCCATTCACAATGCCCTTTCACACAATTTTTTCCCCCCAATTTTCTCAAAGTCCTAGTGGGTCTCACCTCCATTTCAAGGTAAGGCTGTTAAGGTTCAGACAATAGATGTGGCTCAGAGAACAAATAGGTAGGAAGGGGGTTCACACCCCATGGGTTTGCGTCTGGGTCCTCTGTAAGGGGTTCACTATGGGCCTGACCCCCAAGGAGATGCTGGCTGCTGACCACTCTCTTGGATGAGTCTGTAGATTCTGATTTCCACACCCTCCTTTTGTCCAAACTGACTTCCCCATTGCTCTGCTCTAGCATAACTGGGGCCAGAATCACAGGAACTTGGGAGCTGGGCTGACCCTTCAGAGCAGACACGGGAGCCAGCCTGGGGGCCCTGGCATGAAGCAGGCACTGGGTCTGGGCTGCCTGGGACAGGGTGTTACCCTCTGGCTGAAGGGAGTGTCCCCAGAGAAACTCCACTGAGGGCTTGCTTGCTATTCTCTGGCAGCTCTGGGCTGAGTGCCTGGGTCCTAACACGGGACCCCGAGTGGCCACTGCAGCATCCGCTGCCAGCCTGCTGGACTTCACTGGGGCAGCGCCTCTCTCAGTCACCTTTTCAGTCAGTGCCCGATTGCAGCAACCCACTGGGTGGCTATGTTTTGAAAGGAGATGGTCAACACAGTGAGGATTTCAGGGTAGAAGACCACCACCAGGAGAGTGGTGTGGCCCTGGGACTTGGAGCTAGAGTGCAGGCGAGCACAAAGCAGGGAGGGTGATTTTACAGCACTCGTCCCAGCTGGAGTGTCCTGGCTGTGTGTGAGCAAAGCAGAAGACCCTACCTCTGAGATCTACATGCAAGATCAGATATTCCTGGGCTAAGAGCATCTTCGTAAGTCAGCTGGAATAAGTCTGGAGCCTTCTCCCCTGCTGGGTCACTCATTCAGAGCAGCATGGATCTAGAGGAGCCCAGATGGCCCCCTGGTGCGCGGTCATGATCGCAACCGCTGCGCATCGGCCACTTGTAGCATCAGGTGCTCTTCCGCCCTTGCTGTGCTCCTGTGCGATTTGGGGACTCTCGTTATCGTCATTCAGAGATGAGAAAACAGCAGTTTCTTGGGGAGTTAAAGAATTTGTGGCTGGCAGGGCTACAAGCTAGGTCTGGCAGCTTCTACCTCTGTGTGCTTGGATACTCTTTGAATGGAGGCAGTTGATGCTTGTGAGGTCAGGAAGGAATGAACAGGTGGCCATGCGGATGGAAGCACCTGGTAGGGAAGCTTTGGATGGGAGAAAGGACAAGGGATGTTCCAGGGCTGGGCTGAGCATGTGCTCAGAGCACCGATGTGGGAGGAAGGCAGGCTTGGTCTCTGCGGTCCTCCGTCTTGTGGCACAGCACCTGGTCGCTCTTCTCAGGAGGTGAGGCTTCATGCCGCGATAGTGATGCCTTGTTCTCCTTTCTTCCCCTTCCACCTCCAGCCTCGGCTTTCATCATCGCCATGCTCCTGGCCAGCCTGAACAGCTGCTGCAACCCCTGGATCTACATGCTCTTCACGGGCCACCTCTTCCAAGAACTTGTGCAGCGCTTCCTCTGCTGCTCATTCCGCCGCCTGAAGGGCAGCCAGCCTGGGGAGACGAGCGTCAGCAAAAAGAGCCACTCGTCCACCTTTGTCCTGAGCCGGCACAGCTCCAGCCAGAGAAGCTGCTCGCAGCCATCTGCGGTGTGACTGAGCGGGCCAGGACCGCCCTCCTTGGCTTCCATTGTGCGACAGCGACAGTCTGGTTCTTGGTGGCTGTGTACATGTGTGTCTAAGGTACCTTTCAGTTTGTACCCCTTTGCACCTTGGGCAGCTGGAGTTGGGTGGGGAAGCAACCCCCACGGGGAAAGATGGTAGGGTGACTCAACCATAGAGCCAAGCCCCGGATCCTCTGTGGGCTCCCACGGGTACTCCTGCCCTGACCCCACTGCTGCCTTCCTTTGACAGTAAGTCCCCTACATAAGAATGAGTTCTGTTCTGAGCACGTTTGTAAGTTTAATTTGTTAGTAAATCCAACAAAGTTAGACTGGGTACCCAGCTAACACAGTCAGCTATATAGTACTGTACTAGTATACTACATAGCATAGGACTTATATAGCCCTGTACTGTACTAGTATATTACTGTACTGTAATAGGTTTGTAATACTTTTCACATAAGTAATACATACAGCGCAGAAAGTAAAACACTTCAGTCTTGGAGTACTTGAAAAGTACACCTGGAATACAAGGGCTGGCATGCCTCTTTGAAAGTTTGCAACTAGAAGGTTTGTGTGTAGAGGACTTACTGTATTCTGGGATCTTGCGAAGGGTAGTAAGTATAAGATTGGTGACCAGATGGATACAGAAGCCTAGTGTTCTGAGCTTAGGGTGAGGAATAGGACCTTGCTGGTGGTGGTGCTAATATCTTCCTGGCCTCAAAGTGCTTTTGCCTTTGAGTGGACTGGTGCTAGCATCCTTGAGCACCAACTTGTCTGAAGGTGGCCCTAAAACAGGGGATTCTCTTAGGAAACTGTCTGGCACAGGCAGCCAAGTAAAGCTTAGGTTAAAAATGTTTGATATGCTAATACTTAAGAAACATTTGGGAAACAAAAAGGAAATAAAAGACATCCAAATTTGTAAAAGAAGTAAAATTCCTTACAGATGATGCAACTTTGTATATAGAAAATTCTAAGGAATTCATGCACGCATGCACATACACAAACCCAGTAGAACTAATACGTGAATTCAGGGTTGTGGAATACAAAGTCAATACAAAAATCAATTGTTTCTCTTTACCCTGGCAATGAACAATATGAAAGTAAAAATCAGAAATAATTCTGTTTATAGTAGTATCAGAGAGAATAGGAATAAATTTAATAAAAGAAGTGCAAGACGTATCTTGAAAACTACAAAGTATAGTTGAAAGACGTTGAAGGCTTAAATAAATGGGATGACATCCTATGTTTATGGATCAGAGACATAAATATTGTTAAGTTAACAATACTCTTCAACTTAATATACAGATTCAGTGTAATCCCTATCAAAATCCTAGCTAGCTTTTTTGTACAAATTGATAAGCTGATCCTGAAATTCACATGGAAGTGCCAGGACCAGAATAGCCAGATAAACATTGAAAAAGGACAGAGTTGGTGCATTCACACTTCTGGTTCGAAACTTATTATAAGGCTACAGTAATCAAAAGAGAGTGGTATAGACAAAAGAAGAGGCATATAAACCAGTGGAATGGAATGGCCTTATGTTTATGGCCAATAGATTTTTGACAAGTGTGGCAAGAGAATTCAATAGGAAAGGTAGTCTCTTTGGAAAATGGTGCCAGGATAGCTGGATATCCACATGCAAAAGAATGCAGTTGGATCCCTACCTCACACTACATACAAAATTAGCTGAAAGTGCATCAACCTAAATGTAAGAGCTTAAACTGTATCTTAGAAGTAAGCAGAGATGAATCTTTGTGGCCTTGGACTAGGCCATGGGTTCTTAGATACAACACCCAAAACATAAGCCTAAGGAAGAATAGATAAATTGGACCTCATCAATGGGGCACAAAACTTTTATGCTTCAGAGGGCACTATCAAGAAAGTGACAAAACAACTCAGAATGGAAGGAGATGCTTGGAAGCCATAATCTCGTAGAATATATCAAGAACTCTTACTTTTTATCAGTAAAATGCCAAATAAGCCAGTTTAAAATAGGAGCAACATATTTGATAAACAAATGAGTAAACATTTTTGTATCTTTTACAAAGGAAAGATATAAGTGGCTCATAAGCACATGAAAAGACTCCCAGTATCCTTATTCATGAAGGAAATGCAAATCGAAACCACCATGAAATAGCAGTGCCCACTACGGTGGCTCTAATCAGAGAGACAGGCAATGACAGGTGGAGCGAAATCGGAACTCTCCCCCATCACTTGTGAGAAGGTAACGGTGCAGCCACTTTGGAAAATAGTTTGGCAATTCCTCAAAAAGTTAAACATAGAATTACCACATGAGCCAGAAATGCTACTCCTGGTTTTTACTCAAGAGAAATGAAAGCATACATATACATGAAAACCTGCATGTCCATGTTTCTCGCACTGTGATTTATAAGAGGCAAAAATGGAAATAACCCAAATGTGTATCAGCTGATCAGTGGGTAAATAAACATGGTATACCTATACAATGGCACATTACTCAACTATAAAATAAAACAAAGTACTGGCATATGCTTCAACATGGATGGACCTGGAAAACACAAGTAAGTGAAAGAAACCTTGAGAAAAGTCACATACTGCATGATTCCTTATATGAAATGTCAAGAATAGGCAAATCTGTGGAGACAAATTACAGAGTAGTGGTTACCAGGGGCCAGGAACTGGGGTGAGTGGGGAGTGACTGCTAAGTTACAGGCTTTTTTGAGGGGTAGTGAAGATTTTCTGGAGTTAGTGATGTATACATTTTGAAAATACACTAAAAACTACTACACTAATGCTTAAAAAATATTTACCAACTGAATTCAGAGGCAACCAGCCTAAGGGATGAATTTCTTAGAATCTCTTACTTTTCAGAGCTTTTGCTTCTGTGTGACTCATCATTTCAGAAAAATCCATAGTTTTCTTAGTTTTCCTGTGAGAGCTGATGTTTCCAGTTTGACCAAAAGTACAAGTAGTGATAATACCTGGTAAACATGTTGTGAAATGTCTTTTCGGCCTTGAAGCACATGTGACCGTGTCCAGGAAATACCTTTTGCTATTCAGTATAGGATGTTGTAGCTCAGAGGTCTTCCGACGGGGACTGGCCAGCTCATTGGCACACTGGCGCTCTTTTTTTTTTTTTTTTGCACACGTGTGTTTGGACTCACTGTGATACAAGAGTGTTTTCCTAAAGCCCCAGCTCTCCTCTCTCTGCTTTCCTTTTCTCACTTTGTACTGCATTGTATACATACATATACACACAAACACACTCTCACACAGTAGAATGAGCTAGCAGGATCTTGATGTTCAGGGAGAAGAGAAGCATGTACTGAAATGCCAGTGTTCAGAGCCCCACGATTTAACACAAGATCTTCAGTCATAACTGAAGACAGGACAGTGTCAACTGTGAGCCCAGAGGCAGTGCAGTGTTGCTGTGATAGGTGCCTAGTGTCAACACCAGCTAGTCCTGGCTGTTTGGGGAGCTAACTGGATGCCGATTTGGGGTCTCCGTGCCCACCTCAAAGACACCAGGGCAGCGTGGGTGCAAATGCAGTGATGGTGGGGCCTGTTAGTATTTGAGCCTCTCTGCTCGCCAGCCGGAAATGCCCCAGTCTCTACTGTCAGCTAGGGAAGTTGCCATCCTAGCAGCCACCAGAGGCCACTGGGGATCAAGGAGACAGCAACTCAGCTGATTTTTCTGACCATAGGCATAACCTTGCCAAGAACCCTGGAGCTGCAAGGTTCTTGGGCATCAGAACCAGCTGGGACACTTTCCTCATTCTCTTGCGGTGAAAGCTCTGGTTGGAATCTTGGTTCTCATTATGGCACAGGAATCTGTTTTACAGCCGATCAGTGACGTTTGATTTCAGCACACCACTACTATGTACCTCCCCCCTCCCAATATTCCTGGAGAATATTTTCACAATTGACTGTTGTTTCCCCAACCCAAGCCTGGAAGAAGGTGATTACGGGTCCAGAATTCTGCCTCAGACGGGCTGTCTCTGTCTTCCTCCAGACCCAATGCTTGAGGTCCTCCAGCCATCTTTGCCTGCAGTTTCAGGGCTGTTTACAAACCTAATGCGCCTAGTGGTACCTGGAGGTGCCAATAAATTGGAGCATGAAGATTTTCCTCTGGAATGTTTCATTGTTCTCATGTTGAAAAGTGAAATGCGAACGCTTGAAGACTGAGCCTTATTTCTTTACGTGCTGAAAAGAAATCTGCCGCACTATTTGGTCTTCTTGGGGGATGGCTCTACAGGATGTGACTGCTGGAGGCTGCCTTTTAAGAAGATCCTGGTTTCAAAATGTGTAACCTTTTGTGTTTAATTGCAGCGAAATGCCCCTAAGTGCAAAATGTGAATTACTTGATTTTGTTCTACTTGGTGAATTTCTATGCTGTCTCCTGTCTGTGCTAGTTGGTGAATGATGTACCCAATAATGAGATGCCTGCTTCAGTAGTTGCTCTAAAACAGGTACACTTAATAAATATATTTTTCCATTTATTGCTTTGCCCTCTTTCTTTCTTTTGAGAACAGTGGCCATATCTGGAGGCTTGCAGCCTTCAGTTCCCTTGCTGGGCTTCCCTTGAATCTGCATAATCTGTCTGATTATGACACAGGTGTATCTGGGCTGTGGCAGGTGCCGGGGGACGGGGTGGGGGTCAGCATGAGACCTGATCCCAATCTCTTGGTTCACAGCTTCTCTCATTTATCAGAGTTCTGTTGGAAGATACTCTAAGACCCATACACAAACCTCTTGTATGATGTAGCCACACCCACCATCTAACTCTGGACATTACGGAAGTCTAGATTGTCCTCTTGAAGGAAGCTTAAGGCATATCTTTCTTCAAATGGGATATGGGAGCTATCTGCAGAATCACAAATGGGTTTGTGGTCATTCCTGGTTTCCACTACTGAATCACAACCTGTGTCTTAAACAAGAATGCCTCATGAGCCAGATGTAGTGTGTGAGAGTGGAATGCCACCCCTCTCTGGCCCATCCTCATCATACCCCTAGTACGCTGTTTGGACTGCTGCTTTTCAGGGGGGGTCACAGAAGGAACGACTCCCGTCATAGTCTGGCCCTTAGAGAAGGAGAGTGAGCTTGAAAAATTGGAGTCAGGGTCAAGTTAGGTCACAGTAAATGCCAAGATGGTCAGAAGTCTCTGCATAACCCAAGATTCCAACTCTGAAATGGTTTGCCTAACAATGAGAGAGATGTCTGAGGGGCAGGCCCTTCGAGGGGGTATAAGGGGTACTTGCTTTAAACCTTTCAGCAGGAGGAGCCTAGGCAATGAGTCCACTTGAGAATGTGCAGGGCCCTTGAGCAGAGAGCAGGGGGCTGGAACCACAGCATGAATGTGACTGGCTGTGCACCTTTTGACAAGTCTGGCCTCTGGATGGTGACTTTCTTGTTTGCCAAAAGTAAGGGATGATGATGAGTGTTTAAGAACAACATATACCAATATCTGCAGCTTCTTTAAAAATGCAAAAGAAAGGGGAGATTGGCAGATGAAAGATGAGTAGGAACGTGCTAAAGGCGGAACGTAAAATGTGAATTCTAGAGCCTAGATGGTGGGTAGATAGTTGTTCACAGCAGACATTTTCAACATTCCTTTATGTTTGAAATTTTCATACTAAGATACTCGAAAAAACAAAACCAGGTAAAAAGAGCTAAACTGGACTTGAGAGATCATTTCGTGGATGATAAAGTTGAGACCAACTAGGAGGAGAGGCAAGGATAGAATGGAGGCTGTTTCCGCCCTGCCTCCTGTGCAGGTGTGGCCCCTCCACCACATCACCCCCAGGGCCCTGGGGCTCACGGCCAGGTGCCAGTGAGGTGATAACCTCTGAAAACATGAATAGTATTTTGGAACCTGAATTTCATGAGACTTACAGGTGTTGCATGAAGAAAAAAAGGGGGCAAGGGGATCAAATAGGATTGGAGGCTATTGGCCTAAATAGCTTTCTTTACTGCAGGACTTGTCAGAGCCTTTAACATTCTAATGTCTATTGAAAATCTCTGAGAGAAATATAATACGTTTTCCAAACAAATTTAAGTGTAAAAGTTGCCTCCTGCATTTTCCGAGGACTTAGTTCTAGATAACACACTTGGGGAAAGCATCTCTAAAGAATGAAAGATTTCTGGTTTTCTGACTTTTTTTTTTTCCTGCTGAGGCTAGGTGGGCAGGAGGTGGACCATGCCTTTTCCATTGGCTTTTATTTGGTCCACCTGTGAACAAATTGCACTGTATACCCTCATCACATCCCTTGGGGCTGAGGGTGTACATGCCAGGAGGCGGTGCCAGGGGCTCAGCATCTGAGCCAAAAGAGAGGTTTGAACCCTGGCCCTGCTTTCAGTGGTGCCCAGGGAGTGTCACCTGCCCCTTCTAGCCCAGGGGCCGTTTCCTTCGGTGAGTAACCCCTGGCTGGCCCAGGAGCAACAGAAGTCAATGGGGAAATAATCTCCCCGGGAGCGCAGTGGGAGCAGATACTCAGCAAACAAGAATCCCAAGAGAAACCAAACTCTGGTTCTTGCATTTGGCTGAGAGACGGGTTAGCCAGCTTGACCCTTCTGCTTCTCAGGGCAGTGAAATATATTTTTGGAGCTGATCAGGGCATGTGCCCACATAGCGGACAGATGAAAAATAGCGTTCTCCAGATGCAACCGAAACCCTTTATTGGAGCCACCCTCCTAATGCCAGCAGTCACTGGTGGTTTCCTGGGGCAGGGGTAGGGTGTCCCGGGTGGGAACTGTGGGCCGGTTTATGCTGTTACAGTACAAGTGAATGCAAGGATTTGCAGTAGCTGCCTCTTAGCAAATGATCTTCCCTGGCGCCCAGTCACGGGGGCATCGTGCTACGGCAGGGGGCAGAGGGAAGTCCACTGTCTTTTCTTTCTGGTTTTCCTACTCTGTGTCCTCCCATCTTGGGGGGCAGCAGTGGTCCCTGAGGAGAAAGAGCCACCAGCAGCCCCACGAGCAGTAGGCTCCCCTGCCCCGCCGCCCCATCGCCCACCCGGCCTCACACTTCCTTCCGCAGCATCACCTTGATGTTGCTGCACACCTGGCCCAGGGCGGCGAAGAGTGGGTTGCAGAAGGTGCGGATGCAGAGCGAGTAGATGTGACTGATGCACTGGATCTCGATCAGGTAGCTCTTGATGCAGGGCACCACCGCCCAGATGTGGCAGAAGGAGATGCAGGCGAACAGGAAGCCCCAGAGCAGGGCCAGTGGGACGCCCAGCAGTGTGGACAGCAGGCGGTAGCACCAGTACTTGGAGACAGTGAAGGTGGTGTAGCTCACCTTCCACACGCCGTCAAAGCTGTAGGTGCCCACGGGCTCCGCGATCACGTCTTCAAAATCCACCTGCAGGGGCAGGACGGGGAATCCTCAAGTCCCAGCATCACTGGTTTCTTAAGGGTCAGAACCCCCTGAGTGGCCTGTTAAAGCTGGTGCCTGGGCCACGCCCACGGGACTTCAGACCCCTGTGAGTCCAGGTGGGGCCTGAGACTCTGCATTTCTGACCAGCTCCCAGGTGATGGCTGGTGTTTCCCTAGAGTTGTGAGGCATAAGAGCTGGTCCAGTCCTCTGTTTTATGGGGGGAGAAGAGGCTCCGAGGAGTTGACTGATTTAATCTGTAAGTTACAGGCTGGCCAGGAGACTCTGAAATTCTATTATTTTATGATCCTAGGGAATTGGAATGGCAGTAATCCTGAAGAGATTTACTGGGTGCCTGCTGATAGCATGGCAAACAGGTGAAGGTTCCTGCCCTCCTGGACTTTACAGCCACAGAGAGAACAAGGCCAGTTCTCCGGTTAAGGGAAGGACAGGGGCCATGTGCACCCATAGGGTGACGTTTAACTCAGCCTGGGGGTAAAGCTTCCTGGAGGAGGCCTTATCTAGCTAAGCTGATTTCTGGTGGTAGCCAGGTGGCGGGCGGAGGTGTGGGCTGGAAAAGTGTTTGGGGCACCAACTGCTGGGACCTAGTGGGATGGATAGTGTGCTCTCTCGGGGAGTTACAGGCCTTCTGGAAGGCCGAGCACAGGCCCACAATGGCAAAAGGGAGGCCGGAGAGGCCAGGTGGGGCAGGCATTGTGCAGAGGGCAGCCCCTGAGTGAGGGCTTTTGCACAGGGAGTGGCTTGGCTGGATTGCAGCTTTTTTTCAGTTGAGGTATAATTGACACATTATGTTAGTTTTAGGTGTTCAACATAGTTATGTGATTTTTATATTTCAGGAAATGATCACCACACTGAGTATAGCTAACATATTTGTGTACCTGTGATCAGAACTTTTATGATTTACTCTCAGCAGGTTTTACATGTACAATACAATATTTTTCACCATGCATTGTAGTCACCATGCTGTACTATACATCCTTAGGACTCATTTATCTTATAACTGGAAGTTGGTACCTTTTGACCCCCTTCACCCATTTCACCTCCTCCCTCCTGCCTCTGGAAACCACTAGTCTGCTCTCTGCATCTCTGGTCTGAGTTTTGAGTTGCTCATCCTGGCTGACATGACCGGGATGGTTGTTGGGGTGGGAGTGAGGATGCCTCAGGGAGAGGCCAGCTGGGAGGCGTCGCTGGGTCCAGCCTTGTCCGGGGTGATGGAGGAGGCTAGAGGAGGTGCGCTGGCCTGAGCTGTTTCAGGATCTGGCTGGTGGTGAGGTGAGGGCTGCGTTGTCCTGGCTGGCCGAGGCGTCTGGCATCTGAGTGCTGCACCTCGGGAGTGCAGCACTGGTCTCTCTGCCCTGGTCCTGAGCAGCCTCAGACTTTCCTCTCATGCTGCCTACTTGGGCCTTTCTTTTTCTTTTTTAAAATGTGTTTGGCTGTACTGCATGGCCTTTGGGCTCTTACTTCCCTGATCGGGAATCAAACCTGCGCCCCCTGCATTGGAGGTGTGGAGTCTTAACCACTGGCTCACCAGGGAAGTCTCCTCCCTGTGTCCCTCCCTTGCATCTGGAAAGAAGCTGGACACTCAAGAAAATCCTGCTCACACATCCCACTGAAATGGTGACTGAGGCCCCATTTGATAAGTGGGAAAAAATAAAGATTGCTTTCAGCCGAGTCACTTCACTAACCTTTCGTGAGTCCCTACTATGCCTTACGCATCATCACGCTGTTTTCTCATGTGTGATGTCATTTAGTAGCACTGAGCGTTAGCTGCCTTGTCCATAAAATGAGAGGCAGTGTATTCCTGGGCTGCTTTGACAGCAGTTGGTTAAATAAATGCACAAATGAATCAGACTCACTGGAGGGTGGGGAGTTGGGCCAGTGAGCTCAAACCCCAGTCTCCCATGCAGACCCTTTCCCCACTTTTGAGGGGAAGGAGATCCTCTCTATGAATAAAGTTATTATTAAAACTGCTTTTCCTTATAACATAGCCACCTTGCAGAAAAGTAAGGGAGTAGGAAAAACAAAACACATGCATCTCCAGTTTGCATTTCTCTACTAGTAATACTAAAATTATTATTGCTTTGACACTTTTCTTTCCAGTGTAAATGTTCTGAGGTGTGGGGAGTGGACATGACCTTATTGTATGTCCATTGTTGAGTCCTGTTTTTCTCATGTGGCTGGATTCCGAGCTTCTGGGCCAGGCCTCAGATCCCTGGGTCCCCCTGGAGAGAGCCGAGTATGCAGCCCGGCACTTGGGGTGATTTGTTGATGGGGAGCAAAATTCACAGGAAGATATTTTAGGCTGCAGGTGATGTGCACAAGTTGACTTGGGGAGTCAGAGGGCCTTTTAGGATCCACTTGTGAATCTTAACCTCCAGCCTTCTCTTCTTGGGGCTTAGTGGAGATCACTTAACCTCTCCTGCAGCCAGCCCTCGGGATGGAAGGGAATGGCTGGAAGGAAAACTAAGAATATGGTCCTCATCCCCTCCAAAAGAGAGCACTGATTCCTGGAGGGCTTCTAGGAGGTGGTAGCTGGTGGGAGATTTGGAGTTAGAGATGCAGGAGTCTCCAGTCTCTAGATCTAGTGCTGGATCTTTGGAAAAGAAGGCCCAAGTTGGTTGGGGAATGTCCCATGTATTTGGAGAGTGAATGGAAATAACTGGTATCTTTCCACATCTGGTTTATATGGGCAGAAATCCAGAGTTGCTGTTTCTTAGGGGAGTCAAGATCCAAGAAGCTGAGGAGTATAGGCCCCAGGGGACCGTTCCAGCTTTGCCCTGGGTACACACACTAAAATTGTGGAGTTTCAGCCAAATCCCCAAGGCCTGGATCCTGCCAGCTGAGGGATTCTGACCTCCGCAGCCAGCCCCTTCCCTATCGTGGTCATGCCCACCTCTGCCTGATGCCTCCTAGCGCCTGGGCTGGACTCTGGATCCTGCTGCAGTCCTAGGAACGTGGCAGCAGAGGGAGGCCTTTGGGCGGAGGTGGGCTCCCTGCCTTCCACCTCTGTCCTGTTCAATGCCTGGGGCCTCTCCTTCCCTTCCTGTGACTCTTCCTTGGGATCGTGGACTCTGACTCACAGATGACCCCACCCTGCCTCCTCCCCTTCAAGCTGAGCGACAGGTGCATCTAGGCATCCTGATTCTACTCTGAGCTCTTCACACAGCCCCAGCCAGGGTCAGACCCTGAGGCAGATACTGGCTGTCAGGGAGGGAGACTGTTCCCTCTGAGATCTGGTCCTAGTCGGCCAGAGAGACCTGCCCCAGGGCAGGGCCCCTGGCCCCTTCTTTGAAGCCACCCACTCTACTCCAAGCAGTCAGCAATTCCCCTGCCCCTCTGTAGCCCACCCTGCTTTGTTCATGTATTTCAGCATATTCTTCCATTCAACAACGATTGATTATCTGTGTCTGGCCTCTGAGGATGGAAGGGGCCCTGACCAACTCATACTGTGGAGGTTTGCATCCAGCTGTGTCTCTTACTGGCTCTATGACCTTCAACAAGTGTCTCAGCTTTCTTGTGCCTCATTTTCCTAGATTGATCTCATTAGGTTTATCAGAGCATCGAATAAGTTAAGACATGTAAATACTCAGCATATTGCCTGGTACAGGATCCTCATCACTAACTAACTGTTAGCTGCTAGTGGCTGTTAGAGTGCTTTCTTCAACAGGAGCTAGGGTCCCAAAGGTGGATTGGCACAGTTGCTGATATGATAAGTGACTTTGGCAATAACTTAACCTCTTTGAGCTTCATTTTCTGATCTGTAAAATGGGTTTGCTGTTTTTTACAACCTTGTTATGAAGAACAGACATAATTTCTTTTCTATCCATCCGTCTCCTACCATTTGTTCATCTACCCATTCATCTATTCTTGTCTATTCTCTCATTCATCCTGCCATCCATGGATCCATCAGTCCACCCATATGCATCCATCCATTCATATCCATCTACCTGTCACCTATCTGTCCTCTCATCCATCTGTCCCATCCTGATCCACGCATTCATACCTATCCATCCATTCAGCCAAACAAATACTTATTCAGTACCTACTTTGTGCTAGACACAAAATGGGTCTGACCCTGGCTGGGGCTGTGTGAAGAGCTCAGAGTAGAATCAGGATGCCTAGATGCACCCATCGCTCAGCTTGAAGGGGAGGAGGCAGGGCAGGGTCACCTGTGAGTTGGGGTACACAATCCTAAGGAAGAGTCACAGGATTGTGCTAGGCATATCCTCTTGGGCAATGCTTAGTGCAGTACATGGCACATGGTAGGTACCCAGTGACATAATCATTTGTTCAGCTGCTCTAAAGTTCCTGTGAAAATTTATCTCAGAAAATTTCTTGGTACCCCAGATCATAAGAGCAGTGATTCTCCAGCCTACCTGGTCATAAAGGAGTGTGTGCACATGTCCATGAGATTCTTCTTTTCCCGCCTTCTCTGCTTATGGTAGTAACCCTACCACCAAGAACCTCTCTATGATGTCTTTTAATGATCATCCTTGTTTGTTGTTGTTGTTGTTTTTGCAGAAGGCAGAAGCTGCTGTTACTGAAATTTGAGTTCTTTTTAGTAATCGCCTTCTGGCACTGTGCCCAGGGCACCCTCTCTGTTGTCTGTGAACCTGAAATCATGCTCCCAGAGAGACGGGCCATCCTGGGAGGAGGCAGCTGTTCCCTTAACCAGAGCTGAGACCGCTCTGATCACCATACTACTTTGGGGAGATATTTATAAAGCCCAGCTCAGGCAGCTCTAGGCAGACGTGCCAGTGTATCAGAAGCACACAGTGACTTCATTTCTTAATTTGTTTCCGGAAGTGGAGGGGAGATGGCTTTTTCTGGGAGGGTGAGGTGGGGACTAAGTCCATGGGCAGAGCCGGAGGGCTGGGTGTGCAGCTGGAAGGAGGGGCTGGGACAGGGAGAAAGTGGCGGCACATTTAGCTGGTGTCCCCTTCTCTGGCGTATTTATTTTTGGAACAGCAAGAGAGCTAGTTGATTCATTGGAATTGGCCAGCAGGGCTCCTGCCATCTCCAGGAGGGCAGGGAGGGTGCAGGGGAGCTGGGCTGGGCACTGCCCAAGGATGTGAGGGAGGCCAGCAGCCGTCCCCTAATCCCCCCCATCAAAAATGCCTCCCCTCATTCCTGTGTGACTCAGTCTTTGCGCATGCAGGACCCTGCAGGATTCAGACAGGCTCTCCGTGGGTGGGGGAAATGGCTCTAGGCAGGGGGATGGCCACTGGGTCGGGTCTCTACTTGGCCACTGAGTTACTGTGTGATTTGGGGTCTGGGGCTTTCCCTCTCTGGGCGCTCCCTTTTTGTCTGATTTTTTGTTTGTGGGTTTTGACACTACCAAGAGGATTGGGCCAACACCCTTAGTGACATGGAGTTAGTTTTGAAGTCAAGATCCGAAGGAGTGTCTTAGCTTCCTGGGATCTTGGTCTTGTCACCTATTATCTAGCTGCTTAAAGGGTGATCCACAATCGGTATGCTCCTCCCAACAAGGTTAAGTCCAGAAGTTGAGAGCAGGCATTTTAGAAATAGTTATTTCAGCTAGTAATTGTATGTCTGTTGATTCTAATAATAATAAAAATTGGATTTTACATCATCAATACCTATTTTTCACTGCATCTCTCTAGTAGTTAATTTCGATTGGTGTACAACAGATTGGAATAATAACAATAAAACCGGCCCTTCACCCAGATAGCCCGAGCAGCACTGACCTCTAAAGCAGGAAGCTAAGATGCAGAATAGCCGGAAAGTGGCAAAGCTTTGCTTCCTGTGTTATAACTGATAATAACAGCAGTAGAATTCTGTACCATCTGGGATGACCATAGTAGAGCCAAAATTTGGCCCTTGTAGGTGTCAGTTTGGGCCATTTGTCTTATATCCAGTATTCCACCTGGCCTCTAAGGGACAAGCCGGGGTGGAACCCACATCAAACCTTGGACCTCAATTTCTCCTGCCAGCTCCCTGACTAGGGTCATTGCAGGACCTGGTTCCTTAGCCAGAGGTGAGGCAAGGATGAAGCACAGGCCGGTTCTGGGAGTAGGAGGAAGGGGCCAAGTACTAGTGGGAGTTTGGGGTCCAGATCATCCTATGGAGGGGCCTGGGGCACCTGGCCTGACGCTAAGGACACAGACGAAGGAGCTATGAAGAGACTCAGATAACAGAGGGCATCAGGGAGGAGAGAAGGGTCCCATCAGAGGAGTCCCCATGAGATCTTCGTGAGCCCTGCCCTTGCCCATCTCTTCCCATCCTCTCCCTGGCCCCTTAGTTTCTGCCTTTGTGAAGGCTGGTGTGGTGGACTGCAGAGTAGGAGGAATTGCCTTGGGTTGACTTCTAGGCTTGGCTGTGCACCAGCTTCTCGAGGGACATTAGCGAGTCCCCAATGACCCCCAATTAGTGATGCCTGTCAGGGCTTCTGTCTGGGCGCAGTCTCAGGCTGGGCTCACCTTGTGACCTGCTCCACCAGCAGGATGTGGCAGAGGAGATGCTGCCACTGAGACCTGCAGAGCTGCCCAGTCAAGTCCAGTCAATGCACGGAACTGAGAGAGCCTCGGAGGGCTGTTGCTTTAAGCCATCGAGTTTGGGGATGGCTTGTCACCCTACTGATACTGTGCATCTTTAAAAAAACTGGTGACGACTCTGGACTCTAGGTGTGTCTTCTGTTAGACAAAGAGGACTCGCCAGCTCTTGAAAGTACAAAACATCGACTTGTGGCAGGGCCTGGAAATCTGCATTTTAACAAGTGCCCCCAAGAAAGTGGGCCACATTTTTAAAAATTCTAGTTCATAACACAGGAGTCCCCCTAACACGAAGTTACAAATACCTCAGTGTGAGTTAGTCCAGTGTAGCCCTTCTTAGAGGTACTTGCCAGGGGCAAGGTGAAAAGTTTTCGAATGAAGGAGTTGCCCGTGTGGAGTGCCTGGCAGATTACGGCCTTTCCTAATTCAGCAGCATCCTGCCCCTTCTGCCTTCTCTACCGTAAATGCAGGCATTTCTAATCCTGTTGTTCTCCTGCGGACAGTGTAGCAAAGAGGTTTCACCCGTGTGCCAGCTTGGCCAAGCCTATGGTCCCTGGCTTCCTGGAAACGTGCTGTGATCCATTAGTGATGTCTGCTGTGGATATAGGCTGGGGACTGGCAGTGCCCGGTCCTCACCTTTGCTGATGCTGCCCAACATCCTGCTCCATGTTGTGGCCTTTGCTTATTTCAGTCCCTCTTCTTGGAAAGCCTGATGCCCCCTTTCCACATTTTACATTTTCATCGTTATTTATGCAGCTTGGATACCACCTCCCCATGAAGCTGGCGCTTGATTTTCCAAGTGCCTTCCTCTCTTAACCTCCTGTGACCCTTCAACTGATGGCTGAGTTATGGTGTTTACCACCTCCTCCTGTACATTCTCATTAATGTAGCCTCATCTTCTCTGTTGGGTTGGATTCTTCTCAAGAGGAAGCACCAGGTCAGTCACATCTTCATGCAATAGGGTGTCCAGGTGGGTCCACACTGAAAGCAGATTCTGGATAACTGGGAAGAAGAGGGAGCTGTTGGGTCCTCTAGGTACTTCTTAGCTTGAGCTCAGTGGCAGAAGGTGGTGTTTGTGTGTATTGCTGGAGGAGGAAGGTGTGTGTGGCAGGTATGGGTTGAGGTAGGTGGGAACTGGTATGATGGGCTGGGATCAGGTCTGTTTGAAGGGTTTTCAGAGAGCGGCTAAAAGCAGAAACCAAATGACCCGCCTGACACGGGTCAGGCGTCCTGCTCCCGGGCCCAGCTGCCTAAGTGTGAGTTGTCAATGAGACAGTCCTGAGACCCCTCTCAAATAACAGGAGACTGTGGGGATGGGGCTGGGGTCCTGCAGAAATGCACGGGGGAGGGGCTGGAGGCTTTGCAGTTTGCGTCTGAAGGGAACGGTGTCCTAGCTGGCCAGCTGGAGCACTGGGGACCACTGGCCCTCATTTCCTGCCCCAGAGCCTGGCACAGGGCTCACAGACAGTGTGTCTGACTTGCTCATCACCATCTCAGCAGCAGCCCAGTGCCTGGCACAGAGCAAGCGGTGATTGGTGGCACTGATGTTCTGTGAATGGTGGTGGTGGTGGGGGCAAAGGCAATGGGGCGGCCTCCCCTCTGCCCAGGCCCGCCCCAGAGCATGGAGACTACAGTCAAGTCTGTTGGGCTGGGCAGGGCTCTCCCTCCGCCCTTGGCACTCATTTCCACCTTGGGTTCAAGAGCAACACCAGGCCTTGTTCAGTGCAGTTCAGTGAAGTTTCGACTCTGGAAATCCAAAGGGAGCGCCTCCTTCTGAGGGTCAAGTCCATGGACCCAATGAGTGCATCTCCTGTTCTCCACTGTTGGCTTTACTGTGCGAACTCAGCAGCACCAGTAAGGGAATGGGTCTCTCTTCTTTCCACTCGGGGCTTCCCTGGTGGCTCAGACAGTAGATAATTTGCCTGGAATGCAGGAGACCCAGGTTCGATCCCTGGGTCTGGAAGTTACCCTGGAGAAGGAAATGGCAACCCACTCCAGTATTCTTGCCTGGAGAATTCCACGGGCAGATGAGCCTGTTGGGCTATATAGTCCATAGGGTCACAAAGAGCTGGACTCGACTGAGCAACTTTCACTTTTTTCCACTTGGCCTCTGTCTACACTAGGGACTGAGGCCCAGAGAGGGAAAGGGATTTGCCCAGGGTCACATAGCAAGTAAGTGTCAGGATGGGGCCAGGAGTGGGTCTCCGTAGCCCATTTTATTCTGGCGTCTTACTTGCCCTCCTTGCCCACGGGCAGCTCCAGCCTTCTTCTTGGCCTCGCCTTGTTTCTCTCCAAGTCTGTTCCCCTCACCCCTGTCCTTTGTCCATTGATGAAAGACGTCCAGGTGACCCGAAGGCCAGTCTGTCCAGGTAGACCCCCCTCTTCTAGCCACGTTCTCCCCCGTTTCTTCCTTTCCTTTATTGTTTCACAGCCCATTACACCAACCTGAAGTCTCCTTGTATCTTTCTGTGGTATTTAAGCTGATTCTGGTTTATAATCCCTGTTCTAAATTTCAAAACATTTTCATCTCTTACTCATTAAAAAGGAAAGAAAAATTCAAATAAATTCCCAGACCAGCTTATCCTCAGTGTACTTCCCTTGTGGCTCAACTGGTAAAGAATCCACCCGCAACGCAGGAGACCTGGGTTCGAACCCTGGGTTGGGAAGATCCCCTGGAAAAGGGAAAGGCTACCCACTCCAAATTATGAACATTTTACAGAGGGTCTGGTGTCATTGTTTTTAGGTAGAAGAGTCTGGATTTGAAACCAGATCTGTTAGTGTCAAGTCTGGGACCATTCCCTCTAGATCACACTGCCCAAATCGTCACAAATACTACTTAACGTTTTTATAGTGCTTTTCAGTTTGGAAAACTCATTCCCTAATTTTGCTGAACTTTCCAAGCTGTGTCGTGATTATACTATCTTCACCACAAATGATGCTTATAAATACAATAATAGCACAATATAAACTATTACAGAGAAATGTCCCGAGTGAAATGGGGTCACAGAGGAAGGAGCTCCTGATTTCCTGGGGCAGTCGGGGAAGGCTTCCTGGAGGAGGTGATGTTTAAATCAGATCTCAATGGCTGAGTGGGGCCTACACCACGTGGAGAAGAGGAAGCAGGCACTCCTGGCAAAGACACAGGAGTATGTTCTGGTTCCTGTTACTGACTCCTAACATGGGGGTAGAGGTAGAAGAGGAAAGTGGGGGCCAGATTATGCTGGGGTTCAGAAGCCATGGGAAAAAGTTAGACTCAGCCAGTGTGGGAGGTATCCCGCTGAAGGTGGCAATGCAGGGCGGTGCTTAGAACCTTAACCATGCTGACTAACCCAGTAGCATTGAGCTATGTTGAGCATTTGACCTATGGTGAGTGCAACTGAAGAATTCTACATCATGTTTAATTTTACTTAAAATGTAAAAATCGATAGTCAATCCTGTGACTGGGAAACTTGTAAAAATGTTTGGAACAGTTTGGGCTTGTGAATCAATTTTCAACTCTACATTTTTTGAAATCTAGACACATAGAGTTCAGTGAAAAATATTGTAAAAATTAACTTCCCCTGTTTATTTTTCTTTTTAAACTCATGACTGCTAGAAAATTTTAAGTGACATAGAGTAATTGTATAATGGGTCACATTATGTTTCTACTGGACGGGGCTGGTCTGCGTTTCTGACGTATTGAGAGGCCCCTGGAGGCCCCTTCACGTGCCCTTTTAAAGGCCTTTCCAGTGACTTTGATGCTCGTGGTTGGGCACCTTGCTCCCAGGAATTCTGCTATAGTAAGATGCCTGTGGCTGTCGGGTGGAGGTTGGACTGAGGTGTTGGCCTGGAGGCAGCCAGGCTGCTGGTGGTTATGTGGGCAAGGAAGGAGGCCTGACTCAGGCACAGCCATGGGGGAGACTTCTTGAAGGCAGGGTAACCCTCATCTGAGATCCCCTTTCAAGGGCCCCGGTGCCCTCTGAGGGCCTCTGCCCTGCCCTGGCCACTGGACACTGGCGTCAGGCTGGGAGCAGGCATGAGTGCTGGCCACAGCCCCCAGCCTGTGGCAGTGGGTGTTCGGTGGGGAAGCTGAGCCCCCTGTGAGGGGCCAGGAGTCCTGCTGGAAGCTGCCTTCTGGGGACGAATCCCAGGCCCACTGTGGAGACCGCAGAATGCCCCTGGCACAGAAAGGGCCCAACTTGGCCATCTTGTCTGCTCCTGGCAAAGGGCCAGGAGCAGATGGGAAGAGCACAGAGTTGTAAGGAGTTTCCTTTGCGACTTGCCTCTCCCGCCCCGGTGGATGGTCCAGTATGTGTGACTGATTCTTTGCTCTTGCTTACACTAAAGGTTCTTTGGGGGTACAAGCTGGTTTCGGAACGGGTATTTGGAGAAGCCAGGGAGGAACCGGGAAGCCGATGGTGCTGGAGCAGAGCCCACTCCTGTCTAGCACCCAAACCCACACCCTCGGGCAGGCGGCACCAGGGCAGGCCCGCAAGCCTACCTTCACTATGTCCTCGTTGATGTTCTTAGGGTCCCGGTTCACCAGATCGATCTCCTTGAAGTGAATGTCCTTGACGATCTGGGCCTCCAGGTCTGTGTGCTCCTCTGCCATCATCGTGGAGCCGGGGGACCTGCAGGAGGAGATGGGAGCCGTGTGGCCGGCGGGGCCGAAAAGACGTGGGGCACAGACACCAGTGTCCCCAGACTTGTGCCCCTGCTGGCTAAATAGGCCCCACCCAGCATGCCGGCTGACAGCTGTCCCGCATAGCTTCAGCTTGCCGCTGGCTGAAGCCTCCAGTGGCAAGCCTCCAAGCTAAAATTAAGACTGGAGCCCTGCTGGAAGACCCAGCACTCCTTAAAGGGGGCTGCGTGGGAGCTGGGCCTCACGAGTGACTCAAGGGCCTGGCCTCCCCTGATACCACCGCAGTCGGCGGCTGCTGTGCAGCCCTGGTACTTGTATTTTTGCCGCTAGCTTGGCTTCTTGCTGGCTGCGTGAGCTTGGGCACAACTTGCCTCTCTGGGCACCACATCCCCACTTGTAAAATGGGTCCATAATAGTACCAGTCAGGGCTCTGCTTAGCCTTGTGGAGATGAGATGAGATTGTGGGGGGAAGGGCTTTAGAATGAAATAAGTCTCTGGTGGGGATTCTCGTTGGAGCAGTTGGCACCTGCCCTATGGTTTGGTGGCCCAAAGCAGGGCTGAGGTTTTCCCATCTCTGGGGTTTCCCCTGGATGGGGGTTGATGGACTGCGGCATGGATTGGGGCTAGGGGAGGGTAAGATGGGAAGGAGACCACTCATGGGGTTGTCCACCCTCCTTTGCCTTTTGATACCATGTGGAAGGGACGTGGAGTCCATATTTGCCCTGCCCTTTGCCCTGACCCCAGGGACAGCTTCAGGATACCCATGGACCCCAAGCACAGCATGAGCATTGGGCAAGTACCTCTTTTAGGTGTCTGGTCAGCTTCCCCGCATCCTTCTTCAGCTTAGCCATCACCCAAAGCCCCTGGTGCATGAAGGATGAAGACTCTGAGTCCTCAGGTGGCAGGGTCTGTGCATTCATTTATCACCCACCAACTCATCTCAAAATCTGCCAAGAGCTAGGATAAAGAGACCAGTAAGGCTCTGTCCCTGTCTTCTGGGGAGCCCACAGCCTAAGGTGACAGACTGATCAGAAAAATAAGTAATTGTAATAATGTGGGGCAAATACTGCAGATTTGAGTTATTTACAAAGAACTTGTCTTAGAAGCCCATGGGAGGCAATGGCTTACTCTGTGGACATCAGGGAAGACTTCCTGAAGTAAGTGGCTTTAGCCACTTAAGGTGTTTATCACACAGAACATTTCAGGGAGAGAAGTTGTATCAGAGGACTGTTGCAAGCCAGAATACTGAGAATTGTATGGTGGCTTGAGCACATGTTGTCTGAGGGGTGAGGGAGGGGATCAATCTTGATTCTGGCCTGGGTGTGAAGAATCTCAAATGTCATAGTGAAGAGTGTAAATTTGTCTAGACGTGCTGGGAAGCCAGTGAAGACTTCATAGCAGCAGAAAGTCTTTAACAGATTCAAATATAAGGAAGATTTGATTGGAGCTGGGTGAGGTTTGAAGCAGGAAGACTAATCTAAAAGCTGGTGGTGATAAAAGACTCTTATCAGTAACTGATCAGTTCAGTTCCATCGCTCACTCGTGTCCGACTCTTTGTGAACCCATGAATTGCAGCATGCCAGGCCTCCCTGTCCATCAGCAACTCCTGGAGTTTACCCAAACTCATGTCCATCAAGTCAGTGATGCCATCCAGCCATCTCATCCTCTGAGCTTGAACATCTGGAAGTTCATGGTTCACATATTGCTGAAGCCTGGCTTGGGGAATTTTGAGCATTACTCTACTAGTGTGTGAGATGAGTGCAATTGTGCGGTAGTTTGAAAATTAGTATAGCTGATGTAAATCTTACTGTTCAACATAAAAATGATTTCACTGTGACAATAATAAGTTAAAGAACATCCTTGTATCTAAATCTTGTCTATCTCTTGGATGATTTGAATGAGATAGAATTACAGATGTAAAATTGTTAGATAAAAGAGTAAAGACACGGTTAATGTTCTTGTTCTACAGACCTGAAATTGCTCTTGAAAAAGGTTTTAAAAGACTGTATTTTCATGAGACTTTCATCTTCCTAATAAAAGAAGGGTGAAAGTTCTCCTTAATTTAAGATATATAATAATATAATATAAACAGAATGAAATGGACACATGTGAAGTTTTTCCCTCAGGCTTTATGTGTCAAAAGTTAAAGCTCTGGAGAGAACAGGAAGTGTTAGTTTGGTGACATAAACACTCACTCATCACCAAAGTGAAAACTGCCAAATAGGAAGGAAAAAGCAAACTTGACAGAGTTCCTCAGTTCAGTTCAGTTCAGTGCAGTCGCTCAGGTGTGTCAACTCTTTGTGACCCCGTGGACTGCAGCACGCCAGGCTTCCCGGTTCATCACCAACTCCCGCAGTTCACTCAAACTCATGTCCATTGAGTCGGTGATGCCATCCAACCACCTCATCCTCTGTCATCCCCTTCTTCTCCTGCCTTCAATCCTTCCCAGCATCGGGGTCTTTACAAATGAATCAGCTCTTTGCATCAGGTGGCCAAAGTATTGGAGTTTCAGCTTCAGCATCAGTTCTTCCAATGAATATTTGGGACTGATATCATTTAGGATGGACTGGTTGGATCTCCTTGCTGCCCATGGGACTCTTAAGGGTCTTCCCCAACACCACATTTCAAAAGCATCAATTCTTCAGTGTTCAGCTTTCTTTATAGTCCAACTCTGACATCCATACATGACTACTGGAAAAACCATAGCTTTGACTAGACCGACCTTTTTTCGTAAACTAATGTCTCTGCTTTTTAATATGTTGTCTAGGTTGGCCACAGCTCTTCTTCCAAGGAGCAAGCATCTTTTAATTTCATGGCTGCAGTCACCATCTGCAGTGATTTTAATTTTGGAGCTCAAAAAGATAAAGTCTCTCACTGTTTCTCCATCTATTTGCCATGAAGTGATGAGAATGGATGTCATGATCTTACTTTTCTGAATGTTGAGTTTTAAGCCAACTTTTTCACTCTCCTCTTTCACTTTCATCAAGAGGCTCTTTAGTTCTTCTTTGCTTTCTGCCATAAGGGNAGTTCACGGTTCACGTATTGCTGAAGCCTGGCTTGGAGAATTTTGAGCATTACTTTACTAGGGTGTGAGGTCAAGGTCAGGAGGGGCAACTCAGTAACTGTACTTGGATACAAATAGTAAAGATAAAAAATAATGCATCCAAGATAGGGGCTTTTTTTAAAAATCTTTTGCTTAATGCAAATAAATACTTTAGAACTACTGTGATGGCTCCATGCTGTTATCAGGCACCAGCCTTCCATCTTTCTGTTCTATTCTCAAAGCTGTCTCATAGGCACAAGAAGGATGCTACCCTTCCAGCCATCATGTCTGAGTCTAGACAAGAAGAATGAGGAAAGGGCAGGGTAGGAAAATGCATCTGTCAGCCAAGTCAACTTCATTAGAAAACCTCCCAGGAGGTCCCTCAGGACAGCTGTTTATTTCTCACTAACCATCTGTCTTGGCAGATGACGCCAGGAAGTGTAGATATTTAGCTGAGAACAGTCTCGCCCTACACATTATCCCTAGCAAAAATTGTTAGCAACTAGAAAATTCTGTCCTGAAATCTCTTAGGAATTACATTTTTTTTTCATCCCCCTGTCTGGGACCAGGTCCTAGGGATTATATATACCTCCTCCTGCACAGAAATTAGGACAAAGGTTACTGCTGCTTGTGTCCGTGTGGGCTGTGGCAGGAATCTGAGCCTGAGCTTGAGGTTTGTCCACTTCAGGACCAGATATATCTGGTAAAAAGCTGGGGCAGCTGTATGGTCAGAAGGGATGGAGGAGCCACCTGAAGGAGACCCATCCTAAAGGAGAATGATGATAAAAGATAATTGTAAGGGTTATAGAGATTGTATCTTTCTTTCTTTTAGAGATTGTATTCTTCACAGGTGGCCTCATCTGTGCTCTTACAGCGCTACTGACACTGCTTCCAGCAAGACTGACTCACAGAGTCTGGCGGCACTGATTCTCTGTGACTTTGGGGCCAGGCTGTAAGAAGGATGCAGCCCCCAGGGTCTCTCCTCCCCAGACTCTTGCCCTTGGAGGTTGGATGCCACACTGTGAGGAAGCCCAAGATAGCTCATGGGGAGAGATCACAGGCAAAGGAACCAGGGCTCCCAGCCATCAGCCAGCATCGACTGTCAGACGTGACTGAGGGAGACTTTGGGTAACTCTAGTTCCTCGATTTCAAGTCACCCGTAGCCCTTCATGCCTTCCAGCTGGAGCCCAGACTGCTGCTCTCTCTGTGCGCGGAATGTCTAAAACACAGAGTCCACGGCAGAAGGTTTCCTGGGCCACTCAGTTTGGGGGTAGCTTGTCTCGCAGTCACAGCAGCTGGAACACCGAGTGATAAACAGTAGTGACAGCAAGTGCTGTTAGGGGGGTTCCCTGTGTGCTGGTGCCAGGCCAAGGCACCCTAGGTTTGTGGAAGTTGGCTCGTTGGTCATGGAAAGGGGTCACTGCCTTGAGCCAGTGATCAGCGCTAAGGGCTGGGGTAGCGGGGAGCTGAAGCACATTTTGGATTTCAGAGGAAGCAGGGGCTATGGGCTGAGGCGCCCAGGAAACGCTTTCTGCAGGTGGTGGCGCTCCAGCTGGCTCTTTGACAGAGGGTGATTGGAATCAGAGAGGCAGACTGGAAAGAGGCAGATGTCAGGGACAGAGATCTGTCCCTTATTTCATGATGGCAGTCCCGTTTCCAGACACACTGTAGTGGAAAGGACACTTAGTCTTTTCTCAGCGCCAGCACTAACCAGCTCCTGGATCTTGGCTCAGCTCCCTGTCTCCTCTGTGCTGAGTTCTCACCTGTCGCATGTGGATGGTGACACCCACTGTGTTCCTTACACTGTGACTCTGTGCCTCTCACACCAGGAGAAAAACTGGTGGGGCACCAGCGGGCACATGCACCCAGGGAGAAGATGTTACTGAGAACATAGAGAAGGATGACGCTTTTGAGACAGCCCTGGGGCAGTGCTCCTGATGTGAGAACATAGGGCTGGAAGAAGAGCGGCTTTCTGCAGTCCATTTTGCACCTGGGGTTTGTGGAGGACTCTGTGTTCTTGTTTTAAAGGCATTTTGGGAGAGTATCATTTGGCTTGCTAAGGGAGTGAGAGGAAAAAAATTTGAAAATGGGGTGTGCAGTGAGACATACTTTTGTGGAGTGTGAACAGGGAAGAAATAGGAGAGATGACGTGGGCCAACTGGCCAAGAGCGTTGTAGCGCCGCGGCCCAAAGGCTCGGGTAGCTACCAAAGTGAGAACTACCATTAACCCGCGGCATTCATCACTTAGCCCCAGGTTTCCAAAGTGGGCAAGGCTAGGATGAGGAGCAGGAAAGGAAACGTTTTTTGTTTCTCTTGGGAGTTTTAGATCTAGGCCAAGGCTTCTGTGTTCTGTTCACCCTTTGGCCTTTGGACTCTGCATTTAGAAGACAAGTCAGAGCATGCTGGAGCTGGGAGAGATCCAGTTTCTGCATTTTTCAGATGAAGAAACTGAGAGACCAAAATGTTTTGGTTAAAGGAGGGGAGAACTTGAGATTTGGAGACAGGAGAACCATGAGTAACTGGACAGATGCTCATCAGCAGGTCACTCCCCTCCAAGCTTCAGTTTACTCCGCTATAGCACGAGGATGAGAACGTCATCTTTTTAGCAGCTTATGATACCCGATTCCTACCAGAGACCTTGGAGATTTTCGGAATGGATTCCAAAAATGGCACTGTAATCTTAGGATGCATTAAAAGAGATATATCACCTAGAACAATGGAGGTGGCTGATCTACCTGAGTTTTCACTGGTCAGACTACACTTGGAACATTGATTAGGGCCTCAGAAAACTGGATTATATCTAGAGAGGGTGAGTTAGAAAGTAAGATGGGGCAAGAGCTTGAAACATGTCTTAAGGAGAAAGAACATTTTGGGGTTGGAGAAGAGGAGTCTCAGTAGGGAAAAACAGAAGAACTTCACTCAGCGTCCTGAAGGCTTAAGGACGATGCTGATTCTGGGTGGTCTCAACGATAGATGAGTAAGGGGCCAATCCTGGCTTCATTAAGCCCGGGTCCTGGATGGTCGTGAGCCCTCTTGCTGAAGATAGTTGGTAGGCTCCTGGTGGCTCAGATGGTAAAGAGTCTGCCTGCAGTGCAGGAGACCTGGGCTGGATTCCTAGGTCGGGAGGAGCCCCTGGAGAAGGGAATGGCCACCTACTGCAGTATTCTTGCCTGGAGAATGCCACGGGTGGAGGAGCCTGGCGGGCCACAGTCCATGGGGTCACAGAGTCGGGCACGACTGAGTGACTGGCCCTTTCACTTTCAGTGCCACTCTTAAGGAGGAACTTTCCTGTAAGATTGGGTCTCAGCCTGAAAACGGTCCACGCCGGTTTACTTTTCTTTTTACTTCCTCACTTGTTTTTAGCTGTGCTGGGTCTGCATTGCAGTGTGCAGGCTTTCCCCAGCTGCGGCAAGCCCGGGCTGTTCCTGGCTGCAGCGTGCGGGCCTCTCACTGTGGTGGCCCCCGCTGCTGTGAAGCACAGGCTCTAGGTGCGTGGACTTCAGCAGCGGGGGCGCTAGAGCACGGCCTTAGCAATCGTGGTGCGCCGGCCTAGCTGCCCCACAGCTTGTGGGATCTCCCGGACCAGGAATCCAACCCATGTCTCCTGCGTCGGCAGGCAGATTCTTAACCACTGGACCACCAGGAAAGTCCCAGTATAATTTTCACTTTAGCTTGGGAGGCCAGCTGCAGCCCGAGAGCCCTGATCATTCAGAGAATGCCCCCACCTCACAGTGTTTAAAACCAGGCTAGGGACTTCCCCGGTAGTTCAGTGGTTAAGACTCTGCACTTCCAATACAGAAGGCATAGATTGGACCCCTGGTGGGGGAACTAAGATCCCACATGCTGCATGGCGTGGCCTAAACAAACAAGCCGAAAAACCGGGCAAGTTCAGCGTCTCTGTATGTACGGAAGCTTCTCTGGGACCGTTTCTTCAGTCACCACAGAGTGACTTGGTGCTGGTGTGTTTGCAGGACTCAGTGGATGGACGGGAACCACAGATGAGGAATGCATCATCTCAGCACATGCTTACCTGGGGTGTGGCTCATCAATGGTGCTGAGGATGCAGCGGAGAAGTTAGGAACAGAGCTGGCCAGCTGCATGGTTCCCCTGGGAGGTGGATGAGAAAAACCAGTGACCGGTGCAGGGCCCAGCCTCAGGTGACATGAGACAGGCAGCAGGGAGGGGCTGAAGGGTGTGGGAGGAGGGGCCACATGGTCCTTACCTGGAGGTATTTGCTGCCTGTAGGGGATGTGGGGGGGACCATAGCACCCCACGCCTCATGGACTGTGGTGAACTACAGGGAGCTGTGGGTGGACACTGTCCCCAAGCAGCTGGTCTCTGCTCCTGGGCAGTTTCAATGGGCTCAGCAGCATGGCCTGTATTTAAAGGCGGCAGATTTTAGGTATAGTATTGTGTATAGCTTGAACTGTGTGCCCCTAAGAGAGATGGAAGTCATCACTGTCAGTATCTGTGACTGTGACCTTATTTAGAAATAGAGTCTTTGCAGATGACCAGGTTAAAATAAGCTCAGTAGGGTGGGCCCCCATCCTGAATGCATGTGTCCTTGTCAAAAGGAAATGTGGACCCAGGGACAGATGTGCACACAGGGACGATGTGGTGTGAAGATAGGAGTCATGCTACTACAAGGCAGGAACCTACCAGAAGCTAGGAGCATGGCTGGGAGCAGCCTTTTCCCTGTGCGGAGGGCTGTGAGCCTGCAGGCGTCTTGATCTCAGACTTCTTGCCTCCTGAACTGTAGGACAATACACCTCTGTCGTATAAGCCCATCTGTTTGTGGTGCTTTGTACTGCAGCCATAGGCAGCTTCTACAGTGGAAGGGTCCAAACCTTTAACGTTGTTAGTTCCTTTTGCTGCTGTAACAGATGAGCACAACTTATTTTAATATAACACAAACATTTCTCTCTTACATTTCTCGAGGTCAGAAGTCCTACAGTCAAGTGGCCAACTGTCCAGTGCCCCTTTTGGAGGATGTAGGGGAGAATTTCCTTTTTTGCCTTTTCTAGCTTCTAGAAGCCACATGTGTTCTTTGATTTGAAACCCCTGCTCCCATCTTCAAAGTGCATCCCTTCAACCTCAGCTCCAAATCAGAGCCTATGTTCCAGGCTCTCGCCTCCACTCTGTCCTCTGATTGCCACCTCCAACCCTATATGGCTGGTCTCTAGGGACCCATTGCTTCTTGCCTGTTGGTGAATAAGCACCTAGGTTCCTTTTGAGGCCTCAGCATTGACTCTGGACATTCTGGGGCCCCATACCCCAGGGTGGTCTCTCCAGACAGCAGAGACACTGCTGGTCCCTAGCTGAACAGGACATACTGGTCAGCCAAAAAGCATCTGGACCACAGGCCCTCCTTCCTTCCCTTTCTTTTTATAAGAACATTATATTGAGATGAAAAGCGATTTGAGTTCCGTAGAAGGAGGGATTTTCCAACAGCCAGAGCTCTCAGGGAATAGCGTAGGGTACCAACACAGCTCCTCTGGAGACTGCAGAATCCTGTAGATCTTAAGAGCCTGGGTTTCTGAGTTAAATTGACCTGAGAGGATCTAACAGTTGTATGACCTCGAGCCTTACTTTTCTCCCCTGTGACAGGAATGATGATGACATGAAGGACATTTCATCCTTCATGAAAGGAAGACAATGCCAGGGTCACAGATTTAAATGCCCTCAAGAGAAGTGAGAGAACCAGACCAGGTGGAAGCAGCACAGGGCTTTGCCGGTCATCTCTCTTTGGGTAGAGCTGGGACAAGAAGCATACCTTTTATTTATGTATTTTTTAGCTATTGGGAAATTGACAGGGAAAACATTAGTGACAAGGGACACTCAGCTTCACTGTGGGGTTGGATAAGGAGTGGTAGGGACTGTGGAAAACTGATCAGAGACCCTACTGCCTCACGGAGGAGAGGCAGCTGAAGCTTGAGAATGGAGCTAAACGGCCTAACCAAAGTGAGGAGGGACTGAGCCCGCTTGGTCTAGGGCTGGAGTCCTCCCGGACGGTGAGGTCAACGTGCTGGCCACGCGCAGACCAGTTATGCCGGCTTCTCTAGCTGAGAACCTGCATCGGTCGTTTTTAGAGCTCTCCTCTCGGTGAGTCCCAGTTTTACTTTTTTTACATATTTTAATACATATCTATTCATTATTTTAATACAACTTTCAAAGGTTACTTTCCATTTACATTTATTGCAAAATGTTGGCTATACCCCCAGGGTAGCAAAGGATACCCCCAGTATCCTTAAACTTGATCCTGTTTTACAGCCAGTAGTTTGCACCTTTTAGTCCCCTACCCCCATGTCGCCCCTCCACTGGCAGCCACTAGCTGGTTCTCTGAATCTATGACTCTCTTTCTTCTCTGTTATATCCACTAGTTTGTTATACTTTTTAGTGATACCATACAGTATTTGTCTTTGGCTTCTTTCACTTGGCATAATCCCCTCCAAGTCCACCCATGGTGTTGTAAATGGCAAAATTTTATTCTTTTTAATGGCTGAGTAGTATTCCATTGGAATACTACTACTAGTAATACTACTAGTAGTCCATTGGAGAAGGCGATGGCACCCCACTCCAGCACTCTTGCCTGGAAAACCCCATGGACGGAGGAGCCTGGTGGGCGGCTGGGGTCACACACGGTCGGACACGACTGAGCGACTTCACTTTCACTTTTCACTTTCATGCATTGGAGAAGGAAATGGCAACCCATTCCAGTGTTCTTGCCTGGAGAATCCCAGGGACGGGGGAGCCTGGTGGGCTGCCGTCTATGGGGTCGCACACAGTTGGACACGACTGAGTGACTTCACTTTCACTTTTATGCATTGGAGAAGGAAATGGCAACCCACTCCATTACTCTTGCCTGGAGAATCCCAGGGACGGGGGAGCCTGGTGGGCTGCCGTCTATGGGGTCGCACACAGTTGGACACGACTGAGTGACTTCACTTTCACTTTTATGCATTGGAGAAGGAAATGGCAACCCACTCCAGTGTTCTTGCCTGGAGAATCTCAGGGACTGGGGAGCCTGGTGGGCTGCTATCTATAGGGTCGCACAGAGTCGGACACGACTGAAGCAACTTAGCAGCAGCAGCCGCAGTGTTCCATTATGTGTATGTATAATATATACATATATATATATTATCATGTTTCTTCTTCATCTCTTTGTTGTTGGACACAGGTTGCTTTCATAACTTGGCAGTTGTAAACAGTGCTGCCGTGAACATGGGGGTCAGTGGTTCCCAGTTTCGGAACCAGTAGTCTGGTAGTAGGGGGAGAAGGCACAGCCATGGGGCCCAGGGAGAGAGACTCAGGGGGAAAAGGAGTCCATGATAGGGGTTTGAGGGTGACTGCTATCAGCTGGTCTCCCTGGGACCCCTCACTGTCTTCATAAAGCTTCACGTATCCTAGCGTGCCTATCATCATGAGCTTTGGAGGAAAGGGCCAAGTGCAGCATTAAACTGAGGTGGGTTACAGTGGCTCTTGTGAGTAAGAAGGGCACTGACTGTGGACGAAAGCCCAGAGTCCTAGTGAAATTGTTTAACGGTGGCTGGTCTTTTATGGGAAACACTATGCATCTTTTCAGAGCTCAGACAAAAAGAGTGACAGAATGTACATTTACAATGAGAAAGGCTCTTTTAAAAAATAGCTATTTATTTAGCTGTGCTGGGTCTTAGTCACGGCACATGGGATCTTTGGTCTTCACTGAGGCATGCAAGATCTTTAGTTGTGGCATACAAATGCTTAGTTATGGCATATGGGATCTAATTCCCCAACCAGGGATCAAACCCGGGCCCCTTGCTTTGGGAGCACGGACCAAAGCCCAGTGGGTCTCAGCCACTGGACCACCAGGGAAGTCCCGAGAAAGGATCTTGACAGATTGGAAAATAGGAGGATGTCCTTTGGGAGTTACAGAGCAAGTAGCTGGTGAGGCTCCGACAGGAAATAAAAATGTCCCAACCAGCCTCCTTGAACTTGGTAAACTCCAGCTTAAAATTTAACCTAAATTGGCTCAAGGGAGACAAGGATAATAGGCTGTGTGAGAAATGACTGTCAGAAGCTAAATGGAGTGTTTAAAGAAAAAGAGTCCTTGATCACCCCCAGTGGGGGCGGTGGGGAACCATTTGGGAACATTTAATAAGATCATTAAACTGAGGCAGCCGAGCAGACGGATTCATTAGGTTGCATTTATCTGATGAACTTGGCACTTCTGCCAGGTAAATAAAAGTCATTCTTACTGGAACAGAACTTTTGTAGTTGGGGACTGGCCTTAATTTGTTCAGATTCAGATAGACAAGGGCTTTGTTTTGCTCAGTCGTGTGAGGATCACCCGATAGCATTTCATTTTCATGTGCTGTAGTGCTGGCCTGAGCTTGTAAAGAGAAGTTTTAGCCAACATGCATATATCCATCCATATTCTGTGTACCATAGTGTAGGAGGAGTTGGTTTTATTGGGTGAAATGAGATGTCCTATTGGCAGACTTTAGTTTTATCCCCGTTTAGTGGACAAAGAAAAGAGTGGTCCATTTGGTTGCTTCCCAGGAGCCAAGGAAGTTGAGGTAGCAGGCAGTGGCTAGAATGAGGGAAAGGGGCATCGTGATTTAAAGTAATATGTATTTGGTCTTTGTCCCCGTTCCTGTTGTACTCCCATACCCCTGACCTCCCTAGAGGGGAGGGGGCTAAATGTTGAACTGTCATCCGTGGCCAGTGATGATCAGTCATGCCTATGTCATGAAGCTTCTGCAGAAATTCTTAGAAAGGATGCATTTGGGAGAGCATCCGGGTTAGTGAACAAGTGGAGGTCCTGGGAGAGAGGTGTGCCCAGGGAGGGCCTGGAGGCACTGTGGCCCTCCCCCATACCCTCACCCTGTGCATGCTTTCCTGAGTTATATCTCTTTATAGTAAACAAACAAACAAAAAAAAAAGTGGTCATCTCATCAGTCAACGCTTCTCTGAGTTCTGTGAACCACTCTAGCAAGTTAACTGAACCCAAGGTGGGTATCATGGGAACCTCTAAACTATAGCCAGTTGCCCAGGTGGCAATCTGGATTTGTGATTTGCATCTGAAATGTGTGTTTTTGGAGGAGTGTACCTCTAACTTAGGATGAGATGTGTATAAGAGACAGGAATTGAACTGTCTGACACTCAGCTGTTGTCAGACAGTTGCTGTGGTGGTGGTAGGGGCAAAAGACACACTGGAGCAGGGACTGGGCCCCTCACCCTCAAAAGGTGCTGAGGGGAAAGTGGCTTTAGATTTGTGGCAAGATGACCCAGGGAGTTGGAGGGAAGCTTGCTAGCTGAGAGAGGAGGGTGGAGACAGAGAATGAGAATGCATGGAGGAGAAGCAGAGGCCTCGTAGGCATGCCACCCCAGGCTGGCCTGCTTGAGGGGAGTGGATTTATTTAATGGGGTTGGAACAGGACACTCTTTCTTTGAATAAAATCAGGTTACCTGCCTGCAGGACTTTCAAGGTTTCTGAACTCAATTCTGAGGAATTAACTGAGCAGTTGGTTCATGGGAAATGAGTAGCAACCGGGAACAAGTTGTTCTTCTGAATTTAACTTTTTGGAGCATAGTGCTGGGCCCCCAGCAGGAGATCTATAGATATCTGTTGAGCGAGTAAATGAAAATCATGCCACCTGGATTCTCTCTGAGAAGACAAAAAGAGCAGAAATGCTCAGCTGGCAAATTCTATGAATGAATTTTCACAGGTGATAGAGAAAAACTTTGGTTTTCTGTATAAAATGCTTTTTCTGAGCTATAGAGAGGTAGGATTAAAGGCATCTCTGGGCTGGCTTCACACTGACAGAAGAGGAGGACTGTGAGCGAGCGTCCAGCTCCAGTCACGTTGAATGCCGGCTCCACTAGGCGGGAAGCAGCTGACTGCACATCAAGGCTGTGCACGGTTCTGGAAGCTGCTAGGAGTGGCTCTCGTTATACGCACAGAATGACTCATGTCACAGCTGAGTCAAGAAATCTGAGCAGCTTTCGGCTGAATTCCGCATACTTTTGAATTGACGGTTAATATTAAACACAGAAAATCTTTAGATGTGTGTTTTGAGAAGATGAGATATAAGTTGGCTGTATAAATTCAGATTCACCCTGATTCTAGAGCTACATACCCAGTGTGACTTCAGGCAAGTTACCTAATGGAGGGAGGGGTAACGTCTGTTAGTTCTCATGGGATTGCCCTCGTAACCCAGAAGGTGGGAGCTACTGAGGTTCAGAGAGGCGCAGTAATGTGCCTAAGCTCACACAGCTGCTAAGTGCTGGTGCTGAGATTTGAACTCAGTGATGCCCAAAGCTCTCCCTCAGGTTACAGGGTGCTTCAGAAAGGGAACAAGAGGACCCATGTCTGGCAATTGAAGATGACCTTTTGGTGGAGAGTGTGGGTCAGCCTGCACAGAAATGCTGCAGATGGATTCTGGGACAGTTTTTGTAAGGGGGTTAGAGGGTCCTGACTGGGAGTATCAGGCAGGAGATCCTGGGTCTGATTGTGTGAATTGTTTCTAGACCTTCAGTCTTAATGAATCTGGAGTTCCCTTGGAGTACAGCCAGGAGGAGATGTGCTGGGGAGAGGTCCTGGGGGGTAGAGCTGATACCAACAGCGTTAGCAGCACGGGAAGGTACACATGATGTCTGAGCCTCATGTGCCTCCAGCCCTGGGGAGGGAACTCTGGTGGGTGAGCCTGGGGCCAGGGAAGCGTTGGGGGGAGCAGCAGCAGCAGACAGTGGGTGTCTGGAGTTGAACTTTAAACACTTGAAACAAGAGCCAGCCCTATAGAGCCCGGGAATTGGTTGATGGTAACAGTTTTTTGGACACAGGTCAGATTTCCCCTGGGGAGTCCCAGAAATTTGGGATTGGAGGTACATGGTACAGCAAGACCAGGCAATAGCAGAGACAGAGGTGTGAGCGTCTCCTTTCAAGAGGGAAGCTGCAGGTGGTGCCCCTGCCCCATCCAGTGTGTCTGTGGCTGTCCCTCCGGGTGCACAGGTGGCCGATCCCTAGCCTGCTCTCCCTGCAGAATGCCTGGTGGGGGCCTCTGTCCTGGCCTCACCAGCTGCGCTCCTGGCCTGATCTTTGGTCCTGCCCCGGTGCACACTGCGGGGGCTCCTGCACTTTGGAGGTAGCCACAGGACTCCAGAGTCCTGTGGGTGCCTGGGCACTTGCTGGCATCCTGGGTGCCTTCACTTGGGCTGCCATAACACAGTGCCAGAGATAGGCGGGTTAACACAGACATTTATTTCTCAGAGTTATGGAGACTGGAACTAAGTTCCCAGATCACGGTGCAGGCTGTCTGGGTTTCAGATGGGGGTGCTCTTCGTGGCTTGCAGATAGCTGTCTTCTCACTGCGTCCTCACGTGGGGAAAAGAGACAGTGAGCTCTCTGGCGTCTACTCTTGAAAGGACACTGGTCCTCTTAGAGCAGGGCCCCACCCCCACCCTCATTTAACCTTTATTACCTCCTTACTCCAGATAATCCCACTGGGGATTAGGACTTCATAATACGAATTTACGAGTGATGACAAAACTCAGGTCAGAGCACTGGGCCCACCAAGCATGCAGGCTGTTCTCCTTGGCTTTCTGTTGCAGGCTGCCTCTGCCTCCTTAGGCTTCTCTGAGCACTAGGCCTGTCCTTGCATAAACCCCAGCCTCCTAGGACCTCCTGTCTGGCGCCACCAGAACTCTTTGATGCTCAGGGTGGCCTTTGAGGTTCTGCAGCTCAGCAGAGATCAGTCAGGAGGGGATGCCTGTGTTGCCTGTGCTCATCCTGCCAGCACCCCCTAGCCTACCCACATGGTTCTCTGGGGCTCCCCCGACTTGGCTTGGAAAGGACCGCCTGGTCCCTGCACCTGCAGCAAATTCCCTTCAGAAATCCCCCATCCATAGGTTGTGGCAGGTGATGTGTTTGGCAATTCAATATCCTGTTCAGTCATTTTTGAAATAAACACTTATATAGCATTTTCTAGATGCCAGAAGTTGTTGTAGATGCTTTACACATATTATCTTCTTTAGTTCTTACGAGGAATCTTGTTAGAAATGATAATTAGCCTCATTTTACAAATGTATTGATGGAGGCACAGAGGAGTTAGATAACCGGCCCAGAGTCAGGTGGCTTGTGCGGAGCTCGCAGCGGCGGGGCTCTGGAGTCAGGGCCTCTAACCACTGTTCTTGTGGCTCTCGGAGGCGAGGATGTAGGTGTTAGCACCTCTCTCATGAGTGAGGAAATTGAGGCTCAAAAGAGGAAGTGGCTGAACCGAGTTTTCCCAGCCCGTAGGTGGCACAGCCCGGAGTCTTAAATTGAGGCTCATGACTCCAAGTCTAGTGCTCTTTCCTCGACTCCCTCGGTTGGCTTTTGAATACTTTCAAGCACAATGAAACTTACAGGACGCCTCTCACCCTGACGGCAAACACACTTTCCTCCACAGTGGAGGCCTCTGGGATATCGTGGGTGGGTTTCCAGAAGAATCAACCCCAATTCCCCACCACTCCCCTGGAGTTCACTCTACACGCATGTCTTTGGAGCACTTGTCAAACTGAGGCCGGGAGCACCCAGCCACCCATGTCTCCATCTTTCCCGTGCCCCTGCTGCCTGCCCTCCCCACTCCCTACCCTCCACTGTGTTCGCACCGCTGGTACTCACGCTCCTCCATCATCAGGCTTGACACTTGGCATGAATCAGGAGCTCTGGGCCACGCTGGCCGCTCTGACAGGAGCCACCGTCGGAATAACGGCACCAGCCTGCTGACCCCGGGAACGTAAATTCCAAGGCACAGATTGCTCCTCAGCCTCTACTCCTTCACTCTGCTGACCACTTTTTCACATGAAGATGAGATGGACTGATTGCCGATTAACACCCACTGAAGCATTAGCTCATGACTGTCTAAAGGTTTTATATTGCCTAGCATCTGCCCGATACTTTGTAAATATTTGTTGAGCTAATGGGTGAGTCAGCCTCCCAGGGACATTTTAACAGAGGATCGTGGAAGATGCCAGAGCCTTCCGTGAAAGCATTAATCTCTGGTGGTGGGATCTTGGATGTCACACCAGCCACTGTGATTCAGGGTGTTCAGCTGGCTTCAGCATCCTCACCTCCCCATGCCCAGACTCCACTCTGACCTTAGAGGGGGTGCAGCCACTGAATGAGATCGGTTCATTCATGCTGCATTCATAAATGCGTGACAGTGATCTCACGCCAGCACGTGGTAGAGGCCACCAAAGGCCACTCTCAACTTTGGTTCATCTGATTTGTACGTCAGCTGACTGCCCACAGGCACTTTGTCCCCCGATACCATGGCAGAAAACGAAGATCATGGCATCTGGTCCCATCACTTCATGGGAAATAGATGGGGAAACAGTGGAAACAGGTCAGACTGGTTTTTTTGGGCTCCAAGATCACTGCAGATGGTGACTGCAGCCATGAAATTAAAAGACGCTTACTCCTTGGAAGAAAAGTTATGATCAACCTAGATAGCATATTCAAAACCAGAGACATTACTTTACCAACAATGTCCGTCTAGTCAAGGCTATGGTTTTTCCAGTGGTCATGTATGGATGTGAGAGTTGGACTGTGAAGAAGGCTGAGCGCCGAAGAATTGATGCTTTTGACCTGTGGTGTTGGAGAAGACTCTTGAGAGTCCCTTGGACTGCAAGGAGATCTAACCAGTCCATTCTGAAGGAGATCAGCC
>SJYX01018491.1:133693-228337 GCA_006410675.1 Oreotragus oreotragus
GCATCACTGACTCGATGGATGTGAGTCTGAGTAAACTCTGGGAGATGGTGATGGACAGGGAGGCCTGGCGTGCTGCGATTCATGGGATTGCAAAGTGTCGGACACAACTGAGCGACTGAACTGAACTGAACCATGGCCTTGTTGATAGACCTTCCCTAATCTCCAGGTGACTGGAATCCAGGCAGCCAGCCTGTCCATCTGGCCATCACTGGCCATGTGTCTCACCCCTATTCCAACACAACACTTAACCACTTGTGCCCTCAATTTCCACACCCTCCAACCCACTACACCACTAACACCAAGCCTGCATAGTTCCAGTTGCTTTAATGGGAGAATGCATTTTTCTCCTTGGTTTTCCTGGAGATTGGTTCTCCCCTGCTGCCCCAAGTGCCCCCCTAAGCAGAAGCCCATCTCAAGACTTCTACACCAGCAGTTCTCAAAGTGTGGTCTGTGGACGAGCAGCGGAGCATCACTGGGACGCTTGTCAGATATGCAGATTATTGGGCTTCCCCAGACCAGGGTAGGTCCTGGTGATCCACATTTAGATCCCCTCCACATGATTCTGATACAAGCTCAAGTTCAGAAGCCTCTGGACAATCACTGTTCTTTCCTTTTGGAGATTTTTGGTGAATCCAAATTTCTTCTTGTTATGAAGGCTTCAAGGGCAGTTAAGCTTCTGCCAGTAACCTCCCTGTTTAGCCAACAGAACATGGGCTTTGGAGTTAGCAGGCCTGGGTTCTGCCATCTATGCTGCTTATGTGCTAGGCAGCCCTGGAGAGAGTGGTTCACCTCTCTGAGCCCCAGTTTCTAACTCAAACAGTATTCTCTAATTATACCTGGAGCTGCTTTATAAAGTGGAAACCCCGGGAGTGTGGGTCACCTTATGACTTCCAGGCTTCTTCCCTGAGGGGGCTCAGCTGGTTTATCTTCTCCCTTCTGAACAGACCTCTGGGCGCTGAAAGCCTGAGTCCCTGATCGACCAGTGTGGGGAGAGGGATGCGGGCAGGTTGGAAAACTGGGCTTGGAGACAGAAGCATGTGGGGTGTGAGCAGTGCTGGCTAGAAGCACCCTCTCTATTTAACTTCCCATAAGGCAGTTTTCAGGCTTCCCCGGTGGCTCAGATGGTAAAGAATCTGCCTGCAATGTGGGACACCCCGGTTCAATCCCTGTGTTGGGAAGTTCCCCTGGAGAAGGGTATGGCTACCCACTCCAGTATTCTTGCCTGAAAATCCCATGGACAGAGCAACCTGATGGGCAAAGTCCATGGGGTCACAAAGAGTTGGACACGACCATGCAGCTAACACCTAAGACAGTTTTCACTCTGAACAATCAGCTGACCCCTGCCACCCTGCTGAGTTAGCAGCACTTTTCATCATTCTGAGCTGCTTTTATTTTTGTACCCCTAGAAACAGAAATTTTCCATAATGGTAACCCGACCTCTATACAGTTGACTCTTGAAAAACACAGGAGTCAGGGCACTGACCCTCCACACAGGTAAAAATCTGACTATAATGTGTAGTTGACCCTCAGTATATGCAAATTCCTCTGTGTTAGATTCAACCAACCTCAGACTATAGAACTAGTCAGACTGTGCAAACCATATCTCAGGGTCAACTGTACATTTTCGTTTTGCACACTAGGTGTATTCAAAACATTTTCTAAGTTGTTACATAATTCTCACAATTGTTAATTTAAATGGCTCTAGGATATTCCATTAGGTGCACATGTTATAACTTACTGAACTGTTTCCATACCATGTATGTTTAGATTGTTTTTAAATTTTTCTTTGTTGTTCTAGCATCTTTGGACATTGCACTTTTGGATTCTTTTAGAAAAAAGTTCCATGTAGTGTGACCATTGGGCCATAGGGTACCAATAATTTTATGGCTCAAGAAATGTTTCCAAATTACTTTCCAAAATACTCTGCCACTAGTAATATTTGAATTGACCAGTTTTCTTACAACCTTGCCATCATCGGGCATTATTGTTATTTTCTCTTTTTGGTTATTTAATCGACGTCATGTGGCACACCATAGTTTCTACTTACGTGTCTTTGGTAACAGGTGATGCCAAACAGTTTTTTTTCTATGGAATTTTATTATTTCTATTCTCTCTTGGGGAAATTTCCTTCCCATCCCCTGTTCACATTCATCTTCACATTTTAATGATTTGTGCCAGCTGTTAATATTGATACTGCTGCTGCTAAGTCACTTCAGTCGTGTCCGACTCTGTGCGACCCCATAGATGGCAGCCCACCAGGCTCCCCCGTCTCTGGGATTCTCCAGGCAAGAGTAATGGAGTGGGTTGCCATTTCCTTCTCCAATGCATGAAAGTGAAAAGTGAAAGTGAAGTCGCTCAGTCATGTCTGACGCTCAGCGACCCCATGGACTGCAGCCTTCCAGGCACCTCTGTCCAGGGGTTTTCCAGGCAAGAGTACTGGAGTGGGGTGCCATTGCCTTCTCCGAATATTGATACTAACTCTCTGATAAGTCTGTCTGTTTATTGATGATTAATAGTTTTTCCCCAGCTCAAACTGTAATCATATAACTCTGTGTACCTCTAACTTAGGATGCTTGGTAAATTCACCATGTTGCCGGAGACCGAGTGTTTGGAATACTGCATGTTTAATTCGCAGTTAAATGACTTGGCTTACTTCAGTCCGCAGTCTAGGCAGAAGTAGGTTTCTTAGCACCTGATGTCACAGGGCTGGTGCCAGCTCTGCGGCTGGACCTTCTCTCTCCCTTGCCCTGCTTTCCCCTTTGCCTCTCAGTTCTTTTAACTTTTTAGCCGAGGAGGAGCCCAACAAGCATATCCTCCAGTTGACGTGAGCTTTGCTGCCACCATCAGTCACAGTACAAGAAATGAGCGAGGGGACTGGATCCTCTTCCTGACCTGTTGGGACACTCCTGTCCCTCCCCAAAGTGTCCTTCCTAGCGGGCCTAGTTGTGTCTACTCACCACTGCCTGCTAGGTCACGGAACACCGAGAATCAGGCGGAAGTTCTGACTCCCAGGCCACGGGGGTGTCTGGTTGGGTGTCATCTCTCTGTCCCACATGCTTTTCCCTCTGGGGCTGCCCCAGGCCCTCTGTACCTCCCATCGTGTCCTGAGTGTGGGAGAAGGGTCAGGGTGCTACAGCCGGTGGTCGGGGACTTAGGGATCGGCCCTGGCTTCCCATCTGTCCTGCGTGTTGTGTGTCCATTCTCAGGCCACGAGCAGCCTGAGATCCCGCTCAGTCTTGTGCTCAGTGAAGCCGTGCTCTGCGTTGGTGGCCTTCACCCCTTTCCACATTCCTTTCTGCCCTGCCCTCCTTGACGTGATGCTTCTAATATCACTGGACCCCAGATTGCTGTGGTGTTTGAAGCTTTTGGCTACATTTAATGACTTCTCCATTTCTTTCCTCACTTTCAACTGCCACTCCTTGTTATTGTCGGCTGCCTCTAATTTCTGCTCCCTCTGAAGCCATTGTAATCCTCTGTGATCTGGGCTATCGGATAACTAACCTGGTTACAGTTCTGTCTCAACTATGAGTCACGGCTGCGAGCATGCTTTGGTGCACGCACTTGGTGCTGCCAGTAGCTTTGACTTTGCCAAAGGACCTTTCGGTTCTCTCTTCTGTATTCTGAGTCAAGTTCCGAAAGCTGAAATTCCCAGATTAAGTGACACTTCACCATAGGGGGGTAAGTGTGAAAGTGTGGCTCCAAGGCGGAAAGGAGTGGCAGCTGAGCTAGGCCCTGGGAGCGTTGCCTGTGTCTGCGAAGCGTGGTGAGTGGGGGCGCGTGGCCCGGGAGGCCCACGTTGGCTCCCTGCAGCACTGGGCCCGGGTCAGTCCTCCCTTCACATCCACAGGCAAGCAAATACCCTGACTCCATGAACAATCACTTCAGGCCCTAAACTCCAGTCCCAGCACTTGGTGGTGGGTTATCAAGGAACAGTAGCCAGTCACCAAGGTCGTAGGTCATGAATGGCATTGAGAGGGGACCAGCATGGTTAATCCCCAGATTGCTGTGGGTGTGCCCTGAGGGCAGCCTAGCCTCCCCTGCCTTTTTCTGTAGCCACTGCTTAGCATCTGAGGAAGCTTCGAAATACAGTACAGTATCTGCTTGTTTTTCTAGTAAAATTGGATTGGTAAGCACTTTCATATACAGGAGCTTGTCAGATCACCAAAATATCTCTAAATGCCAAATATATATGTATACATCTATATATCTATCCATCCATCCACCCGTTTAATTTCAATAAGTAGTTTGTGTTATCCTTTTAAGATGGAGGCTTTTTAAATACCTCTAGGAAGGCTGCAGTCCATGGAGTCGCAGAGTCGGACACGACTGAAGCAACTTAGCAGCAGCAGGAGCAATGTAGGTACTTTACCTACATTAGCTCTTTAACCCTCACAGCAACCATGTTACGTGGATAATAGTAGTATTTTTTTTACATATGAGGGTGGTAGGCTCTACAGAGAGGGGAAGTAATTGTCCCAGGATCACACAGCAAGTAAGTGGAAAGATTGAGATTCAGTGCCAAGACAGGCTGGTGTCAAATAAAGATAAAACAAATTATTTTTCTGACAGTTGGTATAATAGAGTATCAAAATCAATTATTTTAATGACATCCTCTCAGGAGTTAGAATCTCCCCTGTTTCTTCCCCAAAGAAATCAGAGTAAGGACGCATGGATCTGCCTTTAAATGCCATTAAATAGTGAGATGGGATCAACGTCTGCTGCAGCTCTGTTTGTATAGGGAGAGGGGCGGAAGTGGGACCAAGGATAGCTGGATTCCTGGGGCCGCTCTGCCCCCCACAGGCCATTGGTGACACCTCTCGTCACCCAAGTGCAGCCCGCCCTCTTCTCCTCACTGTTATCTCCCTCCCCTCTTCTCTGGGGGTGCTGCCTGCTGACTACAGCAACAAACACCCCTTCCCCCCAACAAACACCCCTTCCCCCTGAACTGCTGTATCAAGTGTGGATCCGTGTTTATTGCAAAGGATAGAATATAACTTTTCAGGATGGATTGTACCTAAAAATCCTGGGTAATGCCACCATATAGCCCACTTGACTTGAAAAGCGTTTCAGTCAAACATTGTGCGTGGGAGCCAAGATACTGATAAAGTCGCAACTTCCGCCACCTCAAAGGATCCTTCGCTGCTTGCTTTGGACTCTGGTGATGGGGCTTGTGAACTGGGGCGTCTGTAGGAGCCAGGAAGTCTAACTTGCTTCCTTTTAAAGAGGAAGTAGCTGTGGAAGAGGGGCATAAGCAGAGACTTAATTCTTGGGCCGAGGTGGTGGGTTGAGGGGAGCAGACCAGGGAGGAAATCACTGAGGGTCAGAAACTTGGATATAAGGGTGCAGTGAAGAGAGAGACAGAAGGTTTGGTTTTGGTTTTGATTTTTAAATTTTATCGAAGTATAGTTGACTTACAGTGTGTTAATTTCTGCTGTAAAGTGATTCAGTTACATATGAGTGTGTGTGTATCTGTATTCTTTTCCATTTTGGTTTATCACAGGGTGTTGAATTAGTTCCCTGTGCTATACAGTAGAATCTTGTTTATTATTCTGTATAACAGTTTGCATCTGGTAATCCCCAGTTCCCACTCCCCACCATCCCGACCGCCTTTCCTCTCCTGTGGCAACCAACCGCAGGTCTATTTTCTGTGTTGGTGAGTCTGTTCCTGCTTCATAGATACGCTCATTTGTGTCATACTTTCCTTTCCACAGTGTAAGCGATATCGTGTGGTATTTGCATTTCTCTTTTTTACTTACTTCACTTGGCGTAATCATCTCTAGATCCATACGAGTTGATGCAGACGGCATTATCGAGTCCTTTTTATGCCTGAGTAGTATTTCATCTTCTCTGTCCGTTCATCTGTCTGTGGGTATTTCGGGTGCTTCTGTGTCGTGGCTGTGATAAATAGGAGTGCACACATCTCTTCAAATTATTATTTTGTCTGGGTAAGAGGAAAGGTTTCTAAACAGGAGCTATAAGAGCTTCAGAGATGAATCAGGGTGAAGAAGGGTTCCCCCATGTTTTGATGGGCACCATACAAGAGAATGTCCTTCTGGAGGTTTTTAAAGAGATTTCTGTAAAGGTTAAATCAGTAAATATTCACCTTTCCACAACAATCCATTATTTTAACACAAATAAAAGACAAAGGGAAAACCTTAATAAATTTATATCTATATCTATATTTATGTATCTATATATTTTTTAATGAGTGAAAGGAACCATAAAGTCAATACCAAACAGGTTACTTCAAGGGGTGAACTGGGTTTAGGGGGTGGGTGAAGTTTTTCTTTCAACCTCCTGTTTGTTTGACTTTTTATAATACCATGTTCTACTTTTTTCTTCTTTTTAATTTTTTTTTTTTTTAACTGGTGAAATAGCTGTAGACTTACAGGAGAGTTACAAAGAGTTCTCATACACCCACCACTCAGCCTCCTATGATGTTAACATGGTAAACTTATCAAAACCAAGCATTAATCCTGCAGCAAGGCTGCTAAGGAGAACACAGGGACTCAGGTTTCCCCCATTTTCCTGCTAACATGCTTATTCTGATCCAGGACCCCGTCTGGGATCATGCACTGCCTCTGGTCCTCAGCCTCTACCAGTCTCCTGTGACCTTGTCCATGTTGGAACGCGCTGGTGAGGCATTTTGCAGAGTCCCTCAGTTTAGGCTTGCTGTCTCCTCTGTTAGATGGATGGTGCTGATGGGTTTGGGGAGAGAAGGCCGCAGAGCTGAGTGCCCTTCCGGTGCCTCCTGCCGGGGTGCATGATGCAGGCGTGTCTGTTCCCGCTGAAGCTCGCCTTGGTACATGGTGTCCGCCACTCCTCCACTGCAAGCTTGCTGTTTCTCCCTTCAGTTCAGTTCAGTCGCTCAGTCGTGTCTGACTCTTTGCGACCCCATGAATTGCAGCACACCAAGCCTCCCTGTCCATCACCAACTCCCGGAGTTCACTCAAACTCAGGTCCATCGAGTCCATGATGCCATCCAGCCATCTCATCCTCAGTCGTCCCCTTCTCCTCCTGCCCCCAATCCCTCCCAGCATCAGAGTCTTTTCCAATGAGTCAACTCTTCGCATGAGGTGGCCAAAGTACTGGAGTTTCAGCTTCAGCATCAGTCCTTCCAAAGAAATCCCAGGGCTGATCTCCTTCAGAATGGATTGGTCGGATCCCCTTGCAGTCCAAGGGACTCTCAAGAGTGAATAGTCAATAGTTGGGGGGTGTTCTCCGAGGTTCTCAAATGCCCTGTCTCGCCTTCATCCCTCACTCGCTAGCCTTCGCATCCCTTCATCCCTCACTCGCTAGCCTTCACATCCCTTCATCTCTCACTCGCTAGCCTTCGCATCCCTTCATCCCTCACTCACTAGCCTTCACATCCCTTCATCCCTCACTCGCTAGGCTTCGCATCCCTTCATCCCTCACTCACTAGCCTTCGCATCCTTTCATCTCTCACTCGCTAGCCTTCGCGTCCCCTGTGAGCCTTGCAGCCAGTATGGCTGTTGCAGTGCTCTGATGGGGGCCTTCTGTTTCCCCTATTCCTTCTCCATTTGTCGACTGGAGTTCTTCTGAAAGGAGGAGTCATCACTTTGCTCCCATTTATTTATTTATTCAGTCTTTTTAAACACGAGTTCGGGCTCATGGACATTGGATTTATTTGTTGGGTTATAGTAAAATACTGCAGCTACTTCTTTTATTGCCCCAGTTGTTATGATGGGGGCCTTCTGTTTCCCCCATTCCTTCTCCATTTGTCGACTGGAGTTCTTCTGAAAGGAGGAGTCATCACTTTGCTCCCATTTATTTATTTATTCAGTCTTTTTAAACACGAGTTCGGGCTCATGGACATTGGATTTATTTGTTGGGTTATAGTAAAATACTGCAGCTACTTCTTTTATTGCCCCAGTTGTTCCACGTTTGGCTGGTGGGAGCTCTCTCAGGTTAGCTCTTGTGTCCTCTTGACATAATATACTATTTTTATAAATTGAACAGTACAGCAAAGTACAGATAATTAAAATCGCGTTTCAGCTGCTTTCTGTTATGTTGAACCAGTGTTCTATTCAAGTGGGAGAGGCTGCTGAGACCAGCCATTAGCATGAGTTCCTCAAACAAACTTTTAACAGATCTGGATGGAATTTTTTCTTCCTTTTTTTAATAGGGTACAGTTCTCTTCTGCTATTGTGCTAGAATATAGAATCAGGAATTTACCTAGCTTATAAACAACTGAGATAGTTTTTTAAAAGTCTAAACAGAGAATGACAGGAACTTAATGTTGTTGAAGAGAATCATGAAAACCATGAATCCTGAGTGTTGCCAGAGTGTTTCTTAATTTGGAGAAAAAAATTACAAATAAATTCCAGGGCATTGTTTTGTCTGATTTTAATGGTCAAAGGCCGAAAAGAGGACTTCACAGAGGAAATAAGATTCAGGTTAATTCATCACCAGTAAAGGGAAATTGTTCTTGTTGCTTGTTTACGCATGCTGTGCTGTGGTCCCTAGCACTGGAGACACCCCTTACGTTGAGAATCTCTCTAAAGCACTGCCAGAATTCTTTGAGGTAATGAGCTTAGCTAGGAAAAAGAAATAAGATTTGGCGTCTGTTGATGCCATTTTAGCAGTGCTAGGTTCAAGATCAGCATCTGGGACAAAAATCCAAGGGAAGATTTGTATTTTAGGATGTCTAAACACTGCCCAGTATGTGAGTGGAAAATTCTGTGAGGGCAGCTTCAGACTGGCTGTTCAGGTAGCCAGCTGGTGAAAAAGAGTTTGTTAAACATCAGGTTATCTCTTACCTTTTTGTGTGAAGATTTGAGCCCTAATCGCAGAACATCAAGATTCATTTTTTTGCCAAAGGGATTAACCTTGATGAAATTAATGAAAGCCACAGTCACTCTATTTTTGGAATACCCAGGGAAAGACTTTTTCAAACTTGAATTTCAGTTTATACAGTTGTACCTTGTTACCTCCAAGGTGTTTGTTCCCGGATCCCTGACCAATATAAAAATGCACAGGTGCTCAAGTCCCTTATATAAAATGGCATAATATTGGCATATAACCTATGCACATCCTCCCGTAAGTCATCTTTTAAATCATCTCTAGACTATCTACAGTACCTAACACAATGTAAAAGCTATGAGGAGAGTTGCTAGTGTGTGACAGATTCAAGTTTTGCTTTTTGGAACTTTCTAGAATTCAAAATTTTCTTTCAATCTTCGGTTGGTTGAATCTGTGGATGCAAAACTTGCAGATATGAAGGGTCAACTGAACACATTTTTTCTGATGTTGTGGCTGAAGAGCACATTTGAAACTCCATAAGGAACCCCTTTCTCAGCAGCATTCATTCTTTGCCAGATCTCCCAGAGGTATTACTGGAATTCAAGCTTGACTTAGTGGCAAAGACAACATATACCCACCTCAGATTGACTTTGGGTGGTGAGGTAAATATTCTCTCTCATTTTCTGAAAACAAGTCAGCATTTGTTGTACATTATTTCCCCTGTTTTTGTCAACATAAAAAAGTGGCATGCCACAGCCTTGATGTTGGAATGAATCTTGGTGATGTTTTAGCTGCCACTATTGACCTAAGAGAGGAAAGCTGGAGCAGGCAAGCAGATTGGTAGCATGTGAATAAAATCAAGGTTCAATTTACCTTTTAAGGAAAAATGTTTGATCTAAACTTTCCATAGCCTTGGTTTGTTTTTAGTAATGATATATAATCTGTTTAGAGATTTTAAGTAACATTAAAGAAAGCAGGTGTTTTGGGGTTTTGGGGGGGAGGTATTTAATGGAAAGGTGTGCATGGGTTGGAAGCTGAGATTCCCATAGAGATCTCTGTGGTCTTGCCCTGCTTCTGACATTCGTTGAGAGTTAAGCTTCTTCTTTTTTTCATTTTTTTTTGGCTTCTTAGCTAAGATTTGTCTCTAAGTCAGAGTGGCTTTCCTTTTAATTGGGGGATGTTGTAGAAGTTGCATTAAACTTCAGTTTCCACTCCCTCTCCCTTCTCTTGCTCCTCCGTTCTTCTCCCTCTTCCTTCACCTCTTCCTTTCCTTCATCTTCATCATCTTCCCTCCTCTCCAGTGGCTTTTCCTCATTCATCCTTCTTCCTCTTCTTTTTTCCCTCGTCCTGTTGTAGCAACTGAAAGGTACCCAAACTGAAGTGCTTGCAGTTAGCGTCTCACCCTTTTGACCATAAATGGTCCAGGGCATTGACACAGAAGGGTTTTCTCGGTTGAATGTGGAGCAGAAAATCTGTCAGAGTAGGAGTGGGGGGTGGGAAGGCAAATCAGCTTCAGCATCAGTTCTTCCAATGAATATTCAGGACTGATATCCTTTAGGATGGACTGGTTGGATCTCCTTGCCATCCAAGGAATTCTCAAGAGTCTTCTCCAACACCACAGTTCAAAACCATCAATTCTTTGCAGTAAGCTGTCTTTATAGTACAACTCTCACATCCATACGTGACTACCAGAAAAACTATAGCTTTGACTAGATGGACCTTTGTCAGCAAAGTAATGTCTCTGTTTTTGTGAATACAAAGTAATGGAGGTAGTAAACATGATTATTTTGCACCAAAACTCAATTTCTAAAATGAAAGATGGATATAACTATATTAAACTTCCAGTAGAGCCATTGATTTTATTGCTACTCTTCACCTACATATTTTTTTCCAAAACACTTAATAAAATTTAAGTGAAAAGTGTTTCACTCACATACAAAAGGATGCCAACATTTAATTAATTATGGCATTAAGCTTGAAAATTTCAATTTAAAACTTAAACATAATCTAAAGCAAGATGACAAAATTGTGATCTCTCGAAAATAATGCAAGATGTGAAACTAAAACCAATTAGCTAATTTTCCAAAATGGACTTTAAGTGATATGGCATATATTAATAACAATAAACTAACCAGGCAAACACTGGTGGCTCAGACGGTAAAGCGTCTGCCTACAATGCAGGAACCCTGGGTTCGATTCCTGGGTCGGGAGGATCCCCTGGAGAAGAAAATGGCAACCCACTTCTGTATTCTTGCCTGGAAAATCCCACGGATGGACAATCCTGATAGGCTACAGTCCATGGGGTCGCAAAGGGTCAGACACGACTGAGTGACTTCACTTTCACAACAATGCAAACCAAACAAAATATACAGCTTAATTAAACTTCTTTGATAACAAATTTTGAGCAATACATTGCAACTGAAATTAGAAAGAAATCACTAAAATAAAGGCATAAAATTTCATATGAACATTTAAAACATTAGTTCTCATAGACAAAGTTATGTTGTAGAAATATATGATAAAAAAATAAATCAGAGATATGATAGACACAATGTAAAATATTTAGTGACTGTAGGTACATTTTCAATGTAATTTGCTGTTAAATTTCTCACTAAATGAGCTGAATCTTTCCAGATACATGTTATAAAAGAAGTTCATCTNTTTCACTTTTCTCTTTCATGCATTGGAGAAGGAAATGGCAACCCACTCCAGTGTTCTTGCCTGGAGAATCCCAGGGATGGAGGAGCCTGGTGGGCTGCCGTCTCTGGGGTCACACAGAGTCGGACACGACTGAAGTGACTTAGCAGCAGCAGCAGGAGTAGGGGGAGGAGACGTGTAGGTGGTGGGGATCTGCATGTGTGGGGCCCTTCTTAGGGGAGGCATTTGTAAAGGTGGGTCAGCAGGTGCTAGATGCCAGAGAGAATCCAAATTCAGTGTTTTTATGATTCACAACCAGAAAAGACTTCTCAGAAATGGAAGATGTCTTTCTTGAGAAATGTTTCAGAGTTGGATGGATGTTGATCTTGATAACCTGTCCAGATTGTCTTCTGGGTGCCTTAATTTGCTTTTCTTTGAAATGGGAGCATTGATCTTGGCTTTTTCCAGCAGGTTCCTGACCCATTGTGGGTAAAGGGAGGGCAGCCTGGGTCAGAGGCCACAGCATGGGGAGGAGCCAGGGTGCTTGGTTATAACCAGGCTCTGCTGTTTTCTGGGTGTGTCATTGTCAGTGTGCAGATCGCTTCTGAAGATCTCAGTTTCCTCATCTGTGAAATGGGAAAGTTTGGTTTCTCAAAATGGGATGCATTAACTCAATTCAAAATTGTGTCCCCTCTTTCCCCCATGCTCTCAGCCCTGACACTTAGCACTTTTGGCTCTATGTTTTTTAAAAGCAGGGCCAACCATAGCATCTGACAAAAAGCAGTTTCTGAGAAATATTGTTTAATGCATGAATGTAAGGATGAATGAATGCTTATAACCAGGGCCGCCAAGTATGGCTGGGCTCTACACAACTCCAGGGTAAAGGGACACCTCAGTTCATGAAGACTGCAAGGGGAAATCATGACCCAGGAGTTGTGTGACATGGTGGCCTGCTCCCAAGGGACAAGCATTTCACGACCTGAAATTGCCAAGAAAAATGTGAGGTTCTTGGAAGATGTGTTTTCCTTTATGCCTCTCTGCCTAGTTTCATTTTCTAGAAGCTGCAGAGCAACCACGTGGGTTCTGCATCTCTCTCACCTTACAGAGTCACTGGTCTTGAGTGTTTTCTGGTTAGTAACAGCCATGGGGCTACATGACCTGCTAAGAACCTGCAACTGGACGTCCCGATCAGCAGACACTTAGCCCTAACAGAACCAGAAGAACTTATGACATAATCTGAGTCTTCACTTTCTTCTTTTGGAAGCTAAAGAACCAAAGAACCTCTCACTTTCTAATCCAAGAAAATACTGATGCTTCAGGCAGAAAGCAAATTCTTCCTTTGTCGAGTGTATTTAAAAGAGAACAAAACTTTCTTAGAAGATGCATAATTATTATATATTTTTTACGAGTTCATCTGTGTGCCTTTTGTAGTTACCTCATGTGTCCCGTCGGTACTCACGGGGGCCCCATCCTTGGAAAACTCTTGTTAAGTTGTGGACATCCCTGTAACTTTGGATGGAGGCTCTTATCACTTAACAGATTCATACCGCCCCCTGGTGGACATCCCTGCTCAGATCGACCGCGAAATTCTTGGACTTGACTGAATTGGAAATCGCCTTTCCAGCCACACTGCTGTGGTTCCTGCTCCACCCGACCTTCTTAGTTTTCCCTGTGTTTTATGTCGTTTTCTGTTTATTTCTCACAATTTAACCGATGAAGCTATCAGAAGACAAAGAATGAAGGGAGGGTGGTGGACAGAAGTTTGGACCCAGAGTTAAGAGTTTTGGTTGCAGGCATTTCTCCAGCTCAGCAGGTGGCATTGCCAGCCTGCCTGATGTCTGCTGTTCTGTGGGTCAGAGGCGCGGGGAGAGGTGATTTCTAAGGCTCCTTGCAGCAGCATAATGCAGTGTGATGATGTCTGGTCAGCCTGGGTTCACTTCTGAGCTTAGAACTTGAGTTCAAGTTATTTTAGCTCCATGAGCTTTAGCTTTCTGATCTGTCACCTGGGGATAATGGTGATATGGCCGTCCTGGGCATTATGGTGAGGATCAGACAGGAAACGCATGCAAAGCCCCAGCTCTGGGCCTGGTTAGCCTGTTGGGATGCTCAGGTTGTGGCAGTGGCTGTTTTCCTTTATGCCATTATGATCTTCCAGTGATTTGGTCCTGAAACGTTGGCTGCTGAAGAGAGCAAGTCAGTTTCTAAAGGAGAATAGGAACAGTAGCACAGTGCTTATTTAGCATTCGAAAAGATTCTAATAGGATTTATTCATTCCTGTTTTCCTGTGGGTAGTAATTTGTTTCAAGAAATGGAGTCAGAGCCACCCATCGCCAGCCACATGGGTGTCGTCACATCCCACCTATGAATGAAGATGCGGTCAGAGGCCAGGCGCAGTGGTGTAAGAACTTACATTCACCTGAGCCCCGAGCAGGGGAAGAAGGTTGGTGGTAATGGTGCTCTCTACCTTTCACATCACAGCTAAGACTCTGCTCCCTGTTCCAGAGCAGAGCCAGGCAGTCTGGCCCCCGTGCCCAGCCTCCTCCTCCTTCTGCCTTTCTGTTGTCCCTTCTGTTTTGCTAACACATATGGTACTTACTGTTTATGTGCTGGCCTAAGTACTTCACAGGAATAAAGTAATTTCATCCTTCTGACCACCATGTGAGCTGGTTCCTGTTATACCCCTTTTACAGATGGGGAAAATGAGGCTCAGAAGAGAATTCTGTGCCTTGCCATAGCCACCAGCTAGTAAGAGGCAGGACTGGACCCAGCCTGCTCTCCTCCTTCTCCTTGATCCTGCCTCCCTTTCTCACGTCCTTGCATGGCTAAGGGTGTCCCGTGGGCTTGGGGGAACCAGTAAGTTTCTTTATTACCCATCAGCTCCTTCACAGTTTCTCTTAGTAATATCACTGTGGGTCCTAGTATCCAAGGGGAGGCGCCCCACAAGGAGGGACTGAGCCAGGCCTCTGAGGACACTCAGTCCTGATGTTTGGCATCAGGAAGGCAGGGTGACACAAGGTGGCCATATCACAGTCAGCGCGTGCCTCTTAGGTTCTGCTGGGGGATGGCTCTCCTTGGCCTCTGGTGTCTCCCCGTGGCTGGTGCTTCCCCTTCTGTCCTGTTCTCTGCACTGTCTTTGCCAGGATGTTTGTACAGCAGACAGCCTCGCTAGAAGAGATTTTTTTAACAAAAGTTTGCTATATCTTTGTCAGTTATTTCTATTAGATTATCTGGTAGATTTGGTCATCTATGATCGAATTTGTTAATTTTTGTCAACTTTAGTTAGTTATTCTGTAATTCTAGTAGATTTTAACATTCTAATAGATTCTGCTGTGTTGTTTGGCCCATATATATTTATGATTATTATATTTTATCCCTAAAGTTTTTTCATCATTTTATTCTAACTCTTTATTCTGTTTAATGAGTTTATCTAAAATTACTCTTGTGACTCCAAATTTTTTATTTTTGTCTTGGGATCTATTTGTCCAAAACTTTATTTTCAGTATTCCTCTATCAATCACATTTAAATTTCTGTTTTTTGTAAATTAAATATAACTGGATTTTGGGTTTTCATGTTGTAAATATTGGGTCTGTTGTCATGTCTTTTCTCCTCTCTATGTCTTAAATTATTCCATGAAGCTTCTTAGCTACTAAATCAGACTTTAAAAGTGATTGTCCTCTTTTTCAGTTTACCCACTGAATTATTAAAGTAGTTATTTCTGTCTATTAGATTATCTGGTCGGTTTGGTCATCAATGATCAAATTTGTTAATTTTTGTCAATTTTAGTTATCCTATAGATTTTTTAGTTATCCTCATAGATTTTGCCTTGTTAGAAACATAATTTTCTTGTTACAAAAAGTATTTTTAGTGTTTCTAACAATACTTATATTTTCTTATCTTATCTTGTTTAAGTGGTTTTCTGTTTACATCAGCAATTCTGTTCTATTAGGAGCCATCTGTCTTAGTGTTTTATTTCTCCTCCTTTTGCCTGGTTTTTGGGTTCCTAGAAAATAAAGTAAATTTTCTTTGATAGGTATGGTGTATTACATCTTGATGTCTGGAGCTAGCCAACCTGAAGTTGTGACTGTATGGTATTTTAGGGACTGACCAACAAATTGGCAGTAGCTGGTGAGGTACCAGAAAGCCTTGAAAGAATCCTTTCTGCTCCCAAGTGGTTTCAACAGCAGAGGCTCTCTCAGTCTCTAGTGTCAGAAGCTCTAGGCTCACCTGTTCGGTCCCCTGTAACACTTTCAGTGAAAGGGAGACTGCTGCTGCTGCTGCTAGGTTGCTTCAGTCGTGTCCGACTCTGTGCGACCCTATAGACAGCAGCCCACCAGGCTCCTCCGTCCCTGGGATTCTCCAGGCAAGAACACTGGAGTGGGTTGCCATTTCCTTCTCCAATGCATGAAAGTGAAAAGTGAAAGTGAAGTCGCTCAGTCGCATCTGACTCGTCGCGACCCCATGGACTGCACCCTACCAAGCTCCTCCGTCCATGGGATTTTCCAGGCAAGAGTACTGGAGTGGGTTGCCATTGCCTTCTCCAGAAAGGGAGACTGTCATGTGCTTTTTAGGATACGCAGCCCTTTGTTTCCAAGGTTCTTCTCACTCTTGGTCCCAACACTCTCAGAATTGATTCCTGCCCATGGACCCTCAACCTCAGCCTCCATTATTTTTTTTATAGCCAAGGAGAGCTCAGATGTACTGACCTTTGGCAGAATGCCACTGTCTTAGATCATCTAAGCTCATCCAGTCTGGAGAACTAATTACTCCTACCAGTAGACCTGTAGTGCAAGAGGAGGGCAGCAGGTGAGAGTCCAAAGGGCCAGTATTCAGTTCAGTTCTGTCGCTCAGTCATGTCCAACTCTTTGCAACCCCATGAATCCCAGCACGCCAGGCCTCCCTGTCCATCACCATCTCCCGGAGTTCACTCAGACTCACGTCCATCGAGTCCATGATGCCATCCAGCCATCTCATCCTCTGTCGTCCCCTTCTCCTCCTGCCCCCAATCCCTCCCAGCATCAGAGTCTTCTCCAATGAGTCAACTCTTCACTTGAGGTGGCCAAAGTACTGGAGTTTCAGCTTTAGCATCATTCCTTCCAAAGAAATCCCAGGGTTGGTCTCCTTCAGAATGGACTGATTGGATCTCCTTTCAGTCCAAGGGACTCTCAAGAGTCTTCTCCAACACCACAGTTCAAAAGCATCAATTCTTCGGCACTCAGCCTACTTCACAGTCCAACTCTCACATGCATACATGACTACTGGAAAAACCATAGCCTTGACTAGACGGACCTTATAATTCAGCAACTGTTATCTTGTCTCCAATACTGGAAAAATGGATGCAATGAAATTTGGTATTTGTGTCAGTCATACCTAAATAATCTAGTGAAGCCTTTTATGTTGTTGTTAAAGATAGTTAAATAATAGCTCATCTTTGGAAAAAACTCAGTCAAATAATTGCCTAAAGGGTCAACTGACTTGGAGACTCTGCAGTTCAATTCAGTTCGGTTGAATGTATTTTAACCTAAAACCTCTGACTCTTTCTGAGGGAGGTTGAAAGTTTCACATATTTAAATAGAATTAAACAATTATGAAAATTAGGATAATTTTTCTGTCTCTGACACTGAAAGTGAGCTATTCTTTATGGGAATTGTGAACATAATGAGGCAATTATTTACATGGTGAGAAAAACAAGGGGAAAAGTTTTTTCAAAATCCTTTTTTCCTTTCTCTTTCTCTCTCCTTCCATGCTCCCTTCCTCCTCCTTCCTTCCTTCCATTTCTTGCTCTCCTTTTTCTTTTCATTCTCCTCTTCTTTTGAACACAAAGATACTAAGAAATACGCCAAAAAATGTTTGCAGCAATATGGATGAACCTACCGATTGTCATGCTGAATGAAGTAAATCAGGGAGAGAAAGACAAATGTCGTATGATATGATATCACCTGTATGTGGAATCTAAAAGGAAATGGTACAAATGAACTTATTTGTAAAATGCAACAGACTCACAGAATTAGAGCATGAACTCATGGTTATCAGCAGGGAAAAGTGGGAGGAAGGGACAGTTAAGGAGTTTGGGACTGACATGAACACACGGCTATATTTAAATTGGATAACCAACAAGGACCTACTGTATAGCACAGGGACCTCTGCTTAATATTATGTAACAAACTAAATGGAAAAAAAAAATTAGAAAAAGAATAGATCACTTTGCTCTACAGCCAAAACTAACCCAACAATCCTAATCAACTATACTCCAACATAAAAAGTTAAAAAAGAAATATGGCAAAGAGGAAAACTGAGGTGACAGACTATTCCCTTATTTTCCATGTCTTATTTTCCAGCTAGTAGATGAATTTGAGGCCTTGTGTAATGAGGATTTATGCCCATAAACTGAAAGAACTGTTCGTGAAGAACTCAGGAGATTTGGGTAAAAGCTGACTCTTATAGGAAATGCCCCAACCCAACCCACAGTGGGTTAGGGAGCCATTCTACCCCTAGCTCTGCTTCATCACAGAGGTCAGGGCAGCTTGGGACCCCATTTCATCATAGTGGCCGTCAGCAGAGAGTTGATGGGCCCAAGAGAGCAACAGGAGAGTTGGGGGCACTTGAGAGAGTGATGTTCTTATGGGGAATATTGGCTAGGAAAGAGGTCTCTATTAAGTGTAGGTAGGGCAGACTTCCACCACGACGCAAGGTAGGAAAGCCTGAGTGCACTGTGTCTGCAGGTATGTAGTAAATATCCTGGAGGCCCTAATATAGCTGAGGCCCACTTCCAGGAAAGCATGGTGTTTTAGAATCATTCAGATGAGGTTGAGAGCAATTAGAATCTATACACTAAAGCTAATGGAACTGTATTTATGCTGACAGGTTAGTGACAGAGCACTCAAATCGCATACCTGTAGTAAGGAGAGGAGCACTTTAAGTCTTCTATAGCCCTTTGGGGTGGTACCTTTGAACTAATCTATCTACTGCTCTTAGAAGCACTTTCTTTATTTTCTCTTTTTTATTCCTTAGCACTGCTTGCTTTCTGCCAGAGAGGTAGCATTGTGTAGTTAATAAGGGTTTGGGCTCTGGGTAGGCTAGCCATATGATTTATCATCCTAAATGGGACACTTTGAGCATTAGAGGACATATAATTAATAATGCCACTGGGGTAATAGGAAAAACCGTGAATCTTTGCGTAGAGAAGGACATGTTGTCAGCTGAGCTTTGGAGCTAGACTGTGTGGGTTTGAGTTCGGCATGTGCCTTGAGAGCCTGAGCTCACTACTCAAAGTCCTTTTGCTATTATTTTTTTACCTGTAAAAGAAGATGATTAAGGTAATTCAGCTTATTGGGATGGAGAAGGCAATGGCAACCCACTCCAGTACTCTTGCCTGGAAAATCCCATGGACAGAGGAGCCTGGCAGGCTATAGNTTGAGAGCCTGAGCTCACTACTCAAAGTCCTTTTGCTATTATTTTTTTACCTGTAAAAGAAGATGATTAAGGTAATTCAGCTTATTGGGACGGAGAAGGCAATGGCAACCCACTCCAGTACTCTTGCCTGGAAAATCCCATGGACAGAGGAGCCTGGCAGGCTATAGTCCTTGGGGTTGTGAAATGTCAGACATGACTGAACGACTTCACTTTCACTTTCCTGCATTGGAGAAGGAAATGGCAACCCACTCCAGTGTTCTTGCCTGGAGAATCCCAGGGATGGCAGAGCCTGGTGGGCTGCCATCTACGGGGTCACACAGAGTCAGACACGACTGAAGCGACTTAGCGGCTTATTGGGATATTGTGTGGAAAAAACAGGTTAATATACAGAAAGCATTCTGAGCAGTGCCTGGAGTATAGTGGTGTGCTTTCCAAGGGTTACCCATCATTACCATAGCTTCACCATTTGGTGGGAATGTTTCAGCCAAGTCTACTAAATACTGCTTAACAGACATCAAGCATGACAGCATTTTTAAAGCAAGACACATATATGAAATGGCACATTTTTAAGAAAGCAAATTCAGGTGTATTGTCTGATTCAAGGAAGAGCAAATATCATTCTTTTTGCATGTTAAGCAATTAGAATTGATTTTTCAATTTTCCAAAATGGTACAGAATCAAGTAGTCACCAAATACTAGTAGAAAACTAATCACATTTGTATAATGCTTTGTGTTACAGACAGTGTCAAATTGCTCTTATATACTTATTTTACTGGTCCAGGCAGATGCTTTCTGTGTAGCAGAACAGCAGCAATGCCTGGTAAGTGTCCTCTTTCACTGTTTGGCAAGAAACCACAGTAGAGGGATTTAATCTCATTTCTCTACTGTCTTCTTTAGAGCAAATGATGGGAACCATTACCGCTTATTGTATAGTTGACTTGTCTTGGACAAGGAAGTTTAATTCAGGTGCTTTCTCTCTTTCCTTTTCAAGCTCCCCCCTAAACTTAGGAACTCCCTAAACTTAGGAACTCCCCAAGAGTGTCCCTTTAATTGATTTCTGTACTTTTCCTCAGAGCTTTCTTAGGTGACTTCATCACCTTTCACAACTTTCATTGTCATTTCTTTTTAAGATTTTTATTTTTGATGTGGACCATTTTGAAAGTCCTTATTGAATTTGTTACAGTATTGCTTCTGCTTTATGTTTCAGTTTTTTGGCCACAAGGTATGTGAGATCTTAGCTCCCCAACCAGGGATTAAATGTGCACCTCCAGTATTAGAGGGTGAAGTCTTAACCACTGGACCACTGGAGAAGCCCCTTTCATTGTCGTTTCTATATCCAAGACTTCCACCTCTCTCTCTGTCTCTCTCTCTCATGCATCCACATGTTCTTGGCTAAATTCTCTTCTCACACTTTCAGTGTGGAATTGTGGGTCATTTCCATCATGATACCCACTGAAACCTAAAATTCACTGTGATTCTTTCCACTTGTTACACATCATCCAATTAGTTGTCAATTTCCCTTGATTATTTTGTCCTGGTACCTCTTACTTTCTCCTTCCTATTTTTTTGGATGCTACTCTATATCTGACCCATTTAACTTATGAATATGCTACTGAGACACTCCCCTAAATGTCCTCTAATGGAAGAAAAGACATCAAATGTATTATTTTGTTCAAAATATACTGCTTCTTTCAGGAGTCCTGTATATCACAGAGCCTTTTCTGAAAAGAGTAGTAAACTTGATTGATGTTTTAGGTAGGTGCAGATGAGTAGGATAACACTCCTCTCAGGTCTTCCTCATCCACCCATGCATGCATGTGTGCTAAGTTGCTTCAGCTGTGTCTGACTCTTTGCGACCCCATGGACTGTAGCCCACTGGGCTCCTCTGTCCAAGGACTTCTCCAGGCAAGAATACTGGAGTGGGTTGCCATTTTCTTCTGCAGGGGATTTTCCTGACCTAGGGATCAAACTGGCGTCTCTTTACATCTCCTGCATTGGCAGGCGGGTTCTTTACCACTAGCACCACACGGGCAGCTTTAGCAGTTATCTGCTGTAATTTTATTAAAGTAAATTATGACTTTTAGACTTGTTAAATAGCCATTTCCTCCCTACCACTTCTATGCTAGTAGTATATGTACTTTCCCACAGTCCTGATGTTGGACTTGGTCATGTAACTAGCTTTAGCCTCACAATCGATGGAATGTGCTTCCTCACTCTTTGGCTTTGGGTTGGCCAGGTGATTTGCTTTGGCCAACTGGATACAAGTGAATTTGATACCTGCAGAGACTTGACATGTGCTAGCCTTTTTCTCTCTGTCTCATTGCATGAGAATGACATGCCCCAACTAGCCCTCTAGTTAAAGGAGAATAAGAGACCTGGAGGCTGAACAAGCCACTTGCAGCTTAAAGCTAGATAAGCCTAGCTTAGTTCAGCTGACTCACCTGAGCTAGTGAAATGTTTATCATTGATAATTAGCCAAATAGGTGCTTATCATTGTATGCCACTAATATTCTATGCTGTTTGTTTCATAGCAATAGTTCCTTGACATGTTTCCAGAAAAGAAACTTAACTTCAAGGAAGCAAAATATTTTAGTATGTGACACTCATTAAGAGAGAGGGAATAAATTCAAATAATGCTGGAAGAAAAGAGAGGAATCCTAATAGTCAAATATTCAGCATGTCCTTTCACTCAGCAGTCTAATTCAGTGGCTCTTCAAACTTAACGTGATGAAAAATCACTTGGGTAGATTATTTAAGAAATAAATCCCTGACTCTAAGATCAGCAATTAATTCATTAGATTTGGTGTAGCTACCAGGATTTTGGATCTTTAGGTACCACTCCTAGATAGTCTAAGAAACATTGATACATTTATTTTGTTTTCTTATATTCGTTTCATTTTCTTCTTTTTTAAAAGTTCCCTATAGGTCAAAGTATAAGATGTAGTTGGATGACTCATGAAACAAGTATTAGAAATAAAATGATAAGGGATCTGTTCTATTCTCTTACATCCTCGTGAATCTGTTTATTCATTATGAGTTGAAGATTGTCCTGTTATTTTTGATTTCCCATAGTTTACATCATAAGTTCAGTATGCTTTAATTTTTATTTTACTATTATTTATAATTGATACCAAACCGTTCTCCAGAGGCCTCTTTTCAACAACCAATGTTCTTTTTGGCAGCAAAATCTACTTACCTTAACTGACTATGATTATACTTCAACCTGGTTCTCGGAGTTATGATGAAAATATTCATTGTACTATCCCAAAAGACTCTTAGTATTCATCAAATATTTGATTAACATCATCTAATAAAGCTTATAGAATGCAGAAACATGAAACCTAACTCCATCATGATTTTTACTACTGCCTCTTTCATTAACACTCTGAGTTTCTTCTCTAAAATAATTAAAATCCATAATTGAATACACTACAATAATTTTGGAAAATTAGTCTCATTATTCTAGTACTTCCATTTGGAAAGCTTGCATTACTTATTACAACTAAATAGATACATGTGGCCCCTCTTTCTATCCTTTCATTTTATACTAATTCTTCAGAGAGAATATTTGTTTTATATATTTGTGTTTTTTTTTTTTAAGGGAGTGAGTAATAGCTCTTAAAGCTACATTGACAAAAACTTAAGGATGACTTGGGCGCTATAAGCGAACACACTAACAGTGGAAGTCACTCATCTTTAGGAATTGGCTCATTATACAAAGAAATATTCAGTTCCCTCTCCTCACTAAGTATATTGTCCAAGTTAAGCGTCTGCCTGCAATGCGGGAGACGGGTTCGATCTCTGGGTTGGGAAGATCCCCTGGAGAAGGAAATGGCAACCCACTCCAGTATTCTTGCCTGGAGAATCCCATGGATGTAGGAGCCTGGTGGGCTACAGTCCGCAGGGTTGCAAAGAGTTGGACACGACTGAGCGACTTCACTTCACTTCATACCCTTTAGAAGCAAACTATAACATGGGAAATTGTAAATCTTTCAAAGATTCTCTTTGGAAAAAAGAGAATAGATATATTTTCTCTACTAACTCAAGTGGGTTTGGGAGTTCATTTGTCTGTATTAGTTCTTCCCTGGTGGCTCAGTTGGTTAAGAAACTTCCAGCAATTCAGGAGACCTGGGTTTGAAACCTGAGTTGGGAAGATCCCCTGGAAAAGGAATTGGCAACCCACTGCAGTATTCTTGCCTGGAGAATCCCATGGACAGAGGCGCCTAGTGGTTGCAAGAGTCAGACGCAGCTGAGCGACTAAAGCACCACCACCAGCAGCTCTGTAATTAAGCAGGACACCTAGGACATGGCTGGCTTATTTGTGTAGTGCAAAAATTGGAAGTATTTTATAAGCTAGAAAAAAAAAATCTAAACAAGGTATCTCAAACTTAGATTAAATCCCTCTCATTGTTTGCATATAGCAATCCAAGCAACTTCTTACCATAGGACGTGGTTCAGTTCAGTTCAGTCCAGTCGCTCATTTGTGTCCGACTCTTTGCGACCCCATGAACCGCAGCACGCCAGGCCTCCCTGTCCATCACCAACTCCCGGAGTTCACTCAGACTCATGTCCATCGAGTCGGTGATGCCATCCAGCCATCTCATCCTCTGTCATCCCCTTTTCCTCCCGCCCCCAATCCCTCCCAGCATCAGTCTTTTCCAATGAGTCAACTCTTTGCATGAGGTGGCCAAAGTACTGGAGTTTCAGCTTTAGCATCATTCTTTCCAAAGAACACCCAGGACTGAGCTCCTTTAGGATGGACTGATTGGATCTCCTTGCAGTCCAAGGGACTCTGAAGAGTCTTCTCCAACACCACAGTTCAAAGCCATCAGGTATCTTTATTAAAAACACTTCAACTTTCTGAGATAAAAGCTATTCAGAACACTGGATGACCATAGAGACTTCATTTTTTTTTTTTTGAAACCTATTTATGAGAAATAGAAAAGACCTCAGCAGAAATTACACAATTAACATTTTAGGAGGTCTGGGGTTCACTCAGTCAGCAGTAATGTAAGGTGGCTGGATCATAAGTCAGAAGTATGCTTGGATTCCATAATTGTAAGCTTTACCTCTGACATAGTAGAATAATTCAACTGGCAACACAGAATCAAATGAAAATACTCAAACAATTTAAAAGAGAAATAAACCCAATATGAAAGGTCAAAAGCACTCCATTAAAATTTATATGTGTGAATCCTCTAAAGTTAAGCTAAATAATAAAGGGTTTTAAAATACCCCTGTCATTTCTATTGTCAAATTTCTTAGTTTAGCATTTGAAATATTAATAAAATATGTGGGTCTAGGTTTTGCATAATATCACTGCAGAACATTGTGGAACTCTCCAACTTCTGAGCCATTTCCCCTCCTTCCTTTCACATTTCTATCCCCCAGTCCCACTCTGCCTTCCCAACCCCTATAACTACTTACTTGTGCTTTGCAGGGCTTCCCTGGTGGCTCAGCTGGTAAAGAATCCGCCTGCAATGCAGGAGACTTGGTTTCAATCCCTGGGTTGGGAAGATCCACTCCAGAAGGGAACAGCTATCCACTCCAGTATTCTGGCCTGGAGAATTCCATGAACTGTGTAGTCCATGTGGTCACAAAGAGTCAGACAGGCATGCAAACTCTTAGTTGTGACATGTGGGATCTAGTTCTTGACCAGGGTCCCCTGCATTGTGAGTATAGAGTCTTAGCCAATGGACTACTGGGGCAGTGCCCTCCAAAACTGTATAATTTCTTGTGGTGTATAATTATAAAGTCATAAGAGTAGAGGTTATATATGCTTATACACTAGGCATCTAGCACCCAGCATGTATCTGGCACAAAGAAAGTGTAATGAATATTGGTTGAATGAATGAATACATACATGGATGAATGAATGAATGAAAATTAAGAGCAGTAAACAGTTATTACTGAGAGCCACTGTAATCAAGACCAGGTTTCTCTTGTGGCTCAGACAACACAGAATCTGCTTGTACTATGGGAGGCTCAGGTTCTAGTCCTCGGTTCGGAAGATCCCCTGGAGAAGGGGATGGCTACCCAGTCCAGTATTCTTGCCTAGAGAATTCCAGGGACAGAGGAGCCTGGCGGGCTACAGTCCATAGGGTTGGACAGAACGGAGTGACTAACACATGCATACACATGGTCAAGACCATGGTAAACAGCATTTATTTATTGATCATCAAGTATTTACTGAGTGCCTGTTTTGTATCAGGCACTATGTTAGGCCCTGGAGACATGAAGGAAAGAGGAAAGATACTATCACTGCCCTGTTGTGATATAAATATAATCCAGTGCAGGGCACAGAGGATTATGTGTACTTGCTGAGTCGCTACAGTCACGTCTGACTCTGTGACCCCATGGACTGTAGCCCAGCAGGCTGCTCTGTCCATGGGACTCTCCACACAAGGATACTGGAGTAGGTAGCCATTTTCTTCTCCAGGGGATCTTCCCAACCTAGGGATCGAACCTGGGTCTTCCACATCGCAGACAGATTCTTTTCCATCTGATCCACCAGGGAAGCTCCTAGCACAAAATAATAAGATTTGCCAACAGGGGAGGACAGCATGCCCTGGGAGCCCAGAGATGTGTCATCAGACCCAGACTGGAAATGTCATGAAATATATTTGTAAAAATGTGATATATAAATTGATGTCTGAGGGAAGAATGGGATTAATCTCAGTGAAACCAGATGTGTAGGAGAGAAAAAAAGAATAGGCATGTCTGATATGACCGAGAAAGACAGTGGGGATCACATCCTCTGTGGACTTGTGGGTCATGTTGAAAAGGCTAGACTTATCCCGTGGGCTTTGAAGAAATGTTCTAGGTAGGAAACCCAGAAGTTTTAATGCAAATTATGTGTTTGTTTTGTGCTGCTCTCAGCCTATCAACAACCAGTTTTTGTGGATGTACCAGCCCTTGTGGTTCTTATAATTGTAAGATGCCTTTCAGCATCACCACAAGGAAACTGAAAAAAATAAGAGTTTATTACTTATGGAACTGGAAAATTATATAGCACACCAAAGGTCACAGAGCGAGACTGCTGGTAGAGACAATGTGTGTGGGTCTGGGGTTCAGCTTTTGCTGGGGTGGAGGATGGGGGCCTGCAGTTTTGTGGGTTCACTCATTATTGGTGAATCTGAAATATCTAAGCCAGAATTTAAAGTGTGAGTAAAGAAAAAAATATATAATGGCCCAAATGGCAAACTAGCAAAGTCAATCAATATCTCTAAAGCAAGGAGCCTCAGTGGTGATGGTGGCCTAGCTCTTTATCTAGCTGTATGGCTCCTTTATCTAGTTATATGGCTATGCCAAAGCCTTTCACTGTGTGGATGACAACAAACTGAAAAATTCTTCAAGAGATGGAAATACCAGACCACCTGACCTGCCTCCTGAGAAATCTGTATGCAGATCAAGAAGCAACAGTTAGAACCAGACATGGAACAACAGACTGGTTCCAAATCAGGAAAGGAGTATGTCAAGGCTGTATATTGTCACCCTGCAGAGTACAGGTACTCTGCATAACTTATACGCAGAGAACATCATGCAAAATGCCAGGCTGGATAAAACGCAGGCTGGAATCAAGATTGCCAGGAGAAATAACAATAATCTCAGATACGCAGATGACACCACCCTTATGGCAGAATGTGAAGAAGAACTAAAGAGTCTCTTGATGAAAATGAAAGAGGAGAGTGGAAAAGTTGGCTTAAAGCTCAACATTCAGAAAACTAAGATCATGGCATCCGGTCCCATCACTTCAGGGTAAATAGGTGGGGAAACATTGGAAACAGTGACAGACATTATTTTTTTTGTCTCCAAAATCACTGCAGATGGTGACTACAGCCAGGAAATTAAAAGACACTTATTCCTTGGAAGGAAAATTATGACCAACCTAGATAACATATTCAAAAGCAGAGACATTAAATTACTTTGCCAACAAAGGTCTGTCTAGTCAAGGCTATGGTTTTTCCAGTAGTCATATATGGATATGTGTTGGACTATAAAGAAAGCTGAGCATCAAAGAATAGATGCTTTTGAACTGTGGTGTTGGAGAAGGCTCTTGAGAGTCCCTTGAACTGCAAGGAGATCCAACCAGTCCATCCTAAAGGAGATCAGTCCTGAATATTCATTGGAAGGACTGATGCTGAAGCTGAAACTCCAATCCTTTGGCCACCTGATATGAAGAGCTGACTCATTTGAAAAGACCCTGATACTGGGAAAGATTGAGGGCAGGAGGAGAAGGGGACGACAGAGAATGAGATGGTTGGATGGCATCACTGACTCAATGTACATGAGTTTGAGTAAGCTCTGGGAGTTGGTGATGGACGGGGAGGCCTGGTGTGCTGCAGTCCATAGAGTTGCAAAGAGTCACACATGACTGAGTGACTGAAATCACTCAGGCACTTACAATTAAAAAAACAAAACAAAACANTGGATGGCATCACCGACTCAATGGACATGAGTTTGGGTAAATTCCGGGAGTTGGTGATGGACAGGGAGGGTTGGTGTGCTGCAGTCCATGGGGTCACAAAGACTCGGACACGACTGAGCAACTGAACTGAATTGAACTGAAGGTTTCTCTCAGTTCTAAGATTAAAGGGTTTTAATGGTCTCGGATCTCACATCTTAAAACTAAAAACATCTCTTTGTGTTTGATTCTGCAAAACATTTTATTACCATCTTCTCTCCTTAAATATTTAATTGAAAGTGAAAGTTGCTCAGTCATGTCCAATTCTTTTAAAATCCTCCTTCTAGTATTTTTTGTTGTTGTTTAGTCACTAAGTCATGTCCAGCTCTTTTGCAACCCCGTGGACTGCAGCCTGCCAGGCTCCTGTGTTCACGGGATTTCCCAGACAAGAATACTGGAGCGGGTTGCCATTTCCTCCTCCGGGGAATCTTCCCAATCCAGGGACTGAACCTGTGTCTCCTGCATTAGTAGGTGGGGTTTTTTAAACCACTGAGCCACCAGGGAAGTTCTCATTCTTGTATGAACACCTACAAAATTAAAATCTGAATTTCTTGGTATATTTGTAGCCCATATCTTTCTTGTTAGTTTTTGCATAAGCTTCGCACCATTTTTTCCAGCTTTATATTGAGATACTATTGACATATAATATGCAAGTTTGAGGTGTATAATGTGATGATTTAATACATGTGTATATTTCAAAATGATCATCGCAATAAGGTTAATTAACACCACCATCCCCTCATATAATCATCTTTTTGTGTGCATAGTGAGGACATTTAAGATTCACTCTCTTAACAACTTTCAAGTGTATAATTGGGTACTGTTAATTATAGTCACCATGATGTACGTCAAATCCTTGGAACTTACTCATCTTAGAGCTGGAAGTTTGTGTCCTTTTAAATCTTTATCCTCCCTGGACTGTCTCTTTTCCAACCCCTGCTTAAAATTCTGTCCTTCCTTTAATCTGATTCCTGAAACTTGAGGTTTTTTTTTTTTCTTCCTTGTAGTCTTTAAGATCTAACTAAATAATCTAGGGAAACCTTTTTAAAATCGCACACATCCAAGTTCAAGTCCAAGAATTATGATTTGGCGGGTCAAATGTGGGGTGCGTTTTGCCAAACAACCTATGTTTTAGGGTATGCTGCTGCTGCTGCTGCTGCTGCTGCTGCTAAGTCACTTCAGTCGTGTCCGACTCTGTGCGACCCCATAGACGGCCGCCCACCAGGCTCCACCGTCCCTGGGATTCTCCAGGCAAGAATACTGGAGTGGGTTGCCATTTCCTTCTCCAGGGTATACTTTTCCCGTAATCTGTTCTTCCATCAATTCTGTTTAATAAGCTGAAAACAAATGGGAAATGACTGTTGGTTAGGCTACCAAGTTCTGTTCAGCATCACATGGTTAAATTTGGATTTTAGACTACTGAGGGAAAAGGGTTGGCACTGCTATCAAAAAGAGACAAAGGGGCAACTTCTTCTCAGAAGGGAAACATTCACTCACCAGGAGGAAAAGATTGATAAATTATGCTTCGTTAAAAGTAGTAACTTCTACTTATCAAAAGATACCATTAAGAGAATGGAAAGGTAAGCCACAGGATGGGAAATTGTATTTGCACCAAGCATTATTGAAAAAAGGCTTATATCTAAATGTATAAAAAACTCTTGCAAAGCAATAAGAAAAATATGGACCACCCAATATATAGATATTCATATCAGCGTGTGTGTGTGCTCAGTTGTGTCTGACTCTTTACAACCCACCAGGCTCCTCTGCCCATGGGATTTTCCATATAAGAATACTGGAGTGGGTGACCATTTCCTCTTCCAGGAGATCTTCAGGACCCAGGGATTGAACCCACATCTCCTGTGTCTCCTGCTTTGGCAGGCTGATTCCTTACCACTGAGCCACCTGGGAAGCCTTAGCTATTCATGAATAATACTGGAAACTGCCCATGGGAGAGCCAGTTCTCAAGCATTTACTAGCCCAAGAGGATGTGAAGCCATATTATAAAATGTTAGCCAAGTAAGAACTTTCTTACATTTCATCTCACTCCTAGTGTTACCTCTCTCCGGGCTCTTTGCATAATTAAAACAAAAAAGCACAGAGCTTACAGTCTGAAGAGAAGGTCAGAATAAAAAAAAAAAGCAGTACACACAGGTGTGTACTGCAGCAGGTACCAGCAGGGAAAAGTTGTAATTACTGACTTGAGGCTATTTTTGCACAGCGTTTTAGGAATATTTTCACAGGGTATATAATTCTGGGTTGGCAGCTATTTGGTTCAGCACATTAAAGGTATCATTGCTTCATCTCTTGGCTTCAGTGATTGCTGCTAAGAATTTAGCCATCTGTCTATCCCTTCTTTCGTGGTAAACTATCTTTTTGCCTCTGGCTGCTCTTAACAGTTTCTCTTTGTCTTTAGTTTTCCTGGTTTCCTTATGATGTGTGTATGTGTGGATTTCTTTTTACAGGTCTTCTTGTGATTCACCAGCTTCTTGAATTTATAGTTTGTTGACTAGAGCTGAATGATTCCCAGCTAGTATCTCATTAGATGTTGCTTCTGTACCATTGCCTTTTACCTCTTTAAAAACTCCCATTAAACAAGTTAGACCTTTTGATTCTGCTCCATTTCTCTTTGCGCTTTGTTTTTTCTCTCTGTGCTTCATTTTGAGTGGGTTTCTTTCAATTGGTATTCATACACTAATTCTTTCTTAAATGTGTCTAATTTGTCCTAAATTCATTCCTTTTACTATTAGAAATTCTATTTGGTTATTTTTAAAATCTTCTGTGCCATTTTTAAAAACATAAAAATACTTTACAATTCTCTCCTAAAATATCCAAGCTTCTCTTTTAAAAATGCTTATCTATTTATTTGGCTGTGCCAGATCTTAGCTACGGCCCACCAGACCTTCAGTCTTTGTTGTGGCAGAATCTGGTTCCCTGACCAGGGACCAAACCTGGGCCCCCTGCATTAGGAGCACAGAATCTTAGCCATTGGACTAAGTGGCTAAGTTCAAGCTTCCCTTTTATCTACTTGAATTAGATAAATATAGATGCTTTACAATCTGTATCTGGAATTCCTGAGGATCTGTTTTTGTAGTCTCGTGTAGCCTTCTTGTTCATGGTGTTTTTCATCTTATATACCTGATTCTTTTTTTTTACAATGTCCTGACAATTTTAATTATTTGTAAAAATAATTTGAGGCCTCTGATGATAGTCTCTTTCTCCAAAAAGAATTTTCATTGCTTCTGCCAGGCAGTTGGAGGTACCAGCAATCTAAGATTACCCTAATCCAGTTTCACAGCTTGACATTTTCTGGGCTATATAGATGAGTCGAAAGCAGACGACAGTACAGTTCACTCTTATTCCTAGTGTCTGTCCTTTTTGTCTCAACTTAAGGTGGAAGGCCCTTATCTCTAGTGGGCCATGGACCACAACGTTTGTCACTCTGGCCCCAAAGGCAGTTAAGCCACTCAGCTCCTGGTCCGAATTACTAAACATCCTCAGAACAAAGTGGCACCACTCCCAGGCACTTCTCTAGATTTTCATCCTCCCTAGGACCTTACCCTAGGAATTCCTCACTATTTGTTAGTTTGCTATTTCTAGAAAGATCATGTTATAGCTTGTTCTGCATTCCAGCTGTCTTCAATGGGAGGATTTATCTAAATTACTTAACTCATCATTCCTGGAAGAAGTCTTCTGTTGACTTTTTTTTTTTTTTTTTTCCTTTTTTGGCTATGCTGTGTGGCTTGTGGGATCTTAGTTCTCCAACCAGAGACTGAACCCAGATCCTGGCAATGAAAGCACCAAGTCTTAACCACTGGACTGCCAGGGAATTCCCTACAATCCACTTTTTCATCTCCTCCTACTTATCATCCTATAACTTTTTAAGGAAAAATAGACATAGAGGAGACAAGGAGAGCTGGGTTCTGGTATGACCTTCTCCATTAATTTGCTGTACAGCTTAGAGCAAATTACCTAAGGTTTGGCTCTTAATTTTGTGGAAACAAATTAAAGTTAACCCTTCCATTTCTTTAAGGAAATTAAAGAAAAATGTTAAAGGGAGAATATATTATGTGGTACTTAAAGAACTTCTGTGCTGTTCTCCAAAGTGGCTTAGTCAGTACTGATACAGATAACAAATTGCAAACTTATAAACTAAACTTAAAATTTTTTGTTACCTAATTATTCAGATTTAATCAAGATGTTAAATGACATTAAATTTGACCATGTTTTGTACTGATCATAGATGATACATTTTTCTACTGGGCTTTCTTCTTACTCAACATGAAAAAATAAGAATTTCCTTGCCATCATTTTTAAAAACAAGAGATATATACAAACACTCTGCTTTCAAATGTGTATGAATGTCACAGATTATAAATTGTGTTTTAGATAATAATGGCAAGTTTTAAAATGTAGCTAATGTAAGACGGTATTGTTAATGTATTAACCAGGATAGACTAGTTATGCTGCAGAATTAAACAATCCCAAACTTTCATATCAGGGCTTCCCTGATAGCTCAGTTGGTAAAGAATCTGCCTGCACTGCAGGAGACCCCAGTTCAATTCCTGGGTCAGGAAGATCCGCTGGAGAAGGGATAGGCTACCCACTCCAGTATTCTTGGGCTTCCTTTGTGGCTCAGCTGGTAAAGAATCTGCCTGCCATGTGGGAGACATGGGTTCGAACCCTGGGTTGGGAAGGTCCCCTGGGGAAGGGAAAGGCTACCCTCTCCAATTTTCTGGCCTGGAGAATTTCATGAACCGTATAGTTCATGGGATCACGAAGAACCAGACATGACCAAGTGAATTTCACTTTCAAACTTCCCTTGGCTTAGCCCATTACAGTTTATTTTTCCCTCACATGAAGTTAGCCATAGATACCATGGCTCTTCTGGACACCTCCCTTCCAAGCATGCCTGACACCCAGGCTATCTCCCCTATTTTTGGTTACACCATCTCAACATCTGGCTTCCACTGCTGGGGTGGTAGGAAAAGAGAGAGGCATCAGGAACTAACAGCGGTCTCTTCTCTATGCTTTGTCCCAGAAGTGACACACGTCACTTCTCTTCACATCTCATTTGTCACAACTAGTCCCATAGACCCACTTAACTATTAACACCTGGGAGCTGGGAAATGCACGGGAGCACGTGGATACTCAGTGACTAATACATTATAATAAATTACATCACTTTAGATGTGATTGAACTTAAAATGAACTCCTTGAAATATTTCCAAGTAAGAGTTGTTCCCAAAGCAATAGGAAAATCATGGTGTAATTTCCAGTGTTTGAAGAAGCAGATATTCTGCTGTCTGCCCCCTGCAGTGGTTAATTTCTTAAAGAGGTTCTGACAGCTTCAAAGCATAAAACACAGCATGGAATTTTGTTTATTCTTGGGTAGTTGCCTTCTATTTAAAAGGAAGGGATTGGATTGAATGATCGCTAATGTCACTTAAGAACCCTTGAAATGATTGTTTAAACAATCAAAACCAACTAGTTTCTATTTCAACTTGGATTCATTTTTATTTCAGAATTCTGATTTTTTTTCTAACCAAAACGAATTATGTACTAGAAGTTCCAGTCCCTCAGAAAAAAACATTTGATAAGTGAACTAGAGATAAAGTAAATCTTATGCGTCTGGTTTGTGTCACACACAATTTCTGTATTAGGACCTTCACTTTTTTAATGAAGGCCTTTTGTTGGCAACAGAAGTTAAAAAATGGAAGCCCCATTTCTCAAGTGCAATGGCAGGGGGTAAGATCAGTTTGGGCTTCCAGGTGGCTCAGTGGTAAAGAATCTGCTCTGTGATACAGACACTTGAGTTCAATTCCTGGGTAGGAAAGATCCCCTGGAGGAGGAAATAGCAACCCACTCCAGTATTCTTGCTTGGAAAATTCCATGAACAGAGGAGCCTGGAGGGCTACAGTCCAGAATCAAAAAGAGTTGAACATGACTGAGCATGCACGCTAGAGATCAGTTTATTCAAAAAGTTAACACGAGCTTACATCATTAAAACTTTGCTCTTCATATGTAATTTTGCGTGCCTGAGTTTTAGCAAGATAATTTTGCTAAACTTGTTAATGTTTCCTGTGTTCTGTTTATTGGTAAGATGTTGAGAGAACATTGGTAATAATCTCTAAACCTGTGACTGCAAAATCAGACCCGAGAGGGTTCAAACAGGTAGATGAAGCAGATAACGTGGGAGTTATGGAGACAGGATGGAGCTTGTTTAAAGTGGAGACCCACTACCAGCATATTGCTATGCTAGAATTTGGGTTCACAGTGTCAAGATCTTGCAATTTAGGAGTGAAGGAAAGAGCTGTACAAAAGGGGGAGAATGGAAGAGGCAGGGTTGTTGGCAAGAGGGAGAAAGACATTCGCTTATTTCTACTCTTTCTTTTCCTCTCTCGGGCAAGCAATTTCTTTCTATATGAGGTGGGAGAGGAAGGGAAACTAAGAAAGCAAAGGCTGATAGACAAAATTAAAATAGTAACAAGGCTCAAACAAGGCTCGAAAACAAAAGGGGCAAGGATTAATAACAATGGTAATAGTAGTAACTAATAGTTATTGAGAACTTACTATGTTCCAGGTCATATTTTAAGAGCTTTACATGTGATTATTATTTAATCCTTATACTCAGTTCAGTTCAGTTGCTCAGTTGTGTCCAACTGTTTGTGACCCCATAGACTGCAGTACACCAGGCCTCCCTGCCCATCACCAACTCCCGGAGCTTACTCAAACGCGTGTCCATCGCATTGGTGATGCCATCCAACCATCTCATCCTCTGCCGTCCCCTTCTCCTCCTGCCTTCAATCATTCGCAGCATCAGGGTCTTTTCAAATGAGTCGGTTCTTCACATCAGGTGGCTAAAGTTTTGGAGTTTCAGCTCATACTGCTGCTGCTAAGTCGCTTCAGTCGTGTCCGACTCTGCGACACCATAGACGGCGGCCCACCAGGCTCCCCCGTCCCTGGGATTCTCCAGGCAAGAATACTGGAGTGGGTTGCCGTTTCCTTCTCCAGTGCATGAAAGTGAAAAGTGAAAGGGAAGTTGCTCAGTCGTATCCGACTCTTAGCAACCCCACGGACTGCAGCCCACCAGGCTCCTCTGCCCATGGGATTTTCCAGGCAAGAGTACTGGAGTGGGGTGCCATTGCCTTCTCCTACTGGGTCGTAAAATATCTGACCTCCAAAGAAAGGTTTGTCTTTAATCCTAACCTTTACATTCCTGGAATTTTCCAAGTGGCAAAGTGTCTTTGTTATTCATGGTGGGCCCCTTGAACCACACTGAACATTTATGCTAACAAGGTGACCCCTGGTAGGCCCCTAGGTTGTTTATGCTAACAAGATGATTCAAGGTGGGGGCTGACCAGGGCAATAGACCAATTATGTGCTTAGAAGGCTGGGACTTTGGGACATGTGGTATCAACCTGACTTCCAAGGCGGGGAGGGAAACTGGAGATTGAATTCAATCACACGTGCAATAATTCAATCAATCAAATCTCTGCAATGAAGCTCCAATAAAAATTCTGGGCACCAAAGCTCAGGTGAGCTTCTGTGGTTGGCAATACTTTTTGAGAACTGTCACATTTCAATGTCTGGAAGGTAACACATCCTCAGGATGGTGGAAGCTTTGCATTAGGAACTCTCTCATACTGAGCTCTATGTGTCTCTTCCTTTGGCTGGTTCTAATTTGTACTCCTTGCTTATAGAAAAACATGACTCAGTGTGACAGCTTTCAGAGCACTCTTCCTTTCTGCTGTTGTTCAGTCACTGAGTCATGTCCCACTCTTTGTGAACCTGTGGACTGCAGCACACCAATCTTCTGTCCTTCACTATCTCCCAGAGCTTCCTCAAACTCATATCCATCGAGTCGGTGATGCTATCCAACCAACTCTGTGACCTGTTAGCGTGCCCCATTGATAGTTAAGTGTGTTTCTGGCCTTCAGCTTGGGAATAGGCAACAGTCAGGACCAAGGAATGGCCTGTGGGAATTGTTTCCACTTCTCTTTTGGTGTTTAGTGGAGAGTAGCATCCTTGGAGGCTGGGCATCTCTGTCAGCCTGTGTACTTTGCTGCTGTTGAGTCAGTTTGGTTGCTCAGCTGTGACTCTTTGCGACCCCATGGACTGCCAGGCTTCTTTGTCCATCACCAACTCCTGGAGCTTGCTCAAATTCATGTCCATCAAGTTGTTGATCCCATCCAACCATCTTATCTCTGGCATCCCCTTCTCCTCCTGGCTTCAGTCTTTCCCAGCATCAGGGTCTTTTCCAATGAGTTAGTTCTTCACATCAGGTGGCCAGACTGTTGGAGCTTCATCATCAGCATCAGTCCTTCCAATAAATATTCAGGGTTGATTTCTTTTAGGACTGACTGATTTGATCTCCTTGCAGTCCAAGGGACTCTCAAGAGTCTTCTCCAGCCCACAATTCAAAAGCATCCATTCTCCAGTACTCAGCCTTCTTTATGGTCCAACTCTCACATCCATACATGACTACTGGAAAAACCATAGCTTTGTCTATGGGGACCTTTGCTGGCAAAACGATGTCTCTGCTTTTTAATTTGCTGTCTAAGTTTGTTATAGCTTTTCTTCCAAGGAGCAAGCATCTTTCAATCTCATGGCTGTAGTCACTGTCTGTAGTGAGTCTTTCTAGTGAATTTCAATCCTGAGGATGGTCATGAGAATCCTGACTTTGTAGCCAGCTGGTCTGATGTAAGGGTGGCCCTGAGAACCTTGAAATTTTTGACTGCTTTCTAGAATGAGGGCTGTCTCCTGGGGCTGTGGTTCATGACTGTGCAGTTTGCTAAACTCTTTTGCAAGCACCCAAGAGATTGTTATGATGCAAGAACTAATACCAAGAGGGTCACTTACCTGAGGGCATAGGGGAAAAAGCCAGGTTTCAAACTCTACTAACAGTGTGATATTGCTGTTCCATCATCTCAAACTCTATAGAAAGGATACCTATTATACCTTAAAGTAGCTTTGCTTAGAAATGTTTTTCAAATGTACTGTGTAATAAATTCTGTATTTTATATTGCCATTCATTACACACACACACACACACATACACACACATAAACACACACCCTTGAAATAAAATATGGTACACTCTGATACTTTCTAATCCCAATTCTTTTTATTTCCTAAATGTTAGAAATCTACCAAATTGATTTCTGATACACTTAAGAATTTTGCAACAGCAGTATAAAGAATGCTGCTTGAGAAATTTACTTTAAAATCAGTTCAGCTCAGTTCAGTTCAGTCGCTCAGTCGTGTCCGACTCTTTGCGACCCCATGAATCGCAGCATGCGAGGCCTCCCTGTTCATCACCATCTCCCGGAGTTCACTCATAGTACTTTACAATTCTGGCTTCAAATTAGAATAACTTGGGGAATTTTTGAAGAAAATTCTGAAGCCCAGGCTCCATCCCNGTCGTGTCCGACTCTTTGCGACCCCATGAATCGCAGCATGCGAGGCCTCCCTGTTCATCACCATCTCCCGGAGTTCACTCATAGTACTTTACAATTCTGGCTTCAAATTAGAATAACTTGGGGAATTTTTGAAGAAAATTCTGAAGCCCAGGCTCCATCCCTATAGATCTTGACTCACTTAGTCTAGATGGGGCTCAGGCATTAACATTTTATGTTTTTAGTCTCTGGATGCATCTAATGTACAGCCAGGAGATAAGAACTGTTGTTCAAAAATATTATCTTCTTTAAGATTTTAAGCAGACGTTTTAGGGAATAAATATGCTCTTTTATTTTGAAATAAAACTGCATAAAGAAAATGCATGGTTAAATCTGGTTACTTGAAACTCTTGCAGCTCACTTTCATGGCTACAGAGCTGTTGACAGCATTTTACCTAAACTGGAAGGGTGATTTTTTTGACCAATTAAAAATAAACATGAAAACTGACTTTGTAACTCTAAAGACATGTAGTCATGTCTTGGTGACTTTTCTTTTCACTTAAAAGTGATTTTATTATCAAGAGGAGAAAAAAAATTACAAAATATTTCAAAGTAATACTTTATATTATATATTATTTATTCTACATATGCAATCAAGAAAGTCATATTTAAAAGCATACCTGTATAGTTATTAATTTTAAAAGTAAAGAATATTGCCTCTCTCTGCCCCATTTTTCTTTCTTTTTTAGAGATAAAACACTATCCTAAATGTTGTTATTTTGTAATTTTTTGAGCCTTAATAAGTTTGTACACATCTATAAAACAGTGTTTAGTTTTGCATGCTTCTGAATTTTATTTGAACGGAATCATATTCTAAGCATTGTTTCTTGCACACTTTCATTAAAAATTATATTCTTAAGACTCATCCATGTTGCTATAGCTTTTATATTAACACTGTTATATAGTATTTTACTCTATATTGTCACAGGGTATCCATTCCACTGCTGATGGACACATGTGCTACTTCTAATATGCTGTTATAAACACAGTCACTCTGATTAGATTGGCCCATGTCCTCAGGCACACGTGTTGGAGGGTTTCTTTAGAACATATACCTTGCAGTGAGAACACTGGGTTGTACAATATGCACATCTTCAACTTTATAATGCCAAATTGTTTTCCAGTTACTATCTCAATGTACACTCGCACCAACTGAGTATCATGGCTTGCGCAGTTCCACAGCATTGGCAACACTCAGTATTATCAGACATCAATTGTTGCCAGCCTGACAGGTATAAAATTGTCAGTCAGTCAGTCAGTTCAGTTGCTCAGTCGTGTCTGACTCTTTGCGACCCGATGAATCGCAGCACGCCAGGCCTCCCTATCCGTCACCATCTCCCGGAGTTCACTCAGACTCACGTCCATCAAGTCCGTGATGCCATCCAGCCATCTCATCCTCGGTCATCCCCTTCTCCTCCTGCCCCCAATCCCTCCCAGCATCAGAGTCTTTTCCAATGAGTCAACTCTTTGCATGAGGTGGCCAAAGTACTGGAGTTTCAGCTTTAGCATCATTCCTTCCAAAGAAATCCCAGGGTTGATCTCCTTCAGAATGGACTGATTGGATCTCCTTGCAGTCCAAGGGACTCTCAAGAGTCTTCTCCAACACCACAGTTCAAAAGCATCGCTTCTTCGGCGCTCAGCTTTCTTCACAGTCCAACTTTCACATCCATACATGACCACAGGAAAAACCATAGCCTTGACTAGGCGGACCTTAGTCGGCAAAGTAATGTCTCTGCTTTTGAATATACCATCCAGGTTGGTCATAACTTTTCTCCCAAGGAGTAAGCGTCTTTTAATTTCATGGCTGCAGTCACCATCTGCAGTGATTTTGGAGCCCAAAAAAATAAAGTCTGACACTGTTTCCACTGTTCCCCATCTATTTCCCATGAAGTGATGGGACCGGATGCCATGATCTTCGTTTTCTGAATGTTGAGCTTTAAGCCAACTTTTTCGCTCTCCTCCTTCACTTTCATCAAGAGGCTTTTTAGCTCCTCCTCACTTTCTGCCATAAGGGTGGTGTCATCAGCACATCTGAGGTTATTGATGTTTCTCCCGGCAATCTTGATTCCAGCTTGTGTTTCTTCCAGTCCAGCGTTTCTCATGATGTACTCTGCATATAAGTTAAATAAGCAGGGAGACAATATACAGCCTTGACGTACTCCTTTTCCTATTTGGAACCAGTCTGTTGTTCCATGTCCAGTTCTAACTGTTGCTACCTTAATGTTATCATTTCCCTGACACAAAGAACAGCTATAAAGCACATTTTCCACATGCTGCTCCTTTTTCATCTAATTGCGTTTTATCTGCTGTGAAGATCCTGTTTTTCATCTTTTGCCCATTTATCCACTGGGTTTTCATTCTGGTTAACTCCCTACATGTCAACCTACCAAATTCTCTTAAAACATACCACAGTGAGCTGCCTCCAAAGATAAATCTCTCCAAAGCATGTCTGTATGGAATTCCTTACAAAAAGTTTTCAGGTGATCATTTTAAATATGCTCAATTTGTAAGTTTAAATCAGGACATCGAAAATTATCCAAACTACCCATATATAGTTGGAGATTCCTGCTCTTTTCCATCCCAGATCTCCCTTAGCTTAGTTAGTACTGAGCTACAGTCTCTAGGTAGACAAATCACAGTGGATCACAGGCAAGATTCTGTGTTAACTGCAGGACAGAAAACTGCGTAGAGAAGAAAAGCTTCTGACAAATACAAATATTATGGAGGAAAATAGGTGATAATGTGATTGGAAAGCAGCTTGTCAAATGGACTGTTATTTATGCATATGCTTTCCTGCCAGAGGATAACAATCATTCCCAAATCTAGACCAATGCATTAATTCAAAAAAAGTTAACAATGACTTCAGTAGTACAGCTAGAAAAATAAGAACAGAAAACTTGCCCTGCTGGGTCATATCCACACTAGGAATCAATCCCAGTAATCATGCCCCTGGGTTTCCTTGGTGGCTCAGTGGTAAAGAATCTGCCTGCCAGTGCAGGAGACGTAAGAGACGTGAGTTCTACCCCTGAGTTGGGATGATCCCCAGGAGAAGGAAATGGCAACTCCTTCCAGCATTCTTGCCTGGAGAATCCCGTGGACAAAGGAGCCTGCTGGGCTACAGTTCATGCGTGCATACTAAGTCGCTTCCAGTCGTGTCCGAGTAACCCTATGGACTCTATCCTGCCAGGCTCCTCTGTCCATGGGATTCTCCAGATAAGAATCCTGGGGCTGGTTGCCATGCCCACCTCCAGGGGATCTTCCTGACCCAGGGATCGAACCTGTGCCTTCTACGGCTCTTGCATTGCAAGCGAATTCTTTACCGCTGAGCCACCAGGGAAGCCCAGGCTATAGTCCATTGGGATCAACTTAGCAACTAAACAACAACAAATCGTGACTCTAACAGAACTACTGGGTTGCTTATCCAGCTTAGATTCCATCTCATCTTTATAAGTATTCTCACATGTAAAGGTTCAACTCCTTCGTCCTCAAAGCTCTCCAGTTCACTCACCTAACAAACCCCAACCTTATTGGTATTTTTAAAATAAAATAGTATGAGTTTTCTCTAAAATGTTATAATTCTGGATGTTCCAAAAAACTCAAGGAACTCGATAATTTCCCCCCTTTTCTTCAAATTCCTTACTTGAAAGTTTTTAGTCTGCTGATGTAGTAGAGAGGTGTGTGGATGCATGTGTGTGTGTGTCAGTGATATTTGACTATTTCAGCGCAGAAATGTGGGGCAGAAGAAATCTTTGAAACATACTATCAGTGTTGGCTTCCCTGGTGGCTCAGATGGTAAAGAATCTGCCTGCAATGCAGGATACCTGGGTTCAATTTCTGGGTAGGGAAGATCCCCTGGGGGGAAGAAATGACCACCTATTCCAGTATTCTTGCCTGGAGAATCCGTGGACAGAGGGGCCTGGTAGGCTACAGTCCATGGAGTCGCAAAGAGTTGGACACGCTGAGGGACTTCACTTCACTTATCTTATTTTTAACTGCTTGTCAATTCTATTATATTTCACTGTACTATAAGAAGACAGATATTTCTTTCTTCACTGTTTTAGGGAAAGCAGCTCTAGACCTGAGCCTGCTACTGTGTTCTGGTGAGAGGGTACCCAGAGAAGGCTACTGTGAACTGTGAAGATAAGGTGAGACTCTAGTCAGATGAGCTGGCTCAGGTGGAGAGAGCTCCATTCTAACTTCCCACAGTGAGAGGAAATCTAATTCTGCTGACTCCAGGAAACCCTCTAAGAAGAATATGATGTTCCCAGCAACAGAACCAACTCTGCCTGGTTTTCCAGGGTCCTCAGAAGCAGAGTCACCCCTCTTCCTCCTAGTTTGTCTAGGGAAACGTCTAAACACTATGGATACTTCGGGTTCATTCCAGGCCAGACTAATACTAACTAGACTGCTTTTGGTGATAAAGATAAAAAATTACTAGTTCTGTTAGGTTCAAAAAGAACCAGTCTTTAAGCCCCAAAGAAGGCAGTGGAAAAAATCCTAAGAATGGTGTTCAGAGGAAAATCTAGGAATAGCTACCGCATGAAAGAAAACTGCCTGAGATCCCATGACAAATGATGAGGGCCCTGCTCCATTCTGGTACTATGTCAGATTTGTGAACTCATCAAGATCAGGAATTCTTCCTAGTGGTCATGAGTTTGTTCTCCCAACCTGTTAGACATTTTTCAATCATCTATGCTACATTAAAACAAACAACCCCTCTCCACACACACAAAAACAAAACACACACAAAACAAACACAAAACACACAAAACAAAACACACACAAAAACAGTCAAAAACAGGCTTGAAATAACAATTTATTATTTTTCACAATGCTATGGGAAGGCTGGGCTGGCCTTGCCTAGGTCACTTGCATAGCTGTGGTCAGCCAAAACCTCAGGTAGATGGCCTGAGATGACTCACCTTCATACTATCTGGGCCCTCATTTGGGATGTCTGGAGTGGCTGGGATCCTCAGCCTCTCTCTCCATGAAATTTATCACTAAAGGCTTTTTCCATGTTGAGAGAAGCATTATCAGAGGGAGAGAGCAAAAAACAAAGTGTCTGGAGGCCAAGATCAGAAATTTCTAAGCTTCTTTGGTCATATTCTAATAAAACAGAACACAAGGCCAGAGCTGATTCAAGGGGAAGGAGATTTCACCTTTTCAGGGGATCAGGAACAAAAAGGATGGGAGGAATGGTTGTAGGCATCTTTGCAAACAATCTACCACATGTGTTTAATATTAGAAAACCCACCATGGTAAGAGCTGAAAAGAAAAAAATATATACTTTTCAATACATGAAGAAAAGACATGTAATAAAATCCAATACATATTCAAGATTTAAACAAAAACAACACAGTAAGAAGACTAGAAAGGAATTTTCTTAACCTGATAATATATATCTACCAAAACCTACTCCAAATGTTATTACATTTAAAGGTGAAACAGAAAATATTCCGTTTAGGACCAGGAAGAACATAGGGTTGTCATATCATGATTTCTAATTTACCTCTTTGTCCAGAGTTCTTAGCAGTACACTCATGTAAAATAAATAAATAAGGATTGGAAAGATAGAAACAAGCCTTCATTATATGCAGATGATAAAATGCTAGAATTAAAAAGAATTTAGCAAGTGCACAGGAAATCAACATTAAAAAAATCAACTGCATTCATATTCATTGGCAATAATAATTAGAAAATGTAAAAAAACTCTTGTTGTAAGTATTGAAAACTAGCAAGTTTCTGTTTTCAGGTAAAATGAAGAAAGCATATTTCAAATCTCTCCCATTGAATGCAGCTATAAAATGGACAGAATGCATGAGGCAGCCCATTGATGACTCGACATAAGTAGGAAAAATTCTCAACATCATTAGCTACCAAGGAAATAAAAATCATAAGATATTACTTTTCCCACTATGATGGCAATAATAAAAAAGATAGGCACTAAAAAGTATTTGTGAGGATGTAGAGAAATTAGAACTATCATGCAATGCTGAGAGGAATGTAAGATGGTGCAGCCACAAACTGAAGAGAAATCCAAGAGAACTGAAACTCGCCCCCACAAAAACTTGTACATAAATGTTTATAGCATCATTATCCATAATAGACAGAAGTGGGAACCCAAAAGTCCATCAATGAATGAATGAATGAATAAACAAAATGTGATATATCTATACAGTAGAATATTATTCAGCCATAAAAGGTATGAAAATGGATTCATCTATTTTTCATAGATGAAAAAACTGAACATGAATGAATCTTAAAAATAATATGCTAAATGAAAAACATAGACAGAAAAGGCATATAATATATGATTTCCAACTCTATATTAGTCAGGGCTCTCCAAAGTAGAAATTGGCTCACACGAGTGTGGGGCCTGGTGAGTATAAAACTGGCCGGCAGGCTAGAGATTCAGAGAAGAGTTGAGTTGTAGGCTTGAGTCCAAGGCAGAATTCCCTCTTCCTCCAGGGGACTCAAGATTTCTTTCCCTAAGGTCTTCAAATGATTGAACGAGTGACTGGTAATGAGTATGGGCTTTCTTTCTGAGATGATACAAATATTCTGGAATTAGATAGCGATGATGGTTACACAACTCTGAAAATATTAAAAAGCCACTGAAATGTATACTTTTAAAATGTGAATTTTATAGTATGTGAATTATATCTCAGGTTATGACCAACCTAGACAGCATATTAAAAAGCAGAGACATTACTTTGCCAACAAAGGTCTGTCTAGTCAAGGCTACGGCCTTTCTAGTGGTCATGTATGGATGTGAAAGTTGGACTATAAAGAAAGCTGAGCACAGAAGAATTGGTGCTTTTGAACTGTGGTGTTAGAGAAGACTTTTGAGAGTTCCTTGGACTGCAGGGAGATCCAACCAGTCCATCCTAAAGGAGATCAGTCCTGGGTGTTCATTGGAAGGACTGATGTTGAAGCTGAAACTCCAATACTTTGGCCACCTGATGCAAAGGGCTGACTCATTTGAAAAGATCCTAATGCTGGGAAAGATTGTGGGTAGGAGGAGAAGGGGACAGCAGAGGATGAGATGGTTGGATGGCATCATTGACTCAATGGACATGGGTTTGGGTGGACTCCAGGAGTTGGTGATGGACAGGGAGGCCTGGCGTGCTGTGGTTCATGGGGTCGCAAGGAGTCAGATATGAGTGAGCGACTGAATTGAACTGAAAGATGTTTCAAAAATTCTTTAAAATTTTTTTAATTTAAAATTTTTTAAAAAGCAGAAGTTTTTATAAATATAAACAAGCCTATTCTAAAATTTATTGGAAAGACAAAGGAACTAAAATGACTAAGACAATTTTGAAACAGAAGAATTTGAAGGAAACGTAGTACCCAGTCTTAAGATTTGTATAAAGCTATAGTGATCAAGACAGCAACCATGAATTCAGTCCTGATTCCTAAGATAAAGGGATTTTAATAATGGGAAATTTTTTTAATCTAAAAATTTTTTGTCATTTTTATTCAATTATTTGTATTTTCCCATTTCCAAAAAAAGAGTTTAGTCACCTTACCAAAATAAATACAGTATTGAATGAAGAAAAGACAAGTGAAAACATAAAAGTAACAGTCTAAAAGTCACTTAAAAGTAATACACAAACATAAAAGCCATAAGATCCTCTCCACCTCTGGAATTACAAGTAGATTTAGCTAAGAGCTTTTCTAGAAGCCAGTCCACCAAAAGAAAAGTCAGTGGCATGCTCATAGTATTCATAAAAAATAAAAGCAAATACTCAGGAGAGAATATTGTTCCCTGATTTTGCAAACTGAGAGAACATTCTTCCATTTAGGGAAACACAAGAGTGTGGGGGCAGTAGAATGTAAAATATTGACAGCCTTGGAGCCAGCAGCTTCAGCAGTGACAAGAAGTAGCATCGTTGGCGCAAACATCAACAATTTGACACCAGGTATTGGCAGCCTGGGAGCAGAGATCAGTGAGAGTCAGCAGCCAGCAGGGGTGTGGCCTTCAGTTTGCCTCTGAAAAGAGAGGAGCAAGAACAGAAATGTCAAGGCAGCCAAGAGAACAAATTCACAGAACACTTGTGATATACCACATAGATTCCAAGAACTCTTTACATGGAAACAGAGTTCTTAGAATATGGGGAGAAGAGAGAGAGGAATATTGCTATGTGACTATTATTCAGGTTCTCAGACCACCAATGTGATAGGTTTTTCTTTTCATTTTTTATAAGACCAACCCATATATCTCTCTTAAAAAATTAAATAGAAGAGTAGAATTATGACCCTTTGAGCCATATTCTCAAATTCCCACTTCTTTTTAAATATTTATTTTTATTTATTTGACTGTGCTGGGTCTTAGTTGCAGCATGTGAGATCTACTTCTGATTGAACCCCAGCCCCCTGTATTGGGAGCATGGAGTCTTAGCCCCAGGAATACCAGGGAATTTCCTTTCATTCCTCTTAAGCAATTCTTTTAGCTATATGGTAAATGAAGATTTAGCTGTCTTAAATAATCTTCCTTACATATATCTGCTCACATATATTTCTGCATATCCATTTACCAAATTAGTTACACTGGGATTTTTATTTAAATAAATGTTTATTATTTACATTATTAAGATTAGTTTATATTATTCACAGTTATGATAGTGTGTACTATGATAACATTTCATTCCTGAACAACTTTTATGTTTTTCCCAGTATTGATAATTGCCTTGGGGGTATTTTGGTTACTTGTTTGCTTTTTTCCCATATCAAAATCAGTAATTCAACTCCAAACTATCCAATAGAACTAAAAAGTCATTTCAGAACACATTAAAATATCTCAGATACTCTACATGTAGTTTCCTCCCTGGAAATATCCATCTTGGAACCCTCTTATCTATGCTGGTTGCTCACTAGGTTTACTCCCCAGCTATCAGCCTGAAACTTGCCAGCATGAAAATCCTGGGAATTCTTTCCCCCTTGCTTATATGTCAGATCTTCTGTTTCCTGGATATTATGCCTTTCTTTTTCCTGGCTTCTTCCTTTTTCACGTCACTTAGTGCTTCTGAACAGAAGTGTCATTATTTAATCTTCCTTACCAGGGTGATAATTTGCCTAGGTATAAAACTGTAGATTGGAAATAATTGTTCTTCACAATTTTAAGGCACTGCCCCATTTTTCCTCCAGACTAATCCAATGTTCTTGTTCTGTTTGCTTGTTTTCTGAGTCCTGAATTGCTTCTCCTGTCTTTGAATTTTTGTTATGGTTTGTTTGTGCTTTTACTGTTGGTTGTCTTTGTCTCTCTTGCTTAAATCTTTCTCAACTATCTAGTGACTTTTTGCTGCTCATTCATGTTTTAAAATAAGGCTCTAAAACACTAAAAGATTGAGTGCCAGACTTTCACCTGGTGAGCTTCACTGTGGAATGATGAAGCATATATGTTAAAACTTTCTAGTTTTCTATATAGCTCCTTTTTCCAGGGAAAAACACCTTGAATCTTCTGATTGGTGGGTGCTAGGGAATAAAGCTGTCAGCCTTCTGGTTTTCAGCTTTTTGGGCACGGAGAAACTCAAGAGAATGAGTGGAAGGTCATCCTGCACCATATGGACTTTGTCATTCTTTATAGTATGATGCTTCTGCTTTGCCTGCCACTGTGTTTGTCCCTGAATTGGAACCTGTCTTTTCAATTTATAGATCAAGCCTCCAGTCTTTGCTTTGGGCACTGGCGATAATCAGTATGTTATAATCAAAGAAAATAAGAGTCAGATACTCCTGCATAGGAAAAGATATCGGAAAAAAAGAATATTTAACAGCTAAATACAGCAGATTGAACATATGGCACTTATTTATGTTGCCTCTAGAAACTCTGCTAAAATGAGAATAAAATTCTTGAAATGAATAAATACAGTAAAGGGAGAACATGAACAGTGATGAAGCAGTCAGAGTTCTGGCAGAAAACTAGTTGGCACACCCAAAGGAGACCTGAACAGAATTTAATAAGGAAACTATTTACAAAGGTGTGGGCAGGATTAAAAGAACCAGTAAAGGATGATGAAGTATGTTGTGGGGGGAGTCTATCATGATCTTTATGCCTGGAGGTGCATGTGGGAAGTGGACTTTTTATGTTGGCTCACAGATTAAATCTCAATAGATTTTAAAAGATTGATATCATATAAAGTATCTTCTCTATTATAGTTTTATCACAAATAAAACTGGAAAAATTCACAAATTTGAGGAAGTCAAATAATATACTCTTAACAAACAAGAGATCAAAGAAGAAATAACAAGGGAAATTAGACAGCACTCAGAAAAGAATGAAAATAAAAACACAACATACCAAAACTTACAGGTGTAGTGAAAGCATTGCTAACGATGGGGCTGGGGAACAAGAAAAATCTCAACGCAATAACCTAACTTTACAGTTTAAGGAACTAGAAAAAGAAGAACAAACTAAATCCAAAGTTGGCAGAAAAAGGAAACAACCAAGATAAGGTCTTCCCTGATGGTTCAGATGGAAAAGAATCTGTCCGCTAGTACAGGAGATGTAAGTTAGATCCCTGATAGGAGAAGGTCCCGCGTGCCATGGAGTGGCCAAGCCCGTGCGCCACAACAACTGAGCCTGTGCCCTAGAGGCCAGGAGTCACAACCGCCGAGCCCACCGAACGACGACTCCTGAAGCCCACGTGCCCTGGAGCCTGTGCTCAGCAACAAGAGACGCCACTGCGACGAGAAGCCTTCACGCTGCCTCTAGAGAACAGCCCTTGCTCACGGCAACTAGAAAAGAGCCTGTGCAGCAACGAAGATCCAGCACAAAAAAATAAATGAAGATTTACAAAAGAAATGAACACGGAAATATTACCAATTCCACAGAGATAAAAAGGATTGGAAGAGAACACTGTGAGCCACTGTATGCCAATAATCTGGATCAGTCGGTCAGTCGGTTCAGTTGCTCAGTCGTGTCTCACTCTGTGACTCCATGATCTACAGCACGCCAGGCTTCCCTGTCCATCACCAACTCCCGGAGCTTGCTCGAGCTCATATCCATCGAGTCAGATATAATATAATTTGGATAATCTAAGTTAAATGGACAAATCCCTACAAACACAAAATGAACCAAGAGTCAATCACAAAGAAATAGAAAAATCTGAATAAACCCATAACTAATAAGGAGGTTGAATTAGTTTTCAAATATCTGACAAAATCCCTAGACCTGATGACTTCATTGGTTAATTCTATAAAACATTTAAAGAAGAATTAATACCAATACTTCTCAAACTTTTCCCAAAAACTGAATGAAGGGAAACTTCCTAACTCATTCTATGAGGTCAGCATAACCCAGATACCAAAGTAAGACAAAGACACTGCAAGAAAAAAACAGCAGACCAACATCCCTTATGAACAGATGCGAATATTCTCAACAAAACACTAGTGAACCAAACTCGGCAGAATATCAAAGGGATTATATACCATGACTAAGTGGAATTTATTCCTGGAATCCAAAGATGGTTCAACAAGTGAAAATCAATGTAACACACTACATTAACAGAATGAAGAAAAGCCACATAAACACTTCAACTGACGCAGAAAAAGCATTTGACAAAACTGAACACCATTTCATGATAAAAACACTCAACAAACTAGGAACAGAAGACAACAAATTTCATATAATAAAAACCACATATGAAAACACATAGTGAAAATCATACTTAATGGTGAAAGTCTCAAAGCTTTCCCTCAGGGAAAAGACAAAACATCTGCTTTTGCCACCTCTGTTCAACACAGTACTGGAAGATCTAGCCAGATAAATTAGGCAAGTGAAAGAAAGTGAAAAGTGAAGCCGCTCAGTCGTGTCTGAATTAGGCAAGAAGAAGAAACAAAAGGCACTCATATTGGAAAGAAAGAAGTAAAATTATCTCTTTGCAGATGATATGATCTCATATATAGAAACCCTCAAGACTCCACAAAGAAACTGTTATAACAAACAAATTCAAAAAAGTGGCAGGATATAGTGTCAACACACAAAAATCACTTGCATTTCTATATATAAAAATGAACAATCTGAAAAAAATACACAAGTGGTTCCATTTACAACAGCATCAGAAAAAATAAAATACTTAGAAACTAATTTAACCAAGGTGGTAAAAGGCTTGTAACAATACAGTGAAAACCACAAAACATTACTGAAGGAAATTAAAGATATAAATAAATGGAAATAACCTATGTCAATGGATTGATAGACTTAATATCGCTAAAATGTCAATAATACCTAAAGTAATCTACAGATTCAATGCAATCCCTATCAAAATCCCAATGACTTTTCAAAAAATAGAAAAATTCATCCTAAAATTCATATCAAACCTCAAAGGACATTGCAAAGCCAAAGAAAATCTTGAAAAAGAAAAATAAAGCTGAAAGAGACAAAACTTCTGATTTCAAAACATACTGTAAAGCTACAGTAATCAAACTCATGTGATATTGCATAAAGACAAACATAGAGACCAATGGAATTGAATAAAACCTAAGAAAAAAATCCTCACTTATATAATCAAGTAATTTTTGACAAGGGTGCCAAGACAATTCAGTGGGGAAAATACAGTCTTTTCAGTAAATTGTGCTGAGAAAACTGGATACCCACATGCAAAAGAATAAAGTTGAAACTTTACCTAATCCCATATATAAAAATTAATTCAAAATGAATGAAAGACATAAGGTGTAAGACTCCAAACTACAAACCCTTAAAAGGAAACAGTCAGAAGCTTTACAATAGTGAATTTGGTAATAATTTATTGGCTATGATACCATCAAAGGCAACAAAGTAAAAAACAGGCAAATTAGACTTTATGAAAAATTTTAAATGTTGTGTATCAAAAGACAGTATCAACACAGTTAAAAGGTAACCCACAGTTGGACTTCCCTGCCAGTCCAGTGGTTAAGACTGTGTACTTCCACTGCAAGGGTTGTGGGTTCAATCCCTGGTAAGGGAACTAAGATCCCAAATGCCATTCAGTGCAACTGTATTTTTAAAAAAAAAAGGCAACTCCACAGAATGAGGGAAATTTTATGAAACTACATCTGATAAAGGATTAATATCCAGAATATCCAGAGAACTCCCATAACTCAACAACAAAACCCCAATTCAAAAATGGGAAAAGGCCTTGAATAGACATTTCTCCAAAAAGATATACAAATGGCCAATGACATGAAAAAATGCTCAATGTCACTAATCACTAGGAAAATGCAAGTGAAATCTACTGAGATACCACCTCACATCCATTAGGATGGTAAGTAACAAAAAAGAGAAAACAACCAGCATTGGCCAGGATGAGGGACTGTAAAATGGTACAGTCCTTGTAAAAACAATCTAACAAAAAGTTAAACTAGAACTACCACAAGACTGTAAAGTTCTATTTTTAGTCATATACTCAAAAAAGTATTGAAAACAGGGACTCAAGCAGATACTAGCATGCCAATGTTCATTGCAGTACTATTCACAATAGCTATGAGATGGAAATAACCTAAATATCCCTCAATAAATGAAAGGATAAATGAACTGTGATATAAACACAGTGGGTATCCCTTAGCCATGAAAAGGAATGAAGTTCTGATACATGCTACAGCATGAAAGAACCTTGAAAAAACTATGCTAAGTAAAATAAGTCAGACCCAAAAGGAAAAGTGCTGAATGATTCCACTTGTATGAAATATCTAGAATGAGCAAATTCATAGAGACAGAAAGTAGACTAGAAATTACCAGAGTATAGGAGGAATGGGACCGGATGCCATGATGTTAGTTTCCTGAATGTTGAGTTTTAAGCCAACTTTTTCACCCTCCTCTTTCACTTTCATCAAGAGGCTCTTTAGTTCTTCGCTTTCTGCCATAAGGGTGGCGTCATCTGCATATCTGAGGTTACTGATATTTCTTCCAGCAATCTTGATTCCAGCTTGTGCGTCATCAAGGAATGGGACCGGATGCCATGATGTTAGTTTCCTGAATGTTGAGTTTTAAGCCAACTTTTTCACCCTCCTCTTTCACTTTCATCAAGAGGCTCTTTAGTTCTTCGCTTTCTGCCATAAGGGTGGCGTCATCTGCATATCTGAGGTTACTGATATTTCTTCCAGCAATCTTGATTCCAGCTTGTGCGTCATCCAGCCCAGCATTTCTCATGATGTAGTCTGCATATAAGTTAAATAAGCGGGGTAACAATATACAGCCTTGATGTACTCCTTTCCTGATCTGGAACCAGTCTGTTATTCCATGTCCAGTTCTAACTGTTGCTTCTTGATCTACCTACAGATTTCTCAGAAGGCAGGTCAGGTGGTCTGGTATTCCCATCTCTTGAAGAATTTTCCACAGTTTATTGTGATCCACACAGCATGGTAAATAGATGGGGAAACAATGGAAACAGGGACAGACTTTATTTTGGGGGGCTCCAAAATCATTGCAGATGGTGACTGGAGCCATGAAATTTAAAGACTTGGAAGAAAAGTTATGACCAACCTAGACAGCGTATTAAAAAGCAGAGACATTACTTTGTCAACAAAGGTCCATCTAGTCAAGGCTATGGTTTTTCCAGTGGTCACATATGGATGTGAGAGTTGAACTATAAAGAAAGCTGAGTGCAGAAGAATTGATGCTTTTGAACCGTGGTATTGGAAAAGACTTGAGAGTCCCTTGGACTGCAAGGAGATCCAACCAGTCCATCCTAAAGGAAATCAGTCCTGAATATTCATTGGAAGGGCTGATCCTAAAGCTGAAAGTCCAATACTTTGGCCACCTGATATGAAGAACTGACTCACTGGAAAAGACACTGATGCTGGGAAAGACAGAAGGCAGGGGGAGAAGGGGACGACAGAGGATGAGATGGTTGGATCGTATCACCGACTCTATGGACATGAGTTTGAGTAAACTCTGGGAGTTGGTGATGGACAGGGAAGCCTGGCATGCTGCAGTCCATGGGGTTGCAAAGAGTTGGACATGACTAAGCAACTGAACTGAACTTAGGGGGAATGGGGAGGATAAGGAGCTGCTGCTTAATGGGTACAGAGTTTCTGACTGAGGTAATGAGAAAGTTTTGAAAATAGATTGTGGGGGTGACTGCACAACCTTGAGAATGTAATTAAAGCCACTGAACTGTACTTAGAAAATGGTTAAAACGGTAAGCATTGTGTTATATATCTTTTACCATGATGAAAGGAAGAACCTATGAAAGAAAGTAAGCAAGTGAAGTCACTCAGTCATGTCTGACTCTTTGCAACTCCATGGACTGTAGCCTATCAGGTTCCTCCGTCCATAGGATTATCCAGGCAAGAATATTGGAGTGGGATGCCATTTCCTTCTCTAGGAGATCTTTCTGACCCAGGGATTGAACCTGGGTCTCCCGCACTGTAGACAGATGGTTTACCGTCTGAGCCACCAGGGAAGTCCATTGGCAGGTTGGCATAAACCCCTGACAGGGTTTCTGCCATAAACCGTATGAGGTCATCGCAAAACACAGAGGAGGGCTTCTCACTTGCTTCGCGCAGGGAGTGTCATTTATCCAGAGAAGCACACTGTAGAGTTAGTAAAGTATGGCAGAAAACATGTTTGTTAGGAGAACAAAGAACTAGAGCTCCAAGCCCCCTTACCTTAACCTATGGGAAACAGAAAGAAGGGTGAAATTAAGGTCTCTATGCATTATTTGTTATCCCAAGTCTACTGCCTTTCTCCAGGTTAATAATAAAATATTTTCTTAGAACTTCCCTGGTGGCTCAGACTGTAAAGAATCTGCCTGTGATGCGGGAGACCTGGGTTCAGTCGCTGGGTTGGGAAGATCCTCTGGAGGAGGGCATGGCAACCCACTCCAGTATTCTTGCCTGGAGAATCCCCATGGACAGAGGAGCCTGGCAGGCTACACTGCATGGGGTCTCAAAGAGTTGGACATGACTGAGCGACTAAGCAGAAGACATGCCATTATTCATTACCCCAAGTCTACAGCCTTTCTCCAGATTAATAATGAAATATTNGGCATGGCAACCCACTCCAGTATTCTTGCCTGGAGAATCCCCATGGACAGAGGAGCCTGGCAGGCTACACTGCATGGGGTCTCAAAGAGTTGGACATGACTGAGCGACTAAGCAGAAGACATGCCATTATTCATTACCCCAAGTCTACAGCCTTTCTCCAGATTAATAATGAAATATTTGCTTAGAACTTTAGCTTACAAGATTTACATGGGAGTTGGTTGTAAAATACTCCGGCAATACCATACTTGTTTGGGAAACTCTGGCATACAAGGTAGTTTCTTAAAGTACAGTCTGAAGATCACCAGTATCAGAGTTACCTTAGGATGCTTGATAAAAATGCAGATTCTTGGCTCCAGCCAAGATCTACCCAACAGAATTTTTAGAGTAAAGCTTATGAACCTGCATTTTAACTATCCTTCCAAACAGAAACTGTGGTTAGACTTTAGGCAATTGTATTTATGCACAATGAGGCTTCCTAACTTTGGAGAGAAGGCCCGTGCCTGATAGCTCCCTGGAACTTTGCAAAGATAGAACACTTGAAAGACTTGGGCTAAATTAACCCAACTTTGGAGTTGCTGAAGGAGTGAATAAGACTTCATTATCTCGACTGAAGAGAATAAAATTTTAAAAGCAAAAAGGTAACCATTTTTTACATACTTGAGAATTTATATTCAAGAGCTTGAATAACGGAAAGGCACTGGCTGTGTTTTATTTTCAGGGTGAAAAAACTGGCATACAATATTAATATATTGTGCTTATTGTGTATGCAACTCTGAGTCTGGTTATGGCATCATACACCATGATTTTAAATGAGACACAGAATAGGGGAATGCTTTCTTATGTAGTGTATAGCACTGATTTTCAAACCTCAGTGTGCATTAGAATTGCCTCACCTTCCTCAAGCCCCCACCCCTACCCCAGAAATTCTGATTCAGAAGGCTTAAAGCAGGACCCAGAAGTCTTCCTTAAATAAATAAATAACTCTAGGATATTCTTATGCAGATGGTCCATACTTGGAAAAACACTTAAGTTGCACTTGATACATCCTGAAATAGCTCTCTGGCTTGCTGGGTAGAACATCAGTGGAACACTTGTAAAAGGACTGAACTACCCATTTCATGAGTCCTAAGCAGTGAGCTAGCAAGGACTGAAGAATCAGCAACACGTAGGTAGAGACTGAACGCATTTGATACTTGGTTAAGCTCCTTAGAGGGAAAGCAACATTCTAGTCTTCCTGACTTTAACAGTAAAATAGTAGTAACAATAAACCCATCCCCAACCCCCTCACCACACACAGACACACAGACACACTCACACAGATTTGCCAGTCAGTGGTGGATGCACACTTTACCCACTAGGGGGAGCCCAAGGATTTCCACACACAAGCTTCATCCCCTGGGGGAGGAAATCTGATACAGGCCAAGGACGTTTGGGTACTTTATTGCTAAGGATAGAGCAAAGAATCAAACGATCTAAAAGGCTAAAAGCCCTTGCTTACATGCAGAATGTCCTTTCTTTCTGGCTGCCATTCAAATCTTTGATCTTAAAAAGTGGTGCTCTGAGGCAGCCTAGGCCAGATTTGCCAGGATTGTTAAAGAAGAAATTATTCTAACAATACTATACTGTATACTTCAAAGTTGCTAAGGGAATACATCTCAGAAGTTCTCAGTACTCGTTCCCCCACTCCCCAGAAAGGTACTGTGTGAGATTAACCTTATTGTGGTAATCATTTCACAATATATTCATTAATCAAATCACTATGTTGTACACCTTAAACCTGCACAGTGGAAAATGTCACTTGTATTTCAGTAAAGCTGGAAAAAGAACAACAAGTTATTCTGACACTTTTTTTAAATGGTAAGGAAGACTTTTTTCAAGACTATTGCAGCAGATGTCAAGATTATCCCAGTGGGGAGAGAGATCAGGCTCAACTCTGAAAATAGTAACAAATGGGGATTCACAGCCAAGGAGCAGAAAGGGGAGATCAGTGGATAGAAAACTCAGTGGATGGAAAATTATTAAAAGGAGACATCAAAAATAGGGGTTTTGGTAAACTGACTTAGCAGGATTCTGTCTGAAGGCTGGCCAAGGACTTAAGACATTAAAGGTAAGGGGTGAAGGACTTGATCAGATATTGAGAGTTATCAGGTATTAAAGAGACTTGAAAGTCTCTAAACTAATCCGGCAGGATTCTTGTGAAAACTAGGCTATGCAGGCCTGGGCCAATTTGCTGCTCTGTTGTTCAGTGGTTCAGGTGTGCACAACTTCTTGCGACCCCATGAACTGCAGCATGCCAGGCGTCCCTGTCCTTCACTGTCTCCCAGAGTTTGCTCAGACTCATGTCCATTGAGTCGATGATGCCATCCAACCATCTCATCCTCTGTTGTCCCCTTCTCCTCCTGTCTTCAATCTTTCCCAGCATCAGGGTCTTTTCCAGTGAATAGGGTCTTCATATCAGGTGGCCAAAATTTTGGAGCTTCAGCATCAGTCCTTCCAAAGAATATTTAGGGTTGATTTCCTTTAGAGTTGACTGGTTTGATTTCCTTGCAGTATAAGAGACTCTCAAGAGTCTTCTCCAGCACCACAGTTCAAAAGCATCAATTCTTTGGTTTTCAGCCTTCTTTCTGATTTAATTCTCACATCCATACATGACCAATGGAAAAACCATAGCTTTGAATATGTGGACCTTTGTTGATATAGTGATGTCTCTGCTTTTTAATATGCTCTTTAGGTTTGTCATAGATTTTATTCCAAGGAGCAAACATCTTTTAATTTCATGGCTGCAGTCACCATCTGCAGTTATTTTGGAGCCTAAGAAAATAAAGTCTGTCACTGTTTCCATTTTTTTGCCATCTACTTGCCATGAAGTGGTGGGACCAGATGCCATGATCTTAGTTTTTTGAATGTGTATGCGTGTGTGTATGCGTGCACATGTGTGCTCGATTTCTCAGTCGTGTTCAACTTTTTACAACCCCATTAGCCCGCCAGCCTCTGTCCTTGCAATTTTTCAGGTGAGAATACTGGAGCAGGTTGCCATTTGCTATTCCAGAGGATCTTCCTCATCCAGGGATTGAATCTGCTGTATCTCTTGCGTCTCTTGCATTGGCAGGTGGATTCTTTACCACTGCGCCACCTATACATATATATATGTATATACATATACACATATGATATGTGTATATATTTGTATATACATATACATATGTGATATATGTGTATATGTATATACATATGTGATATGTGTGTATACGTATATATACAAATGTGATATATATGTATATACATATACATATGTGATATGTGTATATGTATATACATATGTGACATATGTGTGTATATGTATATACATATATGCATGTGATGTGTGTGTATATATGTATATACATATACATATGTGATGTATGTGTATATATGTATATACATATGTGATATGTGTGTGTGTGTGTATATTGGAATATTAGCCATTAAAAAATGAAAGAATACCATTTATAGCCACATGGATGGACCTAGAGATTATCACACTAAGCTAAGTGCTAACAAGTCAGAAGAGAAAGACAAATACTACACTACACCTTGCGGAAAAACCTGAACAAACTTATTGACTAACTCAATACCATATAGCACCTATAAGTGGTATCTAAAATACAACACAAATGAACATATCTATAAAACAGAAATAGACTCACAGACAGAAAACAGACTTGTGGTTGGAAGAGGGAAGAGGGGTGGGGAGGAAAGGATTAGGAATTTATGATTAGCAGCTGCAAACTGGAGAAGGAAATGGCAACCCACTCCAGTATTCTTGCCTGGAGAATCCCAGGGATGGGGGAGCCTGGTGGGCTGCCATCTATGGGGTCACACAGAGTCGGACACGACTGAAGTGACTTAGCAGCAGCAGCAGCAGCTGCAAACTATTATATACAGGAAGAATAAACAACAAAGTCCTACTATATAGCACACGGAACTATATTCAATATCCTGTGATAAACCATAGTGGAAAAGAATATGTATATATGCATAACTGTGTCATTTTGCAGCATACTAGAGATAACACAACACTGCAAATCAACTATACTTCAATAAAATTTAAAATAAAAGTAGTATATTTTAAACTGAAATAAGATCATAACATGTGCTTTGCAACCTATCTTATCCAAACGATAAATCATGAATGTTCTGCTTTATAGCCTTCAAATACACTTGTTTGCTTTTCATAAAACTTTTATACTTCTGGGGAAAAGATGGTGGTTTGAGAAGACATGGCTGATTCCTCTCCTTCTGGTTTCCTCTCCCTCACCAAAATGACTAAAGAAATGTAAAATAAAGAACAATCTGTGTCAGTATTGAGATAGAGAAAAGCATCCAAGTATCAGATATTTTGAGGAATTTTACTATATTTAAGGCAGATGATATTAAGGAACATGGAGGTAGGTTTGCCAGATTTAGCAAATAAAAATACAGGGTGCCCAGTTCAATATGAACTACAGATACCAATATACAATAAATAATTTTTAGTATAGAAACTATACTACTGGCTCAGGCAATATTTGTGTTTATCTAACATCTGAATTTAACTGGGAATCCTGTATTCTGTCTGGTGATCATACTCAGAGTCCATTCACAGCTTCCCTGAAGGAACTTCAAGATCAGGAAGGAAGGAAGGAGAGAAGAAAGAGAGAAGGGAGGGAGTGTGAGACAGAGAGGGGTGTTAAGAGTCTAGATATGGAGGGACAAGCACTGGGATTGACAGGCAGGGTGAGGTTGACTGGAAAGGCTGCATCTGGGGTTCCAATTAGTTGTTAAGGATCCTGTGGGCTGTAGTGGGCTGTAGTGGCCTTACGCTCCAAAGCTGTCAATGATACTAAGTTGTATAAAGCCTAAGGTAGGGAAATGGGCCCTCTCTTACACTGCTAGTGGATGAACAATTTTAAAGCAATTTTTCTAGAGGACAGTCTGGCTATCTGTCAAACTCTGTCAAAAGCTTTAAAACATGTATACACTTTAACTTATCAATATCACTTCCAGGAATTCATTCTAAAGAAACTGTGGTCTTTAGAGTATTGTTTATAATAACAAAGAAATGGGTACAACTTAAATGAGAAACAATAGGAGAATGTTCAAGTTATAGTACATCCATACAGTAAGAAATATACTATGCAGTCACTAAAAATGATTCCATAGATTATTTATTGACAGGAAGACTTTTTTTCACAATATAGTTTAATTTTTTTTAAAGTCAAGCTACAAAACTGCATTATGATAAGATACTATNAAAGAAATGGGTACAACTTAAATGAGAAACAATAGGAGAATGTTCAAGTTATAGTACATCCATACAGTAAGAAATATACTATGCAGTCACTAAAAATGATTCCATAGATTATTTATTGACAGGAAGACTTTTTTTCACAATATAGTTTAATTTTTTTTAAAGTCAAGCTACAAAACTGCATTATGATAAGATACTATTTTTGTAAGAATATAGCTATTTAAACATACACGTACTTCATGCATAAAAAATGACTGAAAGGGTATATACTAAATGTTAACAGTGGTTTTCTCTAGTTAATTAAATATGGGTGGTTAGTTTTTTCTTTCCACTTATGTCTATTTTATATATTTTCTTCAGAATGTTTATTACCAGGGTTAATTTTTTTAAGTTTTAAAAACTTTCTGATTGGTGAGTTTATACTTTTGAGTAATTATAAAATGAGATTGCAATTATAAAATAGGCTTTAACATTAAGGAGCATCTACTCCAGATAAATCAACACTGAGTTTCAACTGGATGCCAGGCCCTGTGATACAAGCTGGGGATAGACATGAGTTGGACACTCTCTGCCCCGCCCACCCTTCCCCTGCCTGCCAAGAGTCTAAAGTCCACATTCTTTGGGGAGGTTCCTTGATTCTTGGCCTTGCTGGCTCCAAAAACCCATTTGTCAGCCCATTCAAGATCATCCCTCATTTTAACCAAATTCACAGAAGTTGATGAACAAACTAAGATAATGTATTAATTTGTGCTGAGAATTATCACAGTTACATGGGCTAGGATAATCCTCTAAGCATGCCAGAACATTTTTTACCCTTATGGGGTGAACTACATAGGGAACCAAAATATGATTAGCATCTTGTTTACTGAGACTGGAATCCTGCCAGGGGCAGGGAGTAACTTAAAAGTTCAATGAGACCTGGTGTTAGTACTTTTCTCCTCAATAAACATGGTCTTGCCAGTGAAACGAGTGCACAATTGCACTCATCTCACACGCTAGTAAAGTAATGCTCAAAATTCTCCAAGCCAGGCTTCAACGTGAACCATGAACCGTGAACTTCCAGATGTTCAAGCTGGACTTAGAAAAGGCAGAGGCACCAGAGATCAAATTGCCAAAAGCAAGAGAGTTCCAGAAAAACATCTATTTCTGCTTTATAGACGATGCCAAAACCTTTGACTATATGGATCACAACAAACTGTGAAAAATTCTTCAAGAGATGGGAATACCAGACCACCTGACCTGCCTTCTGAGAAATCTGTATGCAGGTCAAGAAGCAACAGTTAGAACTGGACATGGAACAACAGACTGGTTCCAAATCGGGAAAGGAATACATCAAGGCTGTATATTGTCACCCTGCTTATTTAACTTCTATGCAGAGTACATCATGAGAAACGCTGGGCTGGACGAAGCACAGGCTGGAACCAAGATTGCCAGGAGAAATATCAATAACCTCAGAAATGCAGATGACACCATACTTATGGCAGAAAGCAAAGATGAACTAAAGAACCTCTTGATAAAAATGAAAGAAGAGAGTGAAAAAGTTAGCTTAAAACTCAACATTCAGAAAACCAAGATCATGGCATCCAGTCCCATCACTTCATGGCAAATAGATGGGGAAACAGTGGGAAAAGTGGCTGACTTTATTTCTGGGGGCTCCAAAATCACAGCAGATGGTGACTTTAGCCATGAAATTAAAAGACGCTTGCTCCTTGGAAGAAAAGTTATGACCAACTTAGACAGCATAGTGGAAAGCAGAGACATTACTTTGTCAACAAAGGTCTGTCTAGTCAAAGCTATGGTTTTTCCAGTAGTCATGTATGGATGTAAGAGCTGGACTATAAAGAAAGCTGAGTGCAGAAGAATTTATGCTTTTGAACTGTGGTGTTAGAGAAGACTCTGAGAGTCCCTGGACTGCAAGGAGATCCAATCAGTCCATCCTAAAGGAGATCAGTCCTGAATATTCATTGGAAGGACTGATGCTGAAGCTGAAACTCCAATACTGTGGCCACCTGATGCAAAGAATTGAGTCACTGGAAAAGACCCTGATGCTGGGAAAGATTGAAGGCAGGAGGAGAGGGAGACGACAGAGGATGAGATGGTTGGATGGAATCACTGATTCAATGGACATGAATTTGAGTAAGCTCCGGAAGTTGGTGATGGACAGGGAGGCCTAGCGTGCTGCAGTCTATGGGGGTGCGAAGAGTTGGACACAACTGAGTGACTGAATTGAACTGAACTGCCAATGAAACCGTAAGTACAAGTGTGAGACCTTCTCTTCCCAGGACAGTAGTAGCTGGATGGACCCTGCCAATATTCATCCCAGATGCTCTCTTATGAAAATCTTCCCAGAACAACTAATATACCTCTATTTACTTCTGATTTCACTGTCAATATATACTCTCATAATTTGCTCAGATCTGGAGCCATTCCATTTCTTCAAAGTAATTTTTGTCTCTTTTCTTCTCTGCAATTTTTTTGTTTATGTAGTTTAAAGATTATCTTATTTTCTTAATTTTCCTTTCTTAAAAGCCATCTGATTTATACACTGACATACAACAAATTTTAACTAGTAAATGTATTTTTTAATTAGGAAAAAATATTCCAAATTTGGAGGGGAAATAATGGAAAGCGTTTTGGTGAAGAAGTTAGGAACCATCACACAAAGCCTTCTATAACTGTTCATTTGCCCTTCAACCATGATCATCCTGGGGTAAAATTCTTATGCTCAAAAGTGAAGCTAAGCTCCTACCACATGAGATAGAAGACACGAGGCACAGCTCTTTCTCCTGAAGTGGTCATAAGGAATTGCCACTGGTGTAGCTTCCTTGGTTGCCAACTAAGCTACCCAAATTTTCTGTAATTGGAACCAAAGTCCACACAGTCTACTTACATTCAAGAACATGGTGTACCCACTGTGGGTCATCCAAAAGGCAAATTAAGTACATTCCTAGGGTGCTGGCAGCGCTTGTACAACACACACACACACACACACACACACACACAATTTGGAAGTATTCAATATTTGAGAGTTTTTTTAAAAAAGGCATTCAAATAATCATCATGCAAAATTAAAAACAAACAAATCATAGAACTTATTAGATTTCTTGATGTTTACTTTAAGGTTTATATATTTTGATATTTTGTTTTTTAATCTCACACATGGATTTAGAGCCTCTAAACTCTTAATCCAGTACTGGGGATATTAATTCTAGTATAAATGCTGTTAGAATTTTTAACATCAAAAGCATGTTCATCAGGCAATTACATCTATGAATTCTAAATTTCAGCATGTTTCAGCCACTGGATACATACTTGACTCCTTCTAAGAAGCCATGAGAAGTTTTTCACAACTCTTTTCATCATATATCAAAATAGCTCTCAAAGTTAATTATACTTAGGGTTTTGTGCCAAAACCCCAACACTTAACAATCATTATTTTTTAAGTATTGAGAGTACAGTATAAACTATCAAACTACATGTCAAAACCTGGTCCCTGGCCCAAGGCTTATCAGATAAGTTATAAAAACAAACTCATTCAGACTACTCACTTCATCAGATTAAAAAGCAAGGCTAAACTTGAATGACATAAACTTCAGGAAACTTTTCTATAAATCCCTAATAAGTTACCATAATTCTAACCAGAATTATTTGTTGGTTTGAAGGTAGAATTCTGTATTTTTTTTTTAATCTACTAACAGTGGCACTGCCAATGTTTCAGGAAATAATATTTAACTTAAGAAGAGAATGCTAGAGTTGTAGTATAATTTCAGTTACTCTTGTTGTCCCAAATGAAAAAAATCAAACAGCAATATAAAACTCTTAGATATCACCTAGATTCTCCTTAATCATGAGTGAACTGAAATATATCAAGCTATTGTAACAAGAGCCTCCACAGCAGTAGCATACTGTAAAGAGATTTTAATATTTACTTTTCTTTCATTAAAAAAACCATCCATCAGTACCAATATGTCTGCCTGACAAAGATATTACAGAAGACATCTTTTGTGGCATCTGTCTATTTCTACTGCTCCTGCTTTTCCCTTGGCCTCCAGAGACTACAACCTCAAATCACAAGACTGGAGCTGAGTCAGGCTTGTTTATACAAGGCTTAATCAACTGTAGCAAAATGTTTGACCCCACCCAGTTGATTGGGCCGGGAGCAGACACATGACCCAAATTAGACCAATCAGAATCTCATCCCAAGAAATCTAGAATTAGAACTAAGGGATTCAACCTTTCTTTAGATGACTAGACCTAAAACATGGAGGTTGGGTCCAGTGGGGATGGGGTGAGGGCATCTTTACCTGTGAGGAGAACTGGAGAAGGATGGGAAGCCAGTCTACAGACAGAAAATGAAGCACAAGGGCAGAGATGAGAGAGGGTGTCTATTGAGTATTTAACACCATACCCTCCTGTAACCTTATATTGAGTTGTTCAGTCACTCAGTTGTGACTGACTCTTTGTGACCCCGTGGACTGTAGCACACTGGGCTACCCTGTCCTTCACCGTCCCCAAAAGCTTACTTAAACTCATGTCTATTGGGTCAGTGATGCCATCCGACCACCCTGTCCTCTGAGAAAGGTAGTATTCTATATAAGGTTATATATTCTATATATTCTATTTAAGGTTATATAAGGTTATATAACCTTATATAGAATACTACTTTTTGTTTTAAGCCCCTTCAGTTGACTGCTGTTATTTCCAGTCTAACATCTTAACTCAACCTGGTCACTCTTGACGTAGAAGTGAGAGTTTTATGTTTCCTTTACAAAGACGTAAGAAAAACATTTGCCCAGGGGCTAAATCCTTTTGAAACACACGAAAAAAATTCTGACCAGGGTGAACATATGGGTAAAAAGAGCTTCATTTAGCAGACTTCATCAAAGGAGTTTTCTCTAAGAATTTGATAAATAGCCTTGGCCAGCATAACATTATTTTCAATATATCAAAAGCCTTGAAAATACTGAATTTAAATTAGTAAAAATAAAGATTTTTATTATGGTTAAGAGAGCTATTCCATAGAGTATTATACAATGAAAACAAACTAGGCCTCTCCTGGGCTTCCCTGGTGGCTCAGGTGGTAAAGAATCCGCCTGCAATGTGGGAAACCTGGGTTCGATCCCTGGGTTGGGAAGATCCCCTGGAGAAGGGAAAGGCTACCCACTCCAGTATTCTGGCCTGGAGAATTCCATGGACTGTATAGTCCAAGGGGTCACAAAGAGTCGGACACGACTGAGTGACTTTCATTTTCACTTTATTCTAGGAGACTGTCTCCTAGGATACCACCAGTAGTTTGTGTTCAAACAAAAAATATACCATAGTAAAAAATAAAACATAGTACATATACCTTAGGAAAAAAGATTTTTAATAGAACTCGGAAAAGGGCCATCTGACTATTCTGATCAGATAGGAGAATCTTAGAAACCTCTTCAAGAACTCCTGAGAATTAATCAACAATAATTAGAAATGTAGATGACATTATCTTCTAACACTTTTTTCAGCATCCAGTGACATTCATTGAACATCTAATATGGGCAAGAACCATGTTATCTTGTTTACTGCTATATTCTTTCTGCTTAGCACAGTCTTGGCATATAAAAGGCACAGTAAATATTTCTAGATAAGCAAATGAATGTTGAAAAATAAGAATCAATCCATGTTATCTGGTAAGTAGAGAATCAAATAATATGTCCAATGAGATAATGACCAAAAGATGATTGTAAAACAATCCTCTTTTGTATATATTATATAAAAAATTCGTATGAATTGGTAAAATAGGAATACCATAATTATAAATGGATAGAGAATATGAATAGTTCATAGGAGAAAAAATTAACCTTATTAATAAAAAGTAATAACAATGTTGATCATTAGAACTGATCTAAGAGAAACAAGTTGAAAAATTACTCTGTCTAGTAATTTAAAAGTTGATGAAATATAGCTTTGAGGAGGGTATAGTGAAACTGGTATATTCCTACACTGCTTTGGCAGACTAAAATATATTTTATAGAAACATCAGTAATTATTTTACTGAAGTAAAGTTCTGAAAATTGATTCTGAGGATAGCCATCAAAAAAAGGAAAAATGATATCTATGAAAATGCTTACTGTTAAATATTTTTATATATGTTTCAGCATTTAGAAACTAAATGTTATTTATAATAATAAAAAACTAAAATCAGCCAATAACAGGAGAATCATTATACAAATTATAGTACTTCATTCAATAGACAGTATGCAGTTTTTTAAGAAGATAAATACGGAAAATATGTGGAAATACAAGATATACAATAAAATACACTTGGAAAATATACATGGAAAAATAGCTATGATATACATTAAGTGAAAAAATGTTGAAAATAAAATTTTATTACACTATGACCTTACTAAAATACACTGTGACAGTCAAATAATAAATATATATCCATATACACAAGTCCTAAAAGTAAAATGAAAGTTTAATTTGTTGGAATGGTGCAACTGTATTATTTAGATTCTAGATATAATTCTAAATCTACTGATACAATGTTATTTGGGTAATAAAATAAAATAAGAACTCCCTTTTTCTGAAGAAAAAATAGAATTTTAGGAAAAAGAACAGAGAGAGTTAAAGAGACATACATAGAGGGTTAAGACTTAATAGCAACTAAGACCCAATACAGGCAAATAAATAAATATATTTTTAAAAATGACTTCGTCTGAAATCTTTTTAAATTCCACTTCCCACAAATGAGTAAATTCTAGGCAGACTATTTCAAAGTATGATAAAAATTCTGTTGCTTCAAAATGGAGTGTCTACGACATTGAACAAAAGAAACCAGGCACAGATGGGTACATACTGTGTGATTTTACTTATATAAAATCTGGGAACTGACAAAGTTATGATGTGCACACTCTTAACACCTGGAAATTATACCTCAATAAAGAAGAACAGAAATGGTCTGTAATCAGATAAGATCATTTCACAGAACTGAAAATCAGACACAGACATTGAGAAGATTTCATTTTCCTTAAATTGCCTATTTGGAATGTAATAAAGCTTTTCTAGGTGTTTTGAGTAATCCACCCTTACTAAACCACCTTGGTCAGCGTGGGTGGTCATGAATGGTGAGATGTTTATTTAATTACTTATTATGGCTCACATTGGCCAGAGGGAGTGTACATCTTAAGGCCACTGCTGCCTCTCCTCTTCAAATGACTGGGTGGATTCTCTTTCATAAAGAGTTATGTTATGCACATGATAGACTCTTAAAGGAATCCAAGAAATATGACCATGTAAGTTCCAGCCTGGAGATCTATGGCCAACACAGAGAAGAGGAATTGCACTGCAATATGAGATCCTGGCTGCAGAGGAAGGAATCCCAAGCTCCAGGAACATCACACAGTATATCTGACTATAAAAGGAAACTTGACCTACTGTTTACATCTTCATGTTCTGGGTAATTGTTCTTCCAAGATAAATTATTTTGGAAGTTCTTTATGCACATTTAATATGAAAACAGAGAAATTATTAAATGCTGTAAGACAGTGAGAGGAAGCCTTGTAGAGTAGAAAGAGCATGGACTTGAGAGTCAAAAAAATCAGGAGTCAAATTCCAGCTCTTCCACTTCCTAAATATGTGACTGTGGAGAAATGATCCAATTCTTCTGAACTTCCATTTCTTTGCCTATGAAATGAGGTTTATAATACCTACCATACATTGGTATCTTAAGAACTGGAAACTACATGAATGAGTGCCTGGCATGCTGAGCAAACAATGGGGTCGGTAACTGTTAAATATTAAGAGAACTGGATACCAGCCATTCTCAGCATTTATGGCTGAATGGCTTTGTTCAAGACACTCATGTTTTTCATTTATAAAAAAAGCCAAAAACATCTACCTGTTGAAGAATGGCTTCTGAGCTTAATTTGCAAGCAGTCTATTTTTGTTCTTTCTTGTGCTCCTACATGTGTCTACTGAAATAAGCACTTTAACACTAGATACTAGAAAAGGGGGAAAAGGTCTGTTTATTGGATATGTACAACACAAAAGGAAAAAAAAAAATCAGAAATGGTAAGTGGCAACAGTACCTAACCTCCATTTGAGGCCCAAGGCAGAAAATTCTCCTGAAAGGGTGGATGAGAATGGCAACTGACTTCAGGTTACTGACCTCATTTTTAGCAGTGATTTCATTGCTCTAATTTTTAAATGTTCATTTTGTTCTTGAATGAAATCAAGATAGGGTAAGTTTCAAGTATATCACTCAGGGTCACAGACAAGATGGCAAAGTAGAAGGACATGAGCTCATCTCTTCTTACCAAAACACTAGAATCACAACTGCTGAACAACCATTGACAAAAAAGTACTGGAACCTTCTAACAAAATACCCTACATCCAAAGACAAAGAAGAAGCCACAATGAGATGATAGGAGGGACACAAGTACAATAAAATCAAATCCCATACAGGCCGGGTGGGTGACCCACAAATTGGAAAATATACTGCAGAAGTTCTCCCATAAGAGTGAAAGCATGAAGTCTGGATGCAAGCCTCTTAGGTAGTCTCATCCACCAGACTACAACCACAATCATAGAAAGACAAAATGAGATGGCAGAGAAATATGTCCCAGATGAAAGAACAAGACAAAACCTCAGAAGAACAACTAAGTGAAGTGAAGATAGGCAATCTACCTTTAAAAGAATTCACAGTAATGATAGTAAAGATGATCCAAGATGTCCAAAATGAATAGAAGCATAGATGGAGAAAATAACAAGAAGTGTTTAACAAAGACCTAGAAGAACTAAAGAACAAACAGATGAACAATAACTGAAATAAAAAATATACTAGAAGGAATCAAGTATATCACCCAAACAAGCAGTGAACAGTGGCTTCCTGTTGGCATAGGGTCTATCTTCCTACAGTTCTTGACTCCAGAGCAAGGATGGTTACCCCATCTCATCTCTCTCTGCTGAGAGTGGGCATAAGGCCAAGATAGGGGCGGTTATCTTTCTTTTATTTCACGGGCTCAAGATGCCTTATTTAGGGAGAATAAAATTGCAATACTAGAAATAAAAATGCTTGTCCCGCCAGCCTGGGCCAAGTAGTAAAAAATGATCTGATCCATTGTATATTTTAAACTAAAACACTGTTGCTTTCTGAACCCAGAATAGCATGGCTTGTGTTTCTCTATTTAAAAGGGGAAAAGAAAATCACAAATCTGCATGGGAAAATTCCCAACAAAAGGCTTATGCCTGACTTTACCCCTTTTTCTTCATACCAACCAAGGTTAGATAATCACAAACAGAACTTTACCCTCCTTCCTAGGATTGTTGTAAGGATTCAGTGAAATAAAATTACTCTGTCAAGTGCAAAATGCCACATAAATATTAGTCAGGCTATTACATGAAGGAAACTGGTATCATTCCAGGTTTGTGCTGGAGACAGCAACAATGAACAGACAGCGGGGCAAATCTGCCAGACAGGAAGCATGTCTGACTCTTGAATACAGACTAGATTCCCTTCTGCTGAGCTATACCTGCCAGACTGGAAGCCCCTGGTGCTCCAGTCATGAATGGACACGTCCCGTCCAGGGCTTCCAAGGCCTCACTGCAGGCTGGCCTTTGGCTCCACCCTGAAGTGCTGGCCCAGGGCCAAGTCTGGGTTAACTTCCCCTTCTAGTTTGCCTGGTACTGCCTTTCCGGTACCATCAGGCATTAAGCCAGAGTCAGGTTTTGCAGAGCACAAGTGGCCCAAGAATGAGAACATTCCTTCCTTCATACTAGGGGACTTCCCTCCTCTTTCCCCTAAAAGCACTCCTATTTCTACCTCTTCTCTGGTTCTCATCTGCTCCAGGGCTCCACATTAGGGTGTGGGAGGTCAAGGAGCTAAGATAAGAGGGAAGGAACAAGTTTGTCTCATTGACCGTTCCTCTAAATTGAGTCTCAACTACTCTCCACTGGTGCTACTTCCTTGCTAACTTCTTGCTTTCAGGAGCTGGAATGTAATAGGTTCTTAATAACTATTAGCCAAAGGAACACAAATATCAGATTAACGAATCAGCAAACATAGGTATACCTTGGAGATTTTGTGGGTTCAGTTCCAGACCACCACAATAAAGCAAATGTCTCAATAAAGTGAATTTTTTGGCTTCCTAATTCATATAAAACTTGTGTTTACACCACACTGACATCTATAAAGTCAACAGCATTACACCTTAAAAAATACCTACCTTTAACTAAAAATACTTTATTGTTGAAAATCCTAACCATCATCGGTGTCTTTAGCAAGTCGAAGTAACATCAAAGATCACTGAACAGAGATCACGACGATAAATAATGATCAAACCGTTTGAAATATTGTGAGAAGGAATAATATTGAAATATTTGAAATACTGTGAGAAGGACTAAATTGTGACACAGAAACATGAAGTGAGCAAATACTGTTGAAAAACAGCACCAACAGACTTGTTTGATATGCAGGGTTGTCACAAATCTTCACTTTGTAAAAATGAAGTATTTGTGAAGCACTATAATGTATGCCTGCATGCTCAGTTGCTTAGTTCTGTCCGATTCTTTGTGCCCCATGGACTGTAGCTCACCAGGCTCCTCTGTCCATGGGATTATTCCAGCAAGAACACTGGAGTGGGTTGCCATTTCCTCTTCCAGGGGATCTTCCCACCCCAGGGACTGAACCTGCATCTCCTATTTTCCTACACTGGCAGGCAGATTCTTTACCACTGAACCACCTGGGAAGCCAAAGCACAGTAAAGTGAAGCGTGATAAAACGAAGCACATTTGGGTCAAACGAGGTCCACGGCCTTTTCCTGGACCCTGACCTCCCCTATTCCTGCTTGCTTTTCATCTGTTTTTATATTCAGAAACTAGGGCAGCTTCAGCTTGGTTTCCCAGATTAACTTTGATTTTAGTTCTTTATGCACAAAGGATCACTTTCAGTACATCCATACTTTCATGTGAGTTTTAAGAAGAAAAAGAAACTAAAAAGGGACAAACCTTACTTTCTATCTATTTCTCAGAAGGGACAGAATCAATGTGGCAATATATAAATGTGTGTGTGTGTGTTTAGGCGTGGCATGAAAAGATTGTGAGGTTGTGTTATTTTCTATAGGAGAATGGAAGAGACACCCTAGCTGGAAAGCACAGTTGCTAACAGTAGAGACAGATTAACTCCTACCAAAGACAGAAGGTAAAGGGGGCACAGCTTTAAAATCATGCTGCTCATTCCTATCTCCAGATGCCCTAGATCAGGAGGGGAGAGCCAGGGTTTTCTGGTGTTCAGTGGTGGAATAGTGTTCCACTGCTACAGTACATCAACTACGAAACCCAGGTGGTATCAAATACTCACATGTAGTTGGAATAACAGAAGGAGATGAGAGAGAATGGGGGAGAAAAAAGTGTTTTAAAAAACAATGGCTAAGACTTTGCTTAATTTGATAAAAGACAGAAATTTGTAGAGACAAGATTATATAATGAACACTAAGCAGAATAAACACAAAAAGGGTTCACACTGATGTATACCAGATTATATATATACCAAATTACTGAAAGCCAAAGCCTAACAGCAACTCTCAAAAGCAGCAAGAGAAACATATTACACAGAGGGAAAAATGATCCGATCAACAGCCAACTTTCATCTGAAACCATGGAGGCCCGAGAGAATGGAAAAACACCATTAAAGTGCTGAAACTAAAAAAACCATCCTGTCAATCCAGAACTCTATATTCAGGTGATATATTATTCAATTATGAAAGAAAAATAACATTTTCAGATAAAGTACAACTAAAAAGATTTGTTTAGCTCTTCAAGTTGAAGGAAACTATAAGATGGAAACCTTCATTCAACGGGGAAGAATGAAGAACACCCAAAATGCTAAGCATCTGAATAAATTTTAAAAAACTATTTTTTGCTCCTTTTCTCTTAGTTTCTTTATAAATTGCTTATAGTACTGTCTTGGGAGATTTATTACTTGCAGAGGTATTACATATGAGCTCATAGCCTTCCTATTCTGTATTTATCTTATGGGATGCTTAGAGTCTGGAATTGCTTCTGCTCTCTATTTGAGCCTCTTCCCATTACTAAGAATTTGTTATGTGGGTTGACTGGGTAGTAATGTGGTGAGGGACAAAAAATCTTTGAAAGCCAACAGAAACGGAGATTGCTAGAACATAGAATATATATGGTTGAGAGGGAGAATCAGTGCAGGGAAGACATTGAGATTAAATGCTCTCATGGTAAAAGCGAAGTTACCAGGAACAGGCCTTCAATCTGTGCTAATCTGTGGCAGAACTTGGGGAAGAGAAATGTAACATACTTAGTCCACTACCTAATTTCTCAACCTTCTCACCCTACAATAATTCCTAATCTTCTTAAGGCTTGACAGGTATGTCTATACGTCTTTAAATAGTACTTAGTTCCTCCAGGTATCTGATTTCCAGTTGGTGCAGGAAGTGAAAAAGAGGTGGTAGGATTTGGGAAATATTAAGGGGAGAAATTACAGAATCAGTTCCAAGGCACACCCTGTGATGAGAAGAGGAAGTCAAAGAACTGGGATGTGGTGCTATCACCCATGTGAGTCATCAGTGCTGAAAGAGTAGGGTAGGATGGACACACTGGCCTCAGAGCTCTGAATGGAACCTTGGGATATAATTGTTTTAGTGTTTGGAGTACTATAGGCTTCCAGTTGTATTCAGGACCTCAATTTCCATCAGAAGTTCTTAGCTTTTTGGTTTATTTTAGGAAGACTTAATGGAGAAGGCAATGGCACCCCATTCCAGTACTCTTGCCTAGAAAATCCCATGGATGGAGGAGCCTGGTAGGCTGCAGTCCATGGGGTTGCGAAGAGTCGGACACGACTGAGCGACTTCACTTTCACTTTTCACTTTCATGCATTGGAGAAGGAAATGGCAACCCACTCCAGTGTTCTTGCCTGGAGAATCCCAGGGATGGCGGAGCCCAACAGCCTGCCGTCTATGGGGTCGCAGAGTCGGACACGACTGAAGTGACTTAGCAACAGCAGGAAGACTTAAATTTTTTTCTTAAATTTCTTTATAACTATTCCTTTCTATAAAGTTCATTTTTTTCCTACCAAGGATTTGGCCTCCTCCTTTAGAAAGAAAGAGGACTCAGGGTGAATGGTATCAGGTCCAGAACCCAGAAACACAAATGACATTGATCAGACAATGGGAGGGAAATGGAGACTGGCTATCAATTGGCCTATTGGGAATCAAAATAGGTTTCACCTTACAGACCAACACTTTGGAGAATTACCTTGAGAAGGATTCAGAGGCTTGGACTGAAGCACAGACTCCGAAAAGGGATCATAAATAATTGGTGATGTCTGTCATGGGAATAAGACCATGTGCTCAAGAGTGCTGTCTGTAGCTTGGGTGGTTTGTTTGCAGACTGATTGGTCCCCAGCAGATATAGGATAGACTGACTGGTTTCTAGTAGATAAATGACTTCCTAGGCTAACGCAAGGAAGTCAGGTTTTTCTGTGTCACTGACTCAGGACCTGTCTATCAGGTCTAAGTCAGGTCCAAATCAAAGAGTTAGGAAAAACATCGAATGTGAGAGCGGGAAAAGCCTGTTTATCATTACTGATGTTTGCTAAGTTCCTCACAGGAGTTGCCTGTCTAGTTCAGATAGGCCTGGTCCCTGGAGTCACGCCTCTTAAGTCCGCTGGCTACATTCACATGCCCCAAGGTGTAAGAATGAAAGGAAGCCATGGGATCTTTTGCTCTGCGCAGATTTCTCCTTTTCCAACAAGTCATGGTGTATGAATTTTGTACATGGGTCCATCCTATACTCCACGTGTAAAGCCAACAAAAATCTTGGGTCTTGAACCCCGACTTTGCTATGCCCATGGGAACCACCGACGCCACATCTAACCTCAAGTAACAAAAAGCCTTTCTCTTGAAGGAGTGCTGTGTCAAGGGCAAGCCCCCATAAATGGTGGTGACTTGAGTTATTTAGTCTTTTGTGAAGAGACTAGAAGCTGAAACGGGAGAAAAAACAGATGCTGAATTTGAGCTTCACCTGTCAGGCGGCTCTCAGGTGGGGAAGAAAGTTCAGCATCCGGAGGGCCGCAAGTCGTGGAATTCAGGGAGAGATGACTATCTTCTTACTGCTTGGCCAGAGTATTCCAGGTAGCTGCTCTGCGTGTGGATGGGGGCTGGAAGGCTCCTTTCTTGTCCTTTTTTGCTTGTTATAGTGAGGGACGCTGAATGGACGACTGTTGCTGCTGCTGCTGCTAAATCACTTCAGTCGTGTCCGACTCTGTGCAACCCCATAGACGGCAGCCCACCAGGCTCCCCCATCCCTGGGATTCTCCAGGCAAGAACACTGGAGTGGGTCGCTATTTCCTTCTCCAATGCATGAAAGTGAAAAGTGAAAGTGAAGTCGCCCAGTTATGTCCGACTGTTAGAGACCCCATGGACTGCAGCCTACCAGGCTCCTCCGTCCACAGGATTTTCCTGGTAAGAGTACTGGAGTGGGGTGCCATTGCCTTCTCCGGGACGACTGTTAGGTACGATGAAAGTGAGTCCTTCTGGGGTATTTGAAGGAAAGGCCCGTAACACACCCATGAGCAAAGGTGGTAATAACCTATGCCCGCCCCATCCCCATTCCAGGGGAATTGAGCTCCCAGGTGAGAAGGCTCTAGAGAGAACCCCACAGGGGCTTGGGGTGGGGTGGGGCGCCCGCATCAGGGACGTGCTGGACACCCCTTGGCCCTCTTCTGAAACCTTGGGGTCTGCGGTGGCAGGAAACGCATCACCCAACCGCAGCATGTCACCTCGGGGAGGAGGAGCCAGGTGGGTCGGCACCCCGCCAGGAAGGGCTGCCGGGTCCAGGGCTTCAGGGCCTCCCCGAGGGCAGAGACGAGCATGTGGACCAGGCCCGCGGGGTCCGCGGCCTCGGGACTTCGCGGGTGATGAGCCGCGCCCGGGCCAATTTCGGGTTCCCAAGGGAGTACGAGTCGGTGCCCGCCAGCGGGCGGGCGGGCCGTCAACTGCCCGGCCCGTCGCCTCCCTCCCCGCCCCCCGGCTTCCTGCGGAGGCCGCGGCCGCCATGTTGTGGGGCTGAGGCGGCGGCGCGGAGCCCGAGCGGCCGTGACAGGCTGCGCAACAGGTTCGCCGCCGGCGGGCTGACGACGAAGCAGGCGCGGCGGCGGCGGCTGCCGAGCAGGTCTCCCGGCATCCGCCCGCGCCCGCGCCGCTGGTGCCGAGGGGCGCAGGGTCGCGCTGTGACGTGCGGGAGGCGCGGCGGGCGCGCCAGGTGGGTGACGCCGCTGCCCGGGCTGCGGCAGGGCGCGGGGCAGGTGCGGGCGCTACCGCGTCCGCCGCGGGGAGGCTCGCGGGCCGGGCTGGGAGGCGGCTGCGCGCCCCGCACGACGCGGAAGGGCCCTCAGGAACCCCGGAGGCCCCCGAACTAGGCCCCTGGCAGTCTTGGCGGCGCCGGGCGGAAACCTCCGGCCCCGGGTTCCTGCCCCCGCGGCGCGGCCAGGGCGGACAGCCAGGAGCCGGGGCCGGGCTGCCTCTTCCCCGCGGCCAAACCCTGGACCCCGGCCACGGCCTCTTCTGGCAGGTGCGGACGCGGCGGCGGGCCCCCTCGCTTTCGGGGTGCGGGCAGAAGCGAACCAGCCCTGAGGTGCAGCCGCCCGCTTCCCCGGGGCCCCATTTTATTTTCGCAGAGTTGGTTTTCCTCCTTGGCAGTGGTTGGTGCGGAATGTCAGGTGAGCCGCATCCCAGTGCGTCAAAGTAGCCCGAGTCACGAGAGGCCAGTGGGCGGATGCTCTTGAGTCCGCCGCTCTCATTAAACCAAAGTTGGGAAATGTTACAATTTGAGTTTAGCGTTATTGATTTACAGGGTATACAGGAAGCACGGAGAGCTATAATCTCTTGGACCAGAGTAAAAGTTGATTGCTTTTATGATTCTTTTTGAAGACGCCTGCATGTGTATAGTGAATGGGTAAACCGAGGCTGAAATGCAGATGGCTGCATTTTGTAAAAAGATAATGTATTTGGATTTATTAATCCTGTGCGTTATAGTCGAGTGACTGCTGATGGCAAGTATGCTTCACTTGAGACTTGTATTAATTAGGAATATTTTTGATAGAATACTTTGTGATAGGAATTAAGCTTAACACGAAAATGTTTGCTTTGCTAAATGCACTAGTTTGTTTTTGCTACGGTTTACTTGCTTACCCAGAAATAGGCGAGTGTGCCTTGAAATTTTGTGTTGTCCTAGTCAGCTTGATTTAGGTAGCATAGACTCCAGGTTAAGCTTCTTAAGCCTCTTAAGAAAAGTAATTGCCTCTCTCCCTGTGCTGCTTTGCTATGTTGTTAATCAGTGGTAAAACCTAAATACAATCTAGAAGAAACATCACGCAAAACCCTTACATAAATTAATAATGACGTCTCTCAAAATTTAAAGATAGTAGCAATTTTGATGTGCTAGGTTTCTTTGGCTGTGCCTACGATTCCCTTGTAATTTGTTTCCCCCAGCTTTATTGAGATATGCTTGACATATATTCCTTATTACTTCAAAAGTAGGTAAGGTGACAGTTGTTTCTAAAAGCTTCATTTAAGGACAAACAGAATTTTGTGTTTTTTTTGGAGGCCATGGAAAAAAATGTGCATGGCTGCTGATTTAATATAGTAGTAATGAGCCTCACGAAAGCTTGCATTTTTTAAATACTTTAATGCATGTAATTCTTTTTTTGCTTACCTTTATAACAAAAGGTAGAATTGTTTGAGAAAACTTGACCTGTACTGAATTATTGAGCAGGGAGGTACTATTGTTAGTTAAGCATATCTCATGGTTAAAATCCAGATCTCACCAGAATATGAGAAAATGTGTTATACAATTGCTGGGATTAGAATTATAGTTTTTTAAAAATTTGTATTTTCACAAAATCTGAATAGTAAAAGGAGCTTCTATACATCCGTCACCCAAACTCAGCAGCTTTCAAGCCCTTCTTTGCCCATCTCTTTCTTCCTTTATTTTTTTTCACTCTATAGACTTACCATATCTTTTTTTAAAAGTGTAAATTTTCTTACATAACCTTAAGGTTTTTATCTTTAATGCAGAATTTCAGAAATTTCTATGTAGTAAGACAGACCATTTATTGGGTATCTACTTCAGCTACTTTCCTCAGTATTAAAATATATTTACCATTTTTGTCATTTATTGAACACTTACTGCCTCCCAGGCTCTGTGTTGTGTTATATAATCATTTAGGCTCACAGAGACCCAATGAGTAGTTCTTTCCTACCCATCAAATAGATAAGTGAAACGTTAACCTTGGAGGTTAACAGAGCTTCTTTAGGTTAACTGAGTTACTCCAGGTCACTGAGCTAGTAAGCCAGGTTTCAAACCAAGATTCTTCTAACTTCAGCACCTGTTCCTTAATTGGTACATTCATCTTGGTTCAGAAATTTAAACAAAAGGTTATTTGGGCATTCAGTATTTGTTGAGTAAATGAATGAAAGTTTTGATACGTATTATTCCGTCAATAAGTAGCATTTTTATATACTATATTTACTTGTAAAACATTAACAGGTTCCAGAAATGATTCAGAATAAGCTAATTACCTTACTCAAAATATGGTGGTATTTTATTACCATACAACAGTGTGTGTGCCTGTTTTTTTTTTTTTTTCCTGATATTTTCAGTACCTTATTTATGGAAAAATGTATGGAATAACTATTAATATTTATGAAGAAAGGCTAAAAATAGGCAGACATTTTTGTGTGCCAATTGTTAAAGGCAGGATTCCAAGTGTGAAGTATAGAAATAATGTTTAGGATTAGTTCTGTAAAAGAATAGTCCTATAGATGAAGCTGCATCAGAAACGCTGTATTTTTTACTTGAGTTTATTTTTTACTTTTTACCATTCTCTACCTACAGAGCCCGGCGACTAAATTAGAGTCCTGTCGGGGTGTGTGCGTATAGGTATTCTTGAGAAGGAGGAACTGAACCGGTCTTAAATGATCTACAGGCAGAGAGGAAGTGGGGGAGGGGGGAAGGAAACTGAGCAGAAAAATAACACATCTGAGCGAATACATCAAGAAATAATGTATTTTTACAACTCTTAAAGGGCACCATATTTCATTTTCAAATATTCTGAGAGATTAATTAAAAAATTAATTTCACAGCTATATCAGGACACTGAATGATTTGTTCGTGAAGTTATTCAGCAGCGGTTATGGTGGACAGAGATCTAATGACCAGATGGGAGACTTTTAACTTGTTTTACTTAAGCAACTGTTTCATGTTTTGTAGATCATTTTTTTCACTAGTGCATATTCATTTTAGAAAAAGTATATGTATTTCAATAAAAATTTTATTTATTTTGGTCTGGATAAAAGTACAGGCCTTTAAATTAAGCCTCCTACTTATATCTGTTTTGAGCAACTTACTTTAATTCTCTAAGCTTCTGTTTCCTTATATGTAAAATGGGGAAAATAACAGTACCTGTCTCATAGTGCTGTTGTATGTAATATAAAGTCCTTACCACAGTGATTTCTGCTTGGTATAAGTGCTTAATAAATGTTACATATTATTATTCCAACTTATTTCAAAGAGAAATTTCAAAACTGAACTTAGTCTTCTTTCTGTTTCTTATTTATTAAAAATAAATTTGCTCTTAATGTTTAATCTTACCATCAAAACAATCCATAAAAGAAGGCTGGAAATTAGAGTAGAATTTAGCCACAATCCTTTCTCCCAACAAAGAATCTGCATTTTTAGTTCCCTTAATTTGGGGGAGGGTGGGAGGCATAGCCTAAAAGAAGCAAATGTTCTATATCTGGAAAAGAAGCTACTGCTTTGGTTTATTACTTTGAAGTCTTTGAATCCACATGCTTAAATAACTTCTACTTTTCAGTGTGAGGAGTATTTGGCTACTATGAGGTTGATAATGGGAAAGAATGACCAAGAACAGTGTCAAACTGCAGATAAGGACCCAGTAGGGTTTGCTTGGACAGTTTGGAGGACACTGATAACTTGCTGTATCATTTCATTTTTGCTTAAAAATAGGTATTTGGACACTTTCTTCACCACCTTGCCACTCCTCCTTCACACTTAAGAGTGATTGCTTAAATATGAGAATTAAGTAGGTCAAATTAATAAATTTCACCATTTATGCAACATTTGAGGACTTTACTTTTAGTGAGTGTGTGCTAAGTTGCCTCAGTCGTGTCTGACCCTTTGTGACCCTATGGACTGTGCCTTTGCGATGCTATGTATGGACTGTAGCCCACCAGGCTCCTCTGTCCATGTAATGCTCCAGGCAAGAATACTGGAGTGGGTTGCCATGCCCTCCTCCAGGGGCTCTTCCTGACTGAGGGATTGAACCTGTGTCCTTTACGTCTTCTGCCTTGGCAGGTGGGTTCTTTACCACTAGTGTCACGTGGGAAGCCCTTTTAATGAGTATGAAATACTTTTGAATATAAGTGAGAACTTAGAGATTAATGAAGTTTGCTGAGAATGAAGCAGACTAGGAATACTTGCATAGCATTCATTCTCTAACTTTATGGTAAGCCCTGAAAACCTGAATGGTAAGGAAGACTTGAGATTTAATTTCCCTTTATTCTCTTCTCACTAGAAGCGTTTTAGGCTTTACCTATGCTAAAGCTCCAGTGAAATGCTTAGACAACCTGTATTAGAAGACTTTCCCTCCCCACTTCTCCTTTCTTCTGGTGTCTGGTCTTCATTCCATATATGTGGGTGTGTGTATATATATATATATATATTTTTTTTTTTTTTACTTGGGGGGAGTGCTGTGCAGCATATGGGATCTTAGTTCCCTGACCAGGGATTGAACTCATGCTCCCTGCCATGGAAGTGTTGAGTCCTAACCACTGGACTGCCAGAGAAGTCCCTTCCTTCCATGAATCTGACTGAAGTTTTTTCCTCCTTCCAGCATCCTAGTTCCTACATCCAGGATCTAGGGTTCCACTGTTCCCTGAAAGCTGAGTTACTTGGATGATTGAGATGGAAAGAGCCATGCCATTTAGGTTTGAGACAGATACAGATAACTCAAACCTTTCTGACCACTCCTTTCCGGGATCTGGGTTTTATAGTCTTTATAACCTGGTGGTCATCCCATCTTGAAAAAGTACACACTGCAGCTCCCTCTTATATCCATGTTTATTATTGCTTTCCTCATTAGGTTGACTTTATCCCAACTTTATCTTTCTAGGGGTTTCAATGGGGGTGGGGAAGCGCCTCTTCCCTCTTTTTCTGCCCTCTGCTTTAACTTTCTTTTATTCTCAGCCTCTTCTTTAAAAAGTTAAACCTAACAGAAGTCACTCATAATTCTTGATACTGAATTCATTCATTCTTCCAGCAAATAATGAGTGTCTTCATGCCAGGAAATGATCCAACCACTGAGAGTATAAACAGTAAACAAAACACACAAAAACTCTGCCCTGGGCTACTTGTATTCAGGAATGGGGAGTAGAGACAAAAATGTCTAGGAGTTAGAATTTGCTGAGTGCTATGGAGAAACGTAAGATAGGAAATGGGGCTAGGAATGTGTGGGCAGTTGGGTGGGGGTAAATGGAGAGAAGTAAGACTTTGCCTCATTCAAAATTATTAAAGAATTCAAAATTGGGAGGATTATTGTACACATTTTATGAGTTAATTTAATAGTATTTCAGATCATTGTGTTTAACAGAAATGTTTATCATTCACTATCTGGTTTGGACCCAGTAGATCTCTTAATATTTCTATTTTCTAGTAACTTAAGCCAGAAAACAAAACACCTCAGGTACAACATGAACCTAGAGCAGATAAACTATTTATCAAATAGCATAGAATAGATACCTTAATTTGATTTTTTCTAAAAGTGCTATGTTGTGTTTGTTTTTAAATTCTATAGACTTTTTGTTATGATGAGTAACATAAGGTTCCTTGTGTAAAACTGGAAAGCTGCAGGGAAATTGAAGGAAGAAAATTATAGTCCTTAATAATCATATTATCTGGAGAAATGTTGAATGTTAATATTTTGGTAGATCTCATCTAGAAATTTTTCTTTGGGAAAAATGGAATTATATATTCTGCATTTGTTATCTGCTTTTTAGTTTAGTAGCATTTATCAAAACCATGGTTCTACTTTATATTTATCTACAATAAAANCCTTTTCTCACTTCATTGGCATGTTCATCTCTTGATTATTTCTAAGATTTCTTTAAATATTAAGAATAGTAACTCTTTGCTTATAGGTATAAATTTTTTTTTTCCAAGTTTGTATCTTAGTTTTGTAAATGAATTCTTATCAATTGTAATGATAATAGCTAGGGTTTATATAGTAATCACCGTGTTTGTGTGTGTGTGTGTGTGTGTGTGTGTGTGTGTGTGCGCGCGCGTGCGCATGCGCGCATGCTTTGTCACTCAGCCGTGTCCAACTCTTTGTGACCCCGTGGACTGCAGACCGCCAGACTCCTCTGTCCATGGGATTTTCATGGCAAGAATACTGGAGCGGATTGCCATTTCCTATTCCAGAGGATCTTGCCAACCCAGGGATTGAATCTGTGTCTCCTGCATCTCCTGCTATACTAACTGATTATATTAATTAACTCATTTAATTTTTATAATATCTCTGTGAGGTAGGTGCAGTTATTAGCTCCATTTACAAAGTACTCTGACAGTATGTTTTAAATTCTCAAACAGTTTTTTCTTCTGTGTCCTTGCCCATTTCTGTTCTTAATTCCTTAGAATCTCTTTTCCTAGCCTAATGGGTGATACCTTTTGTTCAGTTTTTCATTACTTAGTTTAGAAGTTATTTTCTCTGGGATAACTCATCTAACAACTTTCTAGTTCCCTAAGGCAAAGTTAGGTGCCCATCTTTTGTCTTTTCTTTATACTTGTTGCACTTACGTGCAGTTATCATATTTGGTCTTATTCCTCTTGTGTATTCCCTGCTCTTATACATTTTATACAGATGCTGTACATCTGAATACTCAGTAAATATTTGTTGATTTGAATTAAAGGTGCTCATAATAATGTTGGTGATATAAGGAAGAAATCAACTTTCCCAGTATGTAAAATAGAGAAACTTACACTAAGGAAGTTAACACTGGAACTCAACTTTAAAGGCCAGTGGGGAAGGAGGCAGAAAGAGAGGGGCCTGGAGACTGAGTGCAAACACACTTGGGAATTTCCCATTCTGGGAACAACAAGTGATTTACAGTGATTTTCAGGTTTATCAGCTTTGCCTCTGGGAAAGCCTGGTGTACTAAATCCCTCCTTCACCCAGCATACCTGGTCTAGTGTTCAGAACATTTCAGTCTTTCTTCTGGATCTCTTCTGTTACAAAACAGAGCTCAGTTTCTTTTCTGACTTCCTCATTTTTTCAGTGTGACAGGGGCGGGGGAAGTTGGCAGGTCCTGGTATAATCTTGATAAGATCTTGAAATGCCCAGGGAAGTTTTGTGACTTGGTGGGGAAGGCCCACTGGCAGCCTTTGCTGAAAGTGGAAGCCTTGGGCTTGGGGAGAGAGGAAACCCTGCAGCCTGTCTCTAAGACTTGGGTTCCTGCCCACCCTTTCCTGGTTGTCAGCACGTGGCACGAGACCTCAGTGTCTTTTCTCTCTGGCCTTCGTTACGTTTCTGTTCTTCTAGCTTTGATATAAGACTAAGAGACGTTCTTCTCTGGCTCTAGTCTTGAGGTATACTGATTGCTGGTCTTGAAGAGGAACAAGTGAGCACTTTACAGATTGACAATGTAATTTATTTGTCATTTGATATTTTTTCAAATCCTCCTCTTTATAGCTCATCGTGTAACTAAAACTTTTTTCATTATGAAAATAATTCATGCTGATTGAAGAAACCTTGTAAAATAGAGAAAAAGAAAAGTAAGAGAAAAGTTATTCCAGCAACCAATTACAGCCACATTTTGGTGTCTCCCACCACCCCGTTTTTGCTCTTTGTTTTTACATACGTATTTTTGTACATGTTTTACAATATAGCACTGTAGTTAGGAACATGGCTTGTGCTGTCTGACTGGGGTTTTAGTTACAGCTTAGCCTTTTATTAGCTTTGTGAGTGTAACTGTCTCACTAAGCTTCAGTTGTCTTTTCTTTAAAAAGTGGCAATTTCATAAAATATTTATCCCTAGAGTTTTTATGAGGATGAAAAAATAATGTGTTCAGTGTGACCATCTCATAATGACTTTTCAATAAATGTAACAGTAATAATCAGGCCTGTGCTTTGGTTAGGTCATCGAGGGGTGCTCCTCTGGGCTGTGCTTGGAGAGAGGAGATGGGTCAGGGTTCTGTACCTTTCTTTTCTGAAATAATTAAAATTCAACTTCAAATTGTTTTTTAACATTTTCAAGGGGCCTATGAAAATGTTTACACTGAGACCTCCTTTAAAATATGACTTTTATCTTGGCCTAGCCTCACAGTGGATGAGTGGCCTTGGGCCTCAGACTTCTAGGATGGCCCTGATGATGATGGTATCAATGATACTGCAATAACAGTGGCAAGTAAAGACCTGAGTATCAGGCTTGGTGTTTGGTAAGTATTCAGTGATTGTTAGCTGCTCTTTTTAATAATGATAAATGCACATTTATAGTATGTTATAAATTCCAACAGATGTTGGCAAATGTTATATGCAGAGTACATCATGTGAGATGCTGGGCTGGATGAAGTACAAACTGAAATCAAAATTGCTGGGAGATATATCAATAACCTCAGATATACAGATGACACTACCCTTATGGCACAAAGTGAAGAGGAACTGAAGAGCCTCTTAATGAAAGTGAAAGAGGAGAGTAAAAAAACTGGCTTAAAACTCAGGATTCAAAAAACGAAGATCGTGGCATCCGGTCCCATCGCTTCATAGCAAATAGATGGGAAAACAGTGGAAACAGGCTTTTATTTTCTTGGTCTCCAAAATCACTGCAGATGGTGACTGCAGCCATGAAATTAAAAAGATACTTGCTCCTTGGAAGAAAAGCTATAACAAACCTAGTTAGCATATTAAAAAGCAGAGACATTGCCAGCAAAGGTCCGTCTAGTCAAGGCTATGTTTTTTCCAGTAGTCATGTGTGGATGTGAGAGTTTGACCAAAAGAAAGCTGAGTACCAAAGAAATTGATGGTTTTCAACTGTGGTGTTGGAGAAGACTCTTGAGAGTCCTTTGGACTGCAAGGAGATCCAAAGTGACCATCTCATAATGACTTTTCAATAAATGTAACAGTAATAATCAGGCCTGTGCTTTGGTTAGGTCATCGAGGGGTGCTCCTCTGGGCTGTGCTTGGAGAGAGGAGGTGGGTCAGGGTTCTGTACCTTTCTTTTCTGAAATAATTAAAATTCAACTTCAAATTGTTTTTTAACATTTTCAAGGGGCCTATGAAAATGTTTACACTGAGACCTCCTTTAAAATATGACTTTTATCTTGGCCTAGCCTCACAGTGGATGAGTGGCCTTGGGCCTCAGACTTCTAGGATGGCCCTGATGATGATGGTATCAATGATACTGCAATAACAGTGGCAAGTAAAGACCTGAGTATCAGGCTTGGTGTTTGGTAAGTATTCAGTGATTGTTAGCTGCTCTTTTTAATAATGATAAATGCACATTTATAGTATGTTATAAATTCCAACAGATGTTGGCAAATGTTATATGCAGAGTACATCATGTGAGATGCTGGGCTGGATGAAGTACAAACTGGAATCAAAATTGCTGGGAGATATATCAATAACCTCAGATATACAGATGACACTACCCTTATGGCACAAAGTGAAGAGGAACTGAAGAGCCTCTTAATGAAAGTGAAAGAGGAGAGTAAAAAAACTGGCTTAAAACTCAGGATTCAAAAAACGAAGATCGTGGCATCCGGTCCCATCGCTTCATAGCAAATAGATGGGAAAACAGTGGAAACAGGCTTTTATTTTCTTGGTCTCCAAAATCACTGCAGATGGTGACTGCAGCCATGAAATTAAAAAGATACTTGCTCCTTGGAAGAAAAGCTATAACAAACCTAGTCAGCATATTAAAAAGCAGAGACATTGCCAGCAAAGGTCCGTCTAGTCAAGGCTATGTTTTTTCCAGTAGTCATGTGTGGATGTGAGAGTTTGACCAAAAGAAAGCTGAGTACCAAAGAAATTGATGGTTTTCAACTGTGGTGTTGGAGAAGACTCTTGAGAGTCCTTTGGACTGCAAGGAGATCCAACCAGTCCATCCTAAAGGAAATCAGTCCTGAATATTCATTGGAAGGGCTGAAGCTGAAACTCCAATACTTTGGCTGCCTCATGCAAAGAACTGACTCATTGGAAAAGATCCTGATGCTGGGAAAGATTGAAGGCGGGAGGAGAATGGAACGACAGAGGATGAGATGGTTAGATGGCATCACTGACTCAATGAACATGAATTTAAGCAAGCTCTGGGAGTTGGTGATAGACAGGGAAGCCTGGTGTGCTGCAGTCCGTGGGGTTGCAGTCAGTCATGACTAAGCAACTGAACTGATAAATTATAAAAGCATAACCAGTTTCCAGATTATTACGTAATCTTCCTGAAATTTTTTTAAAAGGTTATTGAGATATCTATCTAGATATAGATATATCTGTATATTTAGATAGATCAATCTATCTACCTATATATATATAGATAGATCTATCTAGGTATATAATTCACATATCACTATGAATTTGATTGAAGTGGCAGCATAATACTTGGCTCAGTGTGTTCTCCCCTTATTGGATACTCATATCGTTTCCAGTTTTTCTCTAGTAACTAATAGGTGCAGTAAATGTTACTGTAAGTAAAGCACTTCTCACATTTATTATTGTTTCCTTATGACAGATTTCCAGAAATGAAATCATTGACTTACAGGATAAAAATTTTATTAGGATTCTTGCTGTATATTTTCACACTACCTTCTGAAGAGCTCTGACAGTTTGTACCCCCATGAGTATGTCTGTAACCCTCCTCTACTCACCTTTGCTAGCCCTGAATACTGCTAGCCCTAGAGTCTGGTTTTTTTTTTTTTTTTAAGTAAGTCTATAAAGAAAAACAGAATAAAAATTTGCATTTTCTCAATTGATTAGTAATGTTAACATCTATTAGCCATTTTTATTTCCTCTTTGGAAATTGTCTATTTAAAGTCTTAGTGTTTTCATTATCTGAGTAGTTCTATATACATTAAAAATAACTATCATATTTGTTTTGCTTTTTCTCCAATTGTATATCTTTTAATTTTGTTTTCAGCAGAAGTCTAAAAATATTTGTATGGACAAATCTTTACTATTTCTTTTGCATAAATAGTAGCTTCAGGACTTAGTTATCTTTGTTTTAGAGAGGTGATATTTTACTTGAAGGTAAAGCATCTACCTGAATTTTTTCCCTCTATACTATTTTTTAGAATATTTACTTATTTTTTTGACTGTGTGGGATCTTAGCTGTGGCCTGCAGACTTGGTTGCCCCATAGCATGTGGGGTCTCACCTCCCCAACCAGGAATTGAACTCATGTCCCCTGCACTGGAAGGTAGATCTTCAACCATTGGACCACCAGGAAAGTCCCTTCCTTCTATACTTATTAATCAAGTCAAGTAAATAGTTTTGCTTTAATATTTAGTCCTAATATGAGATGGAAGAGGATAGACCAACTAGCCAGCTCCCACCAGCCCACCCCTTACAGCAGTGCAGGCTGAGTCACAAGCTATTCTTAGGTGTTTTTTCCCCTTTCATGTGGGTGAATTGTCTTGTTCAGACTTGTTGACTAATTCTTCTAAAATTGGTTTAATTTAGATCTTCAATATAATCGGAGCATTAGCTACTTCAGTTATTAGTTTACCATTTCTGTTCTTTTTTTGCCCTATTGGTTGACTCTTTGTGGGCTAAACTTAACATTTATAGAAGTCCAAGTTTACAGCTTACATTCAGACATCTTAACCTGAAGATGTTAAATTGCAGAACTAGACTGAACTAAATTTGTGTAGAGCAGCTCTCTTTTTGAAGCTTTTGAGTCTTAACATGCTTTGTGTATTTGGGGCCCTAAGCCTCTTGGTAGAAATAATAATCACCTTTTACTCAAATGTAATAGATATTTTTAAGAAAAACATATCCTTTTTATTAGTAATTGGCACGACTGTGGTTTGTCTTACCAGTTCAGTGAAATTAAGCCAATTCTTAATAGTTGAAAATGAAGATGAAGCAATAGTAGTAATAGCCATCATTTATGAGCACCATCTGTGTGCCAGATGTTTTACAGACATGATACCTGAGCCTTCAAAGAGCCTGGCATGTAGGTGCCATCAGTCACATTTGTAAGTTAGAGAACTGAAGCTATGTCATGTGCAAGTGTCCTAAACTAAAAGTAACTACACTGGGATTAGAACTCGAATTGGTTGATCTGCTTTCAAAGTTCAACTTCCAGATTGTCAGCTTGCTTGTCCTGAGTGCAGCTGAAAGGATGCTAATCTCTCCGTGTCAAAGCTTTTGTATTAAAGGATATTTTAGTACCTACCCTGTGGTTGAGCACTATGTATATGAAAATGAGACATTCACAGGAGCTCCCAGTCTGATAGAGATGGGCAGGCATGGAAACAAAGGTTACAGTATTTGGTGGTATGTAGTTTATTAGAGATATATACAAGATAAAATGAGGATGTGGCAAAAGAAGGTTTTTAAGTGGAAGTATTGCTGAGAAGTATCACAGATTCAGAGAGAAGGGTAATAGGAATAGGATGGCATAGAGGTGGAGGGGAAAGGTAGAAATGTAGGCAGAGGATAAACCCTAAAATGCCTTATATGCCATGTGCAGAAAATTAGATATTTTTTGAAAATATCAGTTTTATCAAGATATAATTCATATACTATAAAATTCACCCTTTTAAAAGTTTACAATTCTGTTATTTTTATTACAATCACAGAAGTGCACAAGCATCATCACTAATTTTAGGTTATTTTCTTCGTCCCAAAGAACCCCTTATACCCATTAGCATCCTCTCTCAGTTTCCCAGCTCTGCTGCTGTTGCTGCTGCTGCTGCTGATAAGTAGCTTCAGTCATGTCTGACTCTGTGCGACCCCATAGATGGCAGCCCACCAGGCTCCCCTGTCCCTGGGATTCTCCAGGCAAGAACACTGGAGTGAGTGCCATTTCCTTCTCCAATGCAGGAAAGTGAAATGTGAAAGTGATGTCGCTCAGTTGTGTCCAACTCTTAGTGACCCCATGGACTGCAGCCTACCAGGCTCCTCCATCGGTGGGATTTTCCAGGGAAGAGTACTGGAGTAGGGTGCCATTGCCTTCTCCACAGTGTAAGGCTAGATAACCAGAAAGAGCTAGAGAATTAGAGGGTTGGAATTTTCAGCCCCATCCACCAACCACCAAGAAAAACAGGTGAGTGTTGGAGTTTGAACTTCTGTTTATATACATAAATTCACAATTTTGAATATTTGCATACTATTCCAGAATTTTATATTAAAAAAAAATTTCCACTGTGTCATAAACATTGCCTATCTACTATAACCTTGAAATTATCATTTGTGAATAGATGCATTTTATTCTAAGTGAATATAACCTTATTTTCTTGTTCCTTCCTTCGTTAGATAAATTACCTTATTTGTATTTTTTCTGCTATTGATGACACTATGATACACATCTTTGCATTCTGTTTTCCTCCTTTGTATTATTTTCTTAAGATAAATTCTTACAAATGGGCCAAGTGGGCATTTTGGATGAATGTTGTCAAATTTAAAGGCACAAACTTTACCTTAAACCTTCTACTTCTGTGATATTTGCCTTCTTTAAAAAATTGATACACTTTTTTTTTGATAATTTAAAATTTACAGGAAAATTGAGCAGATAATACAGAGTTTCCCATACATCCTTCTACCTATTATTAATAACATGTTAGTACAGTACATTTATTGTAATTAATTAACCAGTGTTGGCACATTATTAACTGAAGTCCATGTTTTATGTACTTTTCCTTAGTTTTTGCCTAATGACCTTTTTCTGTACCAGGACCCCATACTATAGTATACATTTAATTGTCACGGCTCCCTAGGCTCCTTTTGATTGTTGTTACTCTCAGTTGTGACTGTTATTCAAACTTTATTTGTTTCTGATGACACTGTCTTGAAGGGTACTGGTTAGGTATACTATAATGTTCCTCTGTTGGAATTTGGTGTTTTTGTCATAAGACAGACGACCGTGGACCAAGCAGGCAAATGAACCAGATGTGTACATTGCAACGTAAATTTGCCAAAATGAATATGTTTCTTGTATACCAAAATATATAAAGTTAGTATATCACTTTTACTGTAACCATTAAGTACCTAGAGGTAAATGAGACAAGAGTAGGACTCTACTGAAGGATGCAAAAAATACACATTTGAGAATAGTCTCAAAAATTATGAAAAAAATAGGACAGTGAGTAGAGAGGGATTTGCATATTCTAACACAGTGATAGTTAGAGCCCTAAGACAGGAGTACGCAGGAAGACCCACTGAACAGAAATAAATGCAGGCAATGAGTAAACTTAATGTATAAGAGGAGAGATGCATTTTACACCAATTAGTAAAAACTAAATTATTTCATAAATGGTCTCAGAAAAAGTGGTAGACATCATTAGTGGTGGAAAAGTGGAGAAAATAATTTAGACTCATATCTATCATTCCATTCCAAAATAAAAAATTCTGAATAAGTCAAATATATAAAATTTTTTAAATGTACAGGTACTAGAAGAAAATTTGGGCAGTTTCTGATATGAGACAGACCTTAGCATCAGAGCATACTCAGTGGTCATAAAGTAAAAGATTGATTAAAAGAACAAAATTGGTATAACAACAAATTGGATAAGAAGTGTTTGTAACATGTAAGTCTGGGAGACTGAAAGGGCAGAGTGTGAAGTAGTCTTCTAAGAGAATAGGGGAACAAATGAACTAGGGAAATGTGGACTTGTCAGGCAGGACGTAGGGTACACTTGAGTTAGTGGTCAGGAATTTTAAGTGAGACCAGGCAGCATTTATATAGTCATGGAATAACAAGAGAGTTGGATTTACAAAAGACTGGTATTTTGCCAGATGTGTAGTATGTAGGGATAGAGGGAAGCTGAAGATGTTTACAGCAAACTGCTTATAATGGTGAGCTGTGATATTTAATTTGGGTAAGGAGGGATATTAGGACATGAGGAAGGGTGTCAGGATATAAGGAAGATTGAGGGAAGTTAAAAGGTGATAAGATCAATAGTTTGTGGGTCCAAGTAGGGTTAAAGAATTGTTGGCGTTAGGGAACTGGAGAGAGTGAGTTGTTGAGATGGTGCTGGTGAAAGGGGCATGGGAGACTTGAAATGGATTACAGAAGAGGGCAGTTACTGGTAATAACAAGGCCTTGGGTGCGACCTGGAAGTTGCTGCCTTAGATGAGATGGAGGATAAAATTTTTGGAACACAGGAGGTCAAAGACTTCTTGTTGTTCAGTTGCTGTGTTCAGTCTCTAAGTCATGTCCAACTATTTGTGACCCCATGGCTGCAGCATGCCAGCACGCCATAGAAGCCAGTCTATGGGTAGGATGATCTGTAAGAACGTTGATATCACCAGGAATTCTTATGGGAACAATGCTGGAGAGTAGATAGTGAGCAGTCAAGGAATTACCCTGGTGATTGTAGGAGACAACAGTGAATGAGGAGAGGCGGTGGTCAAGTCAGATGCTTGAAAGTCAAATGCTAGTTTTCTTTTCCACTTTTATTATGAAAAATGTCAAACATATATAGAAGTTTGAAGTACTGTGATCACTTATTTTCTGTATGCCTTCATTTAGTAGTTGGTTTTTTAAAAATAATTTTTTAAAGTCTTTGTTGAATTTGTTACAGTATAATTTCTGTTTGATGTTTTGTTTTTTGGCCACAATGCACGTGGGATCTTAGCTCCCCAGCCAGGTATCGAACCCACAGTCCCTGCATTGGAAGGCAAAGTTGTATCCACTAGATTGCCAGGGAAGTCCCTGCTGCTGCTGCTGCTAAGTCACTTCAGTCGTGTCCGACTCTGTGTGACCCCATAGACGGCAGCCCACCAGGCTCCCCCATCCCTGGGATTCTCCAGGCAAGAATACTGGAGTGGGTTGCCATTTTCTTCTCCAATGCATGAAAGAGAAAAGTGAAAGTGAAGTCGCTCAGTCTGTCCGACTGTTAGCGACCCCATGGACTGCAGCCCACCAGGCTACTCCGTCCATTGGATTTTCCAGGCAAGAGTACTGGGGTGGGGTGCCATTGCCTTCCCCGAGGGAAGTCCCTAGTAATCTGTTTTTTACTTAAATGTGTCTTGTATATTTGTGGAAGCTTTTGTGATAAGGCAGGATATAAATGCATTTCCAAATTCCTTTCCAGAAAGGGGGTGCCGATTTACACTTGTATTAGCTAGGTATTAAGACTATGTTTTCAGGGATCATTTTTGTAGTGCATATTAGCTAAGAATAGGTGCAGTACTTACCCTTAGAGCTGTTGTTACAGTTCCTTGTATTGCTGTTAGCTCTTCACTATGTCATATGAATAAGCTGCTGCCTATTTTCCCAGACCACGCTCTTCTCTCTGCTTTTGCATGTACTGTTACCTCTGCCCAGAAAAATTTTTCCCTATATTCATTCATTTGACACATGTTTTTATGTATAAGGCATAAACTACTTTAAACACAATCTGAAATGCATGTGCCTGGTTGATTCTTGGGAACTGATTTGCATCAGACCCTCTCTTCTTTTGGCCTGTAGAGGAGAGAAATTTGTGTTTGGGCTCCTGGGGGGCTGGGATATAAGAGCCTGTTTTCAGTCTGACTCTTTGGACTATTGTCTGGGCCTGAAGGAAAGAGAACAAGTTACAAAGAAAAGCTGTACTTTCTCTTTTTCTCAACTTCTTTTTCCTCTCCTTCCAACTTAGGTACATTCATCCTTACCGCTTTTCCTGTTTTTTATTCTGTCCCAGATTCTAACTTTATACTCTAGAGCTGTCAACTTCCACTTTCTCTGGACCCAGACCTGTTAGGTAACCTTTCCTTTTCCCTTTTCAAAATTAAATCTCTCCTTCTTCCTCTTAAAGTGGTTTTGTTCTCCCATCTAAAAAGTAAAAACTTATGACCTCTCCTCTTTCCTAAAGCTTATCTCTCCACCTACCCTTTTTCTCCCTTCTTGCAACAACACATACTTGTTGAGTCACCTACACTTCACCTCCAAATTATTGCTTCAGCTTGCTGTAACAGTCAGCTCGCCATCCTGGAACTGTCTTCACAAGAGATTGCCAAAACGAATGGCTTAGTTTTTACTTCTGTGATATTTGGCAGTATGACCATCATCCCCTTGAAACTTTATCTCTGTATCCCAATTTCTCTCCTTTTTCTCAGCCTCTGTTTTGATTGTTCTCCTCCTGTTTCCTGTACATACTTTATGGGTAATGCCATTCGCTGACATGTTGACAACTACTCCCAAGCCTTAATGACTACCAAAACTGGGTCTCTGCCTTAAACAGAATTCTTAACTGTTTCTTATGTTTCCACCTCAGTGCCTTCGTAGGTGTGTCAGATTAGATATGCTCAAAATGGAACATTCTGTTGCTTACCTCACAAATCTATTATCCAGATCCCTGTTCTCTCAGAGCTTCTGTTGGTTAATATTATCACTGCAGTTGCTCAAGGTAGAAACTCATCTGTGATGCTTTTCTTTCATCATCCACATTAGCTGATCAGAAAATCCTGTCTCTTCTACCTCTACACAGGTTCAGATTTTCACTGTCTGGACTATACTAGGAACAATGTCCCTGCCTGAAGATATTCAAATGCAGTTCAGTTTCTGTATTATTTGTCAGAATTCTTTCTCTCTGCTCTTAAAAGACCAAGTTCTTCTCTTGTTTCTTATATATGCTTACCCTGGATAATGTCCTTCATTGACATGGCAACAATTTCCCAATCCCTGGGGACTACCAAATCTGGGTCTCTATGTTAGATACATACTGTGTTTCTTTTGTTTATTTGAGAGGCTGCAGCATGCAGGATCTCAGTTCACTGACCAGGGATCAAACCTGTGCCCCGTGCATTGGGATCACAGAGTCTTAACCCCTGGACCACTAGCAAAGTCCTATATGCTGTGTTTTAAATATCAACTCTCTGTGACTTGTGTAGTGAAGTTCAAAATCAATAACATGACATACTTTGTTCCTTAATTGAGATCTTGGCAAGTTACTTCATGTCTTTGACCTCTTTGTAATTGTTTCTAAATAAAGGGAATGGAATTCAGTATGTGTTTAATTCTTTTAAAAAAAATCATGAGATAAAATAGAGAAACCTCAATATGTAAAACACAAAAAACAGGGCTACTTTCATTAAAATTGGTATCCTCAACAGCTCTGCTGTATCTCCTTGAAATTTCTAGAACTGTAAGGTGCACAGTTTGAAACTATTGAGTTTCAAGAATGAGTTCTTTGAAGTCACATCACTCTCAGGTTATACTCTCTGAGTAGGAAAGGCTCTGCTCTTTTACTGGCTGTGTTCTTTCCTTCCCTTAGCAAGTCCTTCTCTTAGATTCAGATACTTCTCCTTTCTTTTTAATAGTGCCTAGCAACAGACCTGTACAATGTATTTTACTATGAGGGCACCATTAAACCCGTTTACTTTAACACTGACCTCATGCTAGATGTGTGTGTGTGTGTCTGTGTGTGTCTGTGTGTGTGTGTGTTTTGGCTGCACTATGCAAATCCCTGATGAGGGGTTGAATCCAGGATCTCAGCAGGGAAAGCCTGGAATCCTAACCACTGGACTGCCAGGGAATCCCCTAGATAATTCTTATACAAAAATTGCTTCCTTTGTGATATGTACGGTACTTTGATTTACCTCCCAAGTAGTTTTCTATCTTCTTGATTCTCATAGCATTCTTCATATCCTTTTATTATAGTTCATTGTTGATATTTGAATGAATAAATATATGGATGAAAGAAAGAATGAATGAATAGATGGGGAACAGATGTGGAGAATATATATACCCTATAAATTTCATCTTACTGCAGGAACTGTAAAGAAGTAGGTATTTTTGCTTTAATCATTCTTGCATGGAACTGACCTTGATCTCCTTGCAAATCAGATATGGAAAGAACATTTTCCCCAACTAATCAGCAAGTTTAGAGAGTTCCCTTTTATGTATGTAGCACGTGAAGTGGAGAAGGCACTGGAGAAAAATTATATGATATGCCTTCAGGAACTTGATGATCTTGCTTTTGAATGTCAGACCTTTAGTCAAATCTATACTAATCAACATGATTCAAAGTATAGTTGAGAAAGCCAAGGCTTTCTCTTAATTCCAATAAAAATCCTTTAGAATTCAATGGGAAGTAAACCTTTATCTCTAAAAGTGTTCTTACAAGAAGAAAAAAAATTACAGAAGGTCCATATTACAAAGGATAGTTTTGTCTAAGATCCACAGCTCTGATGCCTGTAGGGTTTCAGGGAAGTAGTTTGAAACCTCCTCTGCTTTCTTACCAGTTTCTCTTCTGTATATGTTTTCAATTCAGTATTACTCTTCTCCATGCTTCCCTTGCTTTTTTATTTTTTTCCATATCTCAACCATCTTATTCATTTACCCAGTTTATTTGTTTAGCAAATAGTTATTGAATGTTTTCTCTGGGAGATCTGGTTTAGGCAATAGGCATAGAGGTAAATAAAAAAGTTCTCTGTCCAGAACAAGTGAAACAGGCAAACGTGAAATTGGGATACAGTATGATAAGTAAAATTACCATGGGATGAACAGGTGTTATGCGCATACCTAAGAGATGATGACTGACTGCCTGAGAGGACAGAAATCTTCCAAAGAAGAGGTGACATATGACTTGGGGGTTGAAGAATGAGAAGAAAGTGTGGTGAATGTGACAGAGGGGAACAGCTTTTTACAGAGGAATAGGAGAGTGAAAAAAGCCCCTCTGATAAAGGATACGTTGGTATAGTTAGGACATCTGAATCTAGGGGATGTGTCTAACGGTGAATGTGATAAAGTAGATTGGGGTGGGATTTTGAAGGGTGCCGTATTTCCTACTAGGAAATTTGGACTTTAACTTGTAATCGGTAGGGGAGTTTAAGCTGGAGAAGGGCATTAGTGGTTGTTGTCGGCGAAGTGGTGGGGGGACTAGTAGCTCTGTGGACGGCAGGAAGACCATTTTAGGAGGTTCATGCTCTGATTCATGTAACGACCCACTTACTAAGTCACAGTTTCCCAGGGATAGGCCTGGGAATCTGTAGAACTAGAAAGTATCCGAGATGATAGAATCAGGCAAATTGGACATAAGAAATGTGCTGTCTGGGACTAGTTTTGCTACTGACTAGCTATATGAGCTCATGGAAGTCCTTTCGTTTTTCCATCTTGAAAATTGAGGGTTTTACACTAATTACTGTAATTGTTTCCTTCTATAATTCTGTGCTTCTAAACAAATCCAACCTTAATTGAACTACTTTTTACTTATAATGGCTATAATTTTTTTTCCTTCTGTGTCTTATTGACCCTTTGAAGAAGACAGATTGCCTACTCCTATTTAAGTATTTCTGCTTTTCTCTGCTTTAGTATGAATATATATTACCCATATACTCCAAGTGGTATTTGGATTATGTTAAACTGAAGCAGTGGTTTTTGCATTATGTCTGTTATCTGCCACACATTTTCTTGGTTTCTAAAAAGGAAACAATGCCAGTTCTCCACCTATTATGAGCAGGAAAATCTCCACGTAAATATTCTGAGTGAAGTGGAGTTGGGTGCCGTTTCCTTCCCAATCCAGGGATTGAACCCAGGTCTCCCGCATTGTAGGCAAATGCCTTACTGTCTGAAACCATTGATAATTAACACAGTGTTCAAATTATATGATAGATGCAAACTGCCAAGATTGCCCATCATTACATGTTATCCGTTTTGAAGAGTAGAGAGTGATGTTTATTGGATGCTGACTTCAGTCATACATGCCTGAAGCAGACATCAGGCCTGTAACTGGGGAGATGCTGATGACCCTTTCTTCCTCTCAAAGGGTTATACCAAGAGGGAAGAAATAATTAGCATTCCCTAATTTATGCATGTGATTGATGTAGGCCTGAGTGTTAGAAGGCGTCTCTGGCTGGCTTGTTTTTCTTCTTTCTTTTATTATAAATGTAGCAAGAATGAGTTGATCTGGTATACAGAAACCTGGGACCCACCCAGCATTAATTACTATACCCATTTAAGAGAGGAAAAGGCAGATAAAGTCCACGGAAAGTTCATGGAATTTAGAACTAAACAGGTTTCATCACTTACTGGCTTCATCACATAACTGAATTTTGGCAAGTAATTTAATCGTCCCATTTCTTCATGTGTGAAAGGGGCACAGTACCATCTGTCCTGCAGGGATGTTGTAAGGTTTGCCAGTATTATCAAAGGTGTCTACCTTTGTCTGGCTGGCAACTAGTAAAGAAATTCCTATGTGTGAAGCTACTTGTACAGAACCTGAAATATTTTAGATTCTCAATGAATATTGAGCACAACAAATAGATAATAAAGTATAGTGAATTTGTAGTAAGCATTTAGTAAATGGTAACTATTATGATTACATAAAGTAAAACTGTTGATTTTTTATAAATGCTGGAGAGGATGTGGAGAAAAGGGAACCCTCTTACACTGTTGGTAGAAATGCAAACTAGTACAGCCACTATGGAGAACAGTGTGTAGATTCCTTAAAAAACTGGAAATAGAACTGCC
>SJYX01018492.1:1717-19231 GCA_006410675.1 Oreotragus oreotragus
AAAAAACCAAAATAATAAAAAACAAAAAAAAAAAAAAAAAAAAACCCCACAAAAATACAAATAATCTAATTTGACATCATTAAAAATTGATTAAAAAAAAAAAGTTGGTTAGGGACTTTCCTAGTGGTCCAGTGGCTAATATGTTGTGTTCCCAATGCAGGAGACCCGGCTTTGACCCCTGGTCAGGGAACTAGATCCCATGTGCCTTAACTAAGAGTTCACATGCTGCAACTAAAAAGAGATATTACATGCTGGATGCTAACACATCACTTAATGTAAATAAATAATTAAAGAAAAACCTGATTAAGTGAGTTCCCTGGTGGCCTATGGTTAAGGATTTCAGGCTTTCACTGTCACGGCCTGCGTTCAGTCCCTGGTTGGGGAGCTGAGATCCTGTCAAGCTGTGCTGCATGGACAAAAAGAAATGGTTAAGTAGTGAGGTTTCTTCATAGATTGAAACCATGTTGAATGAGGAAAATATACAAGAATACATATGGGAAAGATGACCTTGTGTACGATGAGCAAATTAATGTAAACTGCCAAACAATATAGTATGCATAATAGAAATCCTTTTCTGTAAAAATAAATAGCAACCATATATTTTATTAGCATATATGTAAAAAATATTGGCAGAATATGCATCAAATTTTAGTGAATGATTATCTAGCAGATAAGGAAGGTGGATAATGAGGACCTTTCATTTTCTATGGTCTGTATTTCTGCAATATTTAACATTAGTAAAACTTCTTATGGTATTTGTAAATAGAAAGGAAAATAAGTATCCCTGAAAAGGCTATAAATAAAAAGTTAAGTCTCCCACCTCATCACAATCAGGAAAGGTAAAACTGCCAAGCCATAAGTCAGATTCTTCCCATTGAATAAAAGGCTTCATACTCTTAGAATCTAAGAGAACCACACCAAATACAGCCTGATCCTTGGCTTTCTGCCTTTCCCCAAAATACAGCTTGAGGTGGTAGGAGCTGGACTTCCTAGCAAAGATCCCTCTTGTTCATTGGGCATCAAGGAAATCCCCTAGTGACATGAACCAAGCAAAGAAAGTGCATTCACACCCAGAGAGCTTTCAGGAAACCATATCCTCTCTTATCTCCATCAACAAAGGAGACTCCTTTTTCACCAACTCACTGAATGAGCCCCTTTGTTTTTCCTTAAGGATCATCATATATTCTTTCCCTGCTTCTACAGAAAGTCCAGAGATGCCCCAGAATTCAGCATGGAGTGGCAGAGAAAGAGTCCCAGTGCAAATTTACTTGTCCACGTTTTTAAGGAGCCAGGACCTGAGACGGTGGGCCACTGAGAAAAGGGGAGGGAACTGCAGGTAGGTGCAAGGTGTGCCTGCAAGAATGTCTGCATTATAACTAAGCTTCCCAACTTGTATGAGCAGCACCTACATCATATGTCCCACAGTAGAACATGAAAAAAGAGAAGGGATGGAGCCTGCCTCAGTATGTTGTGGGACAGGCGGCCTGAGTCCACCAGCGCTCTGACAAATACACAATGATGCATCCATCAGCCCATGCTGGGCACTAATCAAGGCACAGAGAACAAGCTGTCAACACAAAGCCCCTGTTCTTGAGGAGCAGCGTCACCTCACAGCCTCAGCACTGTGGGGTGCACTGGGATCCCATCACAGGCCTTGTGTGTGGAAATGCTTGATAACCTTCACAAGATCAGTTTAGTTCCGTTCTGTTCAGTTGCTCGGTCGTGTCCAACTCTCTGCGACCCCATGGACTGTGGCATGCCAGGCTTCCCTGTCCATCACCAACTCCCGGAGCCTACTCAAACTCAAGTTCATTGAGTAGGTGATGCCATTCAACAATCTCATCCTCTATCGTCCCATCTCCTCCTGCCTTCAATCTTTCCCAGCATCAGTGTCTTTTCCAAGAAATCAGCTCTCATCAGGTGGCCAAAGTGTTGGAATTTCAACTTCAGCATCAGTCCTTCCAATGAATGTTCAGGACTGATTTCCTTTAGGATTAACTATTTTGATCTCCTTGCAGTCCATGGGACTCTCAAGAGTCTTCTCCAATGCCACAGTTCAAAAGCATCAATTCTTCAGCGCTCAGCTTTCTTATAGTCCAACTCTCACATCTACACATGACTACTAGAAAACCCATAGCTTTGACTAGATGGACTTTTGTCGGCAAAATAATATCTCTGTTTTTTAATATGCTGTCTAGATTGGTCATAGCTTTTCTTCCAAGGAGCAAGTGTCTTTTAATTTCACGGCTGCAGTCACCATCTGCAGTGATTTTGGAGCCGAAAAAAGTAAAGATCACGCTTCATCAACGTCAGGGCACAGGTGAGACCAGGCTGGTCGGCCTTACCACTCAGTGCTTTCTCAGCCCCCCAGACTTCCACCAGCCACCAATCCTTTCTCAGTCCAACTTCCTTTCCAAAGATTCCTCAGCCTCTCAGTGCAAAATCATATCCCTCCAAACTTTCTGTGTGGTCTGCACTCACCGCCTTCTGCTCCTCACCATGGCTTCACTCTTATTTCTGATAATTGCGTGAGACCTTCCACTAAAACTTTGAGAGTCACTTGAGCCTCTCATAAGGCTAACAGCATCCTCCCAGCCTTTCCTCTCAGCTTCCTCCTGCATCAGACACTATTAACCATCCTTTTCTTGAAGCTGTATTTGCATGGCTTTAGATCCCCTTGGTTCCTTCATCCTCAGTGTTGCTACATCACAATCATGTTCTCTAGATCCTCCACCCATCCCTTAAATGTGGGTATTACCCAAAGTTAAAGTCTGCTCTCTTCCCTCATGTGACTCTCTCTTCTTTCTGGGCTGACCAAGGGCTGTCAGATCAACACCCCCAATTCCAGGGGCTTCTGGCCTCCAGAATCACTGCAGCAGCTCCACTGAAACAGGCCACTGATGCTCCCCACTCCACAGTGTCATCTGAACTCTTTCTTTGTGCCTCCTCCCCACTCTCAGAGCCTCTCCTTCTTCTAAGATGTAAATCTCAGTAAATCAGCAATGCCAATATGCCAGACACCTGAGCTAGAGGATGCTGTCACATTCATTAGCTCCCCTTCCCCTCTACTTCAGTGCCACTGAGTTTTAAGGACAGGCAAAAACACTCCAAGACTTGAAAAAAAACTGACTTGTGCCAGAGTATAAAATTAAGACTGTAAAATCAAAATTAAGAATAATACCAATGGAGGGAGGGGTGAACTAGGAGTTCGGGACTGACGTATTGCTGTTTTCAATCGCTCATTTGTGTCTGACTCTTTGCAACCCCATGGATTACAGCATGCCAGGCTTCCCTGTCCTTCACATATTTACACTCTATATATAAAATAGAGAACCAGTAAGGACCTACTGTATAGTACAGGGAACTATACTCAATATTTTGTAATAACCATAAGAAAAAGAATTTGAAAAAGAATATATATACATCTATATGGGCTTCCCTGGTGGCTCAGTAAAGAATCTGCCTGTCAATGCAGGAGATACAGATTCGATCTCTAGATTGGGAAGATCTCGCGGAGGAGGAAAAGACAACCCACTCTAGTATTCTTGCCTGGGAAATCCCATGGACAGAAGAGCCTGGCAGGCTACAGTCCATGGGGTTGCAAAGAGTTGGAAGTGACTTAGTGACTAAACAACAGCAGCAATATATATGTATATGTATATGTATGTATATGTATATGTATGTGTATATATATGTATGTATGTGTATATATATGTGTGTGTTATTTATATATACATATACAGGAATCACTGTGCTATAAACCTGAAACTAACACATTGTAAATCAACTATATTTCAATTAAAAAAACTAATATACTCGCTAAAAAATAATTACAAAATCCCTTCAAATATTTTTGGCAGCAAAAACATTGTATTTAATATAGGATACTGGCAAATTTTAACATGTTTGACCCTTTATGTGTCAGGGCTCACAAAGAGAAACAAGGGGTCTGATCTCGCACAGGAATATCAGATTTCTCATTTTAACGTCTCAGAATCTCTTGAATTCATCCCCTCCCTTCCACTTCTATTGCCCTGGCTTGGACCCACCTGAGCCTTTTATTATATTTCTGTGCCACAAGGGAAGCTCTATATTTCTTTAGGATGTCTTAAAACACAGGGGACATTATGTCACTCCCATGTTCAAATATCTGGATAGTGCTCCAGGACCTGGGATCTAAACTACAAGCTCTTTCCACAGCATTCAAGGCTGCTCCAGTCCAACCCCACCCTACCTCTTAGGCCCCTCGTTACTACCTCATCCTCTGCTGCAGCCATACCAGACTCCTATGTCCCACGTGCCCTCATCTGCCCTGTGGAACGCCCTCTCCCCTCTGTGGCCAGAGGGCAACTGGCACTTGTCTCCAGGATCAGTTCAGATGGCTGCTCCTCAGTGAGGGCTGCCTTCCCAGGATCCCTGGTCCAGACCAATCTTAGCTTCCTAGAGACCCTGGAGCAGTTTGTGATACACGCAGTCCCACATGAGTCCCCCACTGCCAAACCAGAAACTTCCCAAGGCAGAGCAGAGAGCTGTGTTTCCCTCACAGTCTAGCTCATAACAGAAGTACTGTGCCCTGAAACGCAGCCACCTCTTGTCCTTCCTCCTGACGTCATTCTCTCTCTGCTCCACTGCTACTTGGTCCTCCGCATCATCGCTGGAGTGTGCAGTGGATCCTTGTGCTGTGCTAAGTCACTTCACTCATGTCCGACTCTTTGTGACCCTATGGACTGTAGTTCCCCAGGCTCTTCTGTCCATGGGATTCTCCAGGCAAGAATACCAGACTGGGTTGCCGTGCCCTCCTCCAGGGAATCTTCCCAGCCCAGGATCAAACCCTCGTCTCTTATATCTCCTGCACTGGCAGGTGGGTTCTTTACCACTAGTGCCTCCTAAGTAGACCCTTAGCTAGGTCTATACCAGCAAAACTTGGAAGCTATGAAAACTGAACTTCAAACCCACTATAACCATTCTTCCTAGTGTCCCAGATTTCAGACAATGAAAAAGGCTCTGGAGTCAAGCAGATCTGGGTTCCAACCTGGAGTCTGGCACTTGATTGAGTGTGTGACCCTTAAGCGAAGTTGGTTTGAGCAGCCTCAACCAGTAAAAGAGGAATTATATCTAACTCAATGGACTGTTGTGAGAAATTAAATGAGTTAAGGCATTTAAAGTCCCAAGCATGATATCTGACATATGACAGGGGCTCACAAGTTAACTAGCAACAGGAAACGGAAGCAAGATCTCAGATTTCTCAAACGATCTGACCTTGACAGAAGTTCTTCCCCTCCCTGGATGCTAATATAAAATATTATTACATCGGTAACGTGGTAAACTCCATGGTACTGCTTGTACGTATTAAAGTCATCATGAAGAGATAGGAGTATACGATACCATACTGCTTTTAAGAATGTGAGAACGTGGGACTTCCCTGGTGATCCAGTGGCTGGCATTCTGCACCCCTAATGTGGGGGGCCTGGGTTTGATCCCTGGTCAGGGAACTGGATCCTGCATGCCATAACTAAGACCCGGTGCAGCCAAACAATTTTTTTTTTAAAAGAATGAAAGCAGGCAATCTAATAATCTGATACAGAAGACATCCAAAGCGTCTCATCATTAAATGAAAAGATCAAGGTGCAGAATAGTACAAAAATAACCACAACACACATATACACAGATGTGCATGTATATATGTTACACACATATGTACATGTATAAATCTATATATGTTATATCACTTACATATGCATACATAAACCTGTGTGTGTTACATAACATAAATATGCACATATATACACAAACACAACCACATACCTATATCTATGTGTATATGTCTATACATGCCTAGCAAATCTCTAGAGGGATATATGAGAAATAGTTAAAGGTGGTTGCCTCCAGTAATAGGTCTAGGAGTGCCATTCACACTCTTCTATACTGTTTGAATTATTTTTATCATGGCTATGTGTTCATGTTGCAATTTTTTAGAGCCAGTTTTTAAGAGCTGTAGGAAGAGGAGGAGGAAAAGGTGGAGGAGAAACAGGGAGAGAGGTAGAACTATGCCATGGATTAAGAGAACTGGGTTCCACTTGTAGCCCTGCAACCAGCTAACTATGCAACCTCAGGCAAACCACCTTCCCTCTGCAGATCTCCCTTACTGGTATTATAAAAAAGGGAGCTGAGGAGCTTAACCAGATGATCTTAGGAGAAATTTTCTAGGTTATTAGGGGATGTCTGCAAGGTGCACAGAGAGTCCATTTTATCTGTAGAACATCTCTCTTTGAGCTGTTTTGATGCTTTAAGCATCAGGTTTTTAAAAAGGAAAATACACTATTTCATTTTGACCTCTTTCACATTTCAATGAGAAAGCTTTCCCACCATTTCGCAGGCAGAGAAACCAAGTATAGACTGTGATGATTACTTGCCAACCAAATACACTGCTCACTAGACTGCTGTTTGCAAAGATTTATGACGCCAGGAGTTTTATAGCTCCCAGTTCATTCCCTGCCTCTTCCGCAGAGGAGGCACAAGGCTTATGCAAAACAAGCAGAAGGCGCTGTTCGCTGGTGGAGATGTAAAGTGACTTCCCCTGGGTCGGAGCATAAACCAAGCTCACTCCCAGTACATTTAGGAAGTAAGTAGTGAACCCTGGGGATCAGCTCCGCATCCCTCCCCCCACCTGGACTGAAAGCTTCACCTTGCAGATGTGTCTCACTGCAGTCATTTTCTGAGTGTTTTCTGGGTCAGAAGCAGTGAGAGCAGCTAAACCGAGGCTGCTGATGGAGTCGCCACATTGAGGGCACAGTACTGAGTTACCTGCTCTTCTACGCACCTACCAGCTCACCCAACGACCTGCTGCTGGTCCGAGTATTTTTCCAGTCTCCTGGACAAAGTGACTGCACACAGCTTTGAATGCAAGTGACCTCGTTTGTCCTCACAGGTGCGGGTCCCTGCCTTGCAGAGGGTATCTACTTCCTGCCCCAGAGCAGTCTGCTTCGGTTCTAACACAGCACCTCACTCTCTGTGCCTGTAAACACCTCTGTTCTTCTGATAACTTTTTTTTTTTAAATATATAAATGAATTTTTTTTTTAATTTTACTTTATTTTACTTTACAATACTGTATCGGCTTTGCCATACATCAATATGAATCCGCCATGGGTGTACATGAGTTCCCAATCGAGGGACCCTCCTGCTTCAGACTTGAAGTGTCTGGGCATCGAGATTTCCCAGCCGTTGCAGAAAGCACGTACAGAATGCACACATCCATCTTGCTGAGAAAGGAAGAGCCTGAGCCGTCAGCAATAGCCTAGATTTTAAACGGGAAAACCGAGACGAGAGCACAGCTAACGTACTACAAAGTAAATCAGCCCTGAAGATAAAAGAAAAAGGCTTGTCCACTCAAAAAGCATGCAGCCAGGCCACTAACCAGGAGTCGGCCTGCTGGTAGCCTTTACGATGGCACCTAGTAATCCTTGAGATGGATAGTGACCACTGACCTCCACGCCATTCTATCTAGACCTTCTAGAGGTAGCTATGAGTTGACCCTATGCTCACTGTCACCTCTGCATCAGATTTGCTGGCTGTTGTCTGTTCACCACAGACCTAATTATGCCCCTCAGGGCTCCCTGGGGCCTTTGGTTGTCTTGGTCAAGTCCCTTCTTCCTTTGTTTCTTTACTTCCGGGTCCCTCTATGGCCCTCTTTATCCCAGACACATCTTTCCAAGGCATTTTAATAAAATCCTTTTGGCTATTCCACGCAGGATCTTGGTTTCCCTACCAGGGGTCGAAGCCATTGCCCCTGCAGTGGAAGCGGGGAGTTTTAACCACTGGACCACCAGGGAGGTCCCTTTCCAAGGCATTATGAGGACCTTTTATTTATTGGTTCCCCTCAGAACCTCTGCACATCTTTATAAAGGTCTGGCAGCCCCACTCATAGTCTTTGGAAGCTAAAAACCAACTCCTATCAACTGGGCACAGAACAGAGCAAAAGAAGAAAGTGGCTGGATTGCAGTGGGAGTGTGTCCATGACAAAGAATTTTGTTGAAAGAAACAAAACACTCTCAAAGGCCTGAGCAAGCAGTATGCTGGGAGTCCAGCCCCTGGCGAAACTCACTTTTTGTCTGGGTAAGGCAAAAAGGAGGGCAGAACATACCAAGAAATAAGCTGTAATACTTTACAAGATTGTTTCTGCTTTGACATGCCTTAAGGACAAACAAAGGTTAAATGCTCCCAGAAAAAAACACAAAACCTCTATACAGGAATTTTGGGGTCTTTTTATTTCTGAAATGCCTTTCTTAACTCTTCACCATTATAAAGCAAATCTTGTGTATATTGGCCTAAAACACCCACTGAAAGATCTTTACATAGCTACATTCTGAGGGTCAGCCTCAAACATTCGCTGAAAAATGAGGTAGGAGTGACCGTATTCTTGATGAGTAACTAAATTTTTCTAGCAATACACATATTCCGATGATGTAACTTAAAAGTCAGAGGTTACTTTTCCCTCCACTAAGCAAAAAGCAATCAGAGCATACAGAGGTGGGAAGACAGCCTCCTCAGGTCTAAAGCACGCACTCCACTCCTTACCCACCCCCGTCAACAGCCAGTGCCTCCCTTTAACCCTTCTTCACGATCTTCTACAGGTCAAAATGTGGGGGATTATTTTCTGTGTTAGATATTCTTAAAACTTCCTCTATCACCAACTCAACCATGTGGGATCTTAGTTCCCCAACAAGGGATCAAACCTGCGCCCCCTGCATTGAAAGGCAAAATCATAACCACTGGACCATCAGGGAAGTCCCCTCAACCAGCATTTTTTGAGCATCATACATGAAGCCAGACCCTGAGTTAAGCACCCATGGGCACCAGACAAATATCTCTTCTTCAAAGAACTCATAATCTAGAGGAAAGCCACACCTGTGTACAAGCAGCCAGGGTACCATGTGAAAAGTGACAGCGTAAGAACTCAAGAGGGAAGTAAAGTGTCTTCCTGGGTTAGGGAAGAGGGAAAGAATCAGAGTGGTTATTCTTGATCAGGGCCTTTAGCGGTATTTGTGTGAAAGTTCAAGGCCGAGGAAAGGGAAAATGATATTCCGGGCCTAGAAAACAAGAGAAAAAAAGTCATGGAGGCATGAAAATGCACCCCAAGTTTAAACAGTCACAAGCATCCAATGTGGGGTAAATGGGAACTTCCCTGGTGGTTCAGTGGTTAGGACTCTGAGCTCCCAACACAGGGCACACGGTTCACTCCCTGGTCAAGGAACTAAGATTCCCCATGCCACTCAGTGTGGCCAGAAAAAAAAAAAAATGCATCACAATGCGGGGTTAATGGAGAGGGAATGAAGCTTGGAAAGAAGGTGAGAATAAGTTACAAAGGTCCCTGTCTGCCTGTTTCAACTTTATTTAGGGGTAACAGGGAACCCTTAAGGATTTTCAAGCAGTTGAATGACTCAGTCAGTCTCACGTTTTTAAAAATNAAAAAAAAAAAATGCATCACAATGCGGGGTTAATGGAGAGGGAATGAAGCTTGGAAAGAAGGTGAGAATAAGTTACAAAGGTCCCTGTCTGCCTGTTTCAACTTTATTTAGGGGTAACAGGGAACCCTTAAGGATTTTCAAGCAGTTGAATGACTCAGTCAGTCTCACGTTTTTAAAAATAATTCTGAGATCAGGTTAGAAGACAGAGACTGGAGGCCAATTATTCAAACACGAGATAAGAATAGGGACAGTGGAAACTGAAAGAAAGAAACGCACTTGAAATTGTTAGAGGAAAACTGAATAGGAGCTGGCAGCCAACAGGATGTAGAAGTGCGAAAAGAAGAAAAACTACAAAGTTGCTGAGGTTCTTTCTTGGAAGGATGGTGACAACATGAACCTAGCTATGGAAAAGGGCAGAAGAGCAGGTGTGGAGGCAAAGAAGGGGACAAGAAATCCTATTGTTACACGGGGAGTTTGGACCTCTTGTTACAGCCAAATGGAGACAGCTAGTAGACAGCTTCAAGGCAGATATGGAACTGAGAGAGGAGACCGGGGCTAGAGATACAGATTTGGATGCATTGGCCACCCCAATAGTTGCAAACTGGTAGAGAGGAAGGAGATGTGGGTTTGATCCCTGGGTTGGGAAGATACCCTGGAGGGATGGCAACCCACTCCAGTATTCTTGTCTGGAGAATCCCACGGACAGAGGAGTCTGATGGGCTAAGTCCATAGGTTGCCAAGAGTCAGACGTGACTGAAGCGACTTGGCACAGCACAGAGAGGAAGGAACAGAAAAACCAGAAAGATGCAATGGTAAGCAAGCCGGGAGGAGAGGAAAGGCGCCAAGAGAGGGCACAGTTTCAAAGCAAGAGTGGTTACCGGTCAAATATTGCAGAGAACCTGGCACTTGGGTCTGGAAGGAGGCCACTGTGTCTGACATATCAGACCCCTTCGAACAGCGATAGGGAGAGCTGCCTTATGACAGAGGGTATATTGTATAATACTAATTAGCATCTTCATCCTCTGATGTCAAAGAACTATTTCAGAAACAGGATTCAGAACATTAGTTATTTATTAACAGCTAATCAGGGGATTCAAGCCTATAAGGTAAATCATTGAAAATATACAGAAACACATAAAGGTATACAATGAATTATCTTTCCAAATTCAGATCATTAAAGATGCAGGATAAAAAAGTCTTAGAATTAAGACCTGTGGAATATTGATGTATATCCATATATGATGGGTGTGGTGACTCTAGGCGAGCACTCTAGAAAAATATACCAGGGTTCAGCTTTGATCCTCTAGGTATATAATTTAGGGTAATTAAACTTCTCTAAGATGGATTTTTTTTTCATCTAATTAGGATGATAACAGAAATAACAAATACATATAAAAACTCTCAGCACAGTGCCAGCACATAAGTGGTGAATTAGAAAAATTCATTATTCTAATTATGCAATTATAGTAATGTTTCATTATTATATTATAATTATAATAATATTTCATTAGTCTTTCCTTTTTTTAATCAATAACTATTTTTGAGTCACTCCCCTCCATGTACCAAGCATGACTCTAGGTGCTGGGAATATTAACTTAAAAAAAAAGAGTGCAATCCTGTTCCCCATCACAAGAAGCATGGCCTAATTGTGTAGAAGGCAAGTGGTCAGTTAAAAAACAAGATGATCCTTCCTGTAACAAAAGAATGAGAAAGGTGCTCAAATTATGCAGGAGGAAGCACCTGGTGCTCCCCCAGGTCCTGGGGAAGGAGAGCGGCTGTCAGATGAGGTAACATTCAATCATTACAGGGAAATCTGAAGCAATTTAAAGGACAATAATAAATATTAAGGTGCCATCACACACACATACACACACACCCCACTGAAAAAATATGTCAGAAAAGAAGGTTCTTTGCTCAAGGGCAAACAGCAAGAGAAAAGGAGCTGGAAGCAACCCAAACTCGTGTCATTCAGCCCAAGGATATATTTTGGCTGAAACAATCATCATGTAATATTTACACCCTTACCCCTTGAGCTTGGGCTCCACGTTCTACAAAGCAAATTAAACATCTCTTGCCTGTCCTCTAAAAGTCTACAGTTTAAAAATAGGTAACTAATAAATGGACAAATTGAAGAACTTTGATGACAAACTACCTGCTTAACGTAGAGTTCTCAAAGGAACAATTTTCAAGATCAGTTCAGTCCCAAAGGTGAGGATGTTAACAGATTTTGTCCTTCCCTTTGAAAACAACAAATATCAGGGAGAAACATTAAAACTGCATGGTTTGGTTTCTTAAAAAGCTAAAAATAGACTATCCAGCAATATACTGGGGTAACTTCTGAGTATATATCCAAAAGAAGGGAAAGCAGACTCTGGAAGAGATGTTCGTATATCCATGTTCACAGCAGCATTAATCACGACAGCCAAGAATGGAAGCAATTCAGGTGCCCATCAATAGATGAACAGATAAAGATGTGAAAAAATACATACAACAGAATATTATTCAGGAAGGGAATTCTGACCCATATGACAACATGGGTGAACTGTGAAAACATACTAAGTGAAATAAGCCAGTCACAAAAGAACAAATACAGTGTTATTTGATTCTATTGATATTTACATGCTGCATGTAAAGTGCTCAAATACATAGAGACAGAAAGTAAAGTGGTGGTTGCTAGGTGATTCATGGGAGTTAGTGTTCAGTGGGTACAGAGTTTGAGTTTTGGAAAATGAGAAACATTCTGGACATGGATGGTGATGATGGTTATACAACGAGCATGTGCTTATGTCACTGAAAATGAAAGTCGTGTCTGACTCTTTGCAACCCCATGGACTGTACAGTCCATGGGATTCTCCAGGCCAGAATACTGGAATGGGTAGCCTTTCTCTTCTCCAGGGGATCTTCCCAACCCAGGGATCAAACCCAGGTCTCCCACATTGCAAGCAGATTCTTTACCAGCTGACCCACAAGGGAAGCCCTATGTCACTGAACTGAGCCCTTAAAATAGTTAAAGTGGTAACTTTTATGTTATATATGCTTTGCATAATTTAAAAAAATTGAATGGCTGCCATGCTTATTAAGGTCTTCCCTGGCGGCTCAGAGGTAAAGAATCTGCCTGCAATGCAGGAGATGCAGGTTCGATCCCTGGATCGGAAAGATTCCCTGGAGGAGGGCATGGCAACATACTCCAGTATTCCTGCCTGGAGAATCCCACAGACAGAATCCCACTGATCCCACAGTAATCCCTGGGCCACCAGGGAAGTCCGGGTTATTGTCTATAGGGTCGCAAAGAGTCAGACATGCTTGAAGCGACTGAGCATGCACACATGCATGCTCATTAAATGCCTGTTCTTTAGCATTTCAGGGCAAACAAAAATATCTTGTTTCTGACATTTAGATGCAATGCCATCTGAAGAGGGGATGAGAAACTGAGCCCGAGCATATTAGAAAGCTCTTCATCCAAAGGAGCAGTATCCGGTTACCATTCCCTGGGAATGGACACCTTTGTGACCCACTAAGAAGGTGGCTTTGTTGGCAGCTATCATCTGACAAGTTTTAATTAAAATAATCCCAGGGTACCAGCATCGCCCCACTAGGGATCGACTGTCAAAGTGCACATTCCAAAAAGTACCAACTGAATTTCTATGTGTAAAATCATTAGGCAGAGCTTTATGTAAGACCCATGACTATAATTAATATCAAATTATAATCTGATAAAATACAATTCAAATCACTTCTTGCTCTTAAGATATGTCTTGTTGAATAATAGATGGACACAAGGAAATGGCAACCCACTCCAGTATTCTTGCCTGGAGAATCCCATGGACAGTCCATGGGGTCGCAAAGAGTTGGACACAACTGAGCAACTAACACTTTTCAAGAACAGCTAAGTAGAAATAGAAGTATATAATTATGTTCAAATTAAGTAGTATATGTAACTAGACCTTTAACAAACTTGGATAAGGGAGAGATTACTTGGGCCAGGAATGTTCCAGGAAGACTGACGGAAAGGACTCTGGGAGAAATGTTCAGGACTCAGGAAGTATGTCTCAGGTCATATGCTTATAGATGCACTGAATTTTTCTTAAAGGATACACAGGATACGGTTGACATTGGTAACTTTTTAGGAGTAGGACTGAAGGGAGGGGAAGAAAGACTTTTACTTTTCACTGCGTTCCCTTGTACAGAGTGGATACACTTTTCAACCATTCACTTCAGAATTGTAAAAGTTCTTTTTAAAAATGATAACCAAAAAGTGTTAAAAAGTGGGCTCTAATCAGCAAATTGAAAACACTTCTAATTACAGAAAGTGAAATGTATCTCAACGTTGTCTGAATTGTGTCTTAATTTCTATCACATAATGGATATGTTGTGAGGATGACCTAAAAGTAAAGGCACAAAGCAGAGAACTGACTGCACATTCGAGGCTTCACCTCAAAACAGACGAGTCATGCATAATAAACCACCTTTCTGGCATTACCTGCCTCAGTCTATTCCAAATCAACTCCTCAAGGAAAACAAAAATTAAAAATAGGAGCCCACAGTACATTTGATAAGACATATCCCCATCTCACTATATGGCGTTTTCATTCTTCTGGTAGCTCAGATCAAAACCAGTTGAATCATCCTTGACTTGTTCGTTTTCTCCCATCTTCTCTATCCAAGTTCCATCAACTCTGCCTAACTGATTCGTCCAGAAGCCAGCTGCATCTCTCCACCCCCACCACCATCACACTGGGTCTACCTCTCTACCCTGGACCACTTGCAGTAGCTTTCATTTCACTCTCCTACAATCAATCTTCCACAGCCAGCCAGAAAAAATTCTCCTAAAACACCAATATGAACAAGTCACTCCCTGCCCACAACTTCCTGTGACTTCCAATTGCAGGGCTAAAACCCCAAGTTGTCACCTGGCTACAAAGCCTGCATGATCCAGACCCAGTTTCCTCCCCAGCATTACATCCTGTGCTCCTCTCTGGCTCCTTCCACTCCAGTCATACTGGCTTCCTGCCACTCCATGGCCATAGCAGTGACACCCATCTCTGGACCTTCCCGCTCGACCTGAATCTCTTTCCCCCAAACATCCTCATCCCTGTTCTTTGTTCCATTTGGGTCTCAACTCAACGGAAAATTCAGAGAGGTCCTTCCCAGCCATCCTACATCAACTAGAACAATCACCTCCCTCTCTTTCCCTTCACACTATTTTTCCTTTTATATCACCTAAAATTATGATAGATGTTCATCTGTGGTTTGGTGTTGTTTAGGACCTGTCTCACCCAACTAGAAGGTGCTCCATGATTTCAGACTATTTTTACTGTCTTCACTGCTGTATCCCCTGGGCCTAAAATATTACTGGCAAGTAAATGAGAGCTCATTAAGTATTTGTTGAAGACTGAAGTAAGCACAGATCAAGGCACACAGGGTCACTGGACAAAAAGAGGTTCTTGAAGCCCAAAATGAGACATATGCATAATAACACCCAGTAAATTTGGGGTAAGAGACTGAAGAAGCCAAAACATCAATTAATAGACATATAAATCCATCACTTATCTATAGCATGCTGCGAATCCACATGTATGCTTGACACTACTTTGTAACATCATGCGTGTAAAAGCTGAAGGGCCACTCTTAAGGTTTTGTGGCTAAAGAGTAAATACTGTAACAACTTTCCTTCTCCTTTTCTCCAGGAACAAAGAACTTGGACTAAAATTTCTGCAGGAGAAAGAAAGCCATTACTATCTCAAACAGAAGGCCCAGAATATTCAACTATTCCACTGAGAAGATCTGGGCAAAGTCCCAGCCTTGAAATAAGGAAACTGACTGAAGTCAAGTTCTACCACAAATTCAGGGATTTTGGACAAACCCTTGTATGTTTCTGATCCTGTTTCCTTGACTGTTCCCTGTTTCATCACATGGTCATTGTAGCATAAAATGAAGCGACACACTTAACCAAGGCCTCCTGAAAACTAAGTGAACCGTATATCATGTGTGGCCATCATCTTGTACTGGCTGATCTTAGTTCACATTCCCTTTGCTGCCGCCAGTGCGCTTTGTCTAAACAAGGATCTGATCAGGTCTCTCCTCTGCTCAAAACGTTTACTGATTTCAACTAGAACCTTCAGTGGTTCGACTTCCTCACACACTAAACTCACGCCATCTTTAGGGTCACACATCCAGCCCATTCGTGGACTGTGGTCTATACTCCAGGCGCAGAGAACTACTGCTCTCCTAGTCTGGCCACACTCGACTGCACGCCTCTGACAGGCTGTGTGCTAGGGTCCCACCCGAGCCCATTCTCCCTTCTTATCTCAGGAAAACCCCAGACACTCTCCAGCCTGAATCAGACTCTTCCCCGGTGGGGCTATTTCTCAGGCATCGTGTAGAATCACTGTTTGCAAGTCCTTTCCCCACCAGACCAGTGAGTCTCCAGTGGACACCTTTTTATGTCCTCAGGATATGACAGGGTAATGCATATAGTAGGTATCCAACATCTGCTCTTTCTAAATATTTCTCAGGTGGCTCTCTCAGGCCTTTCAGGCTCTAAGGCTCTCTGACTTAAGGCTTGGAGTCAGTATTACGAAAGGCCTTTTCTAACTCTTTCACCCTGAAGGAAATACTCACGAAGGTGAAACTGACTGAACACTCCTAAAGGGCTTCAACAGAACCGAGAACTCCCAGATGTTCAAGCTGGATTTAGAAAGGCAAAGGAACTAGAGATCAAATTGCCAACACCTGTTGGATCATAGAAAAGGCAAAAGAATTCCAGAAAAGCATCTACTTCTGCTTCATTGACTACACTAAAGCCTTTGACTGTGTGGATCACAACAAAGTGTGGAAAATTCTTCAAGAGATGGGAATACCAGACCACCTTACTGCCTCCTGAGAAATCTGTATGCATGTCAAGAAGCAACAGTTAGAATCGGACATGGAACAATGAACTGGTTCCAAATTGAAATTAAAAGACACTTGCTCCTTGGAAGAAAAGCTATGACCAATCCAGACAGCATATTAAAAAGCAGAGACATTACTTTGTCAACAAAGGTCCATCTAGTCAAAGCCATGGTTATTCCAGTAGTCATGTATGGATATGAGAGTTGGACCACAAAGAACACTGAGCACAGAACTGCTTTTGNACTGGTTCCAAATTGAAATTAAAAGACACTTGCTCCTTGGAAGAAAAGCTATGACCAATCCAGACAGCATATTAAAAAGCAGAGACATTACTTTGTCAACAAAGGTCCATCTAGTCAAAGCCATGGTTATTCCAGTAGTCATGTATGGATATGAGAGTTGGACCACAAAGAACACTGAGCACAGAATTGCTTTTGAATTGATGCTTTTGAACTGTGGTGTTGGAGAAGATTCTTGAGAGTCCCTTGGACAGCAAGGAGATCAAACCAGTCAGTCCTAAAGGAAATCAGTCCTGAAAGTTCATCGGAAGGACTGATGCTGAAACTGAAGCTCCAAAACTTTGGCCACCTGATGCGAAGCACCAACTCATTAAAAAAAGACCCCAATGACGGGGAGGGAGGTTTGGGAGGGAGGGGACATGGGTGTACCTATGGCTGATTCTTGTTGATGTTAAAACCACAAAATTCTGTAAAGCAATTATCTTTCAATTAAAAAAAAAAAAGACCCTGATGCTGGGAAAGACTGACGGCTGGAGAAGAGGACAGAGGATGAGACAGCTGGATGGCATCACCAAATCAATGGACATGAGCTTGAGCAAGCTCCAGGAGATGGTAAAGGACAGGGAAGCCTGGTGTGCTGTAGTCCATGAGGTCGAAAAAGAGTCGGACATGACTGAGCAACTTAACAACAAAAGGGCTACTGGAAACAGGCCGGAAGTGAGCAGAGGGACAGAATGAGGCTAGAAGTCTCTTTCCGGTCCTCGTCAGTTAGGTCTTCAGGGTATGCTTCATTTTGAGGTGCCTTGAATTCTCAAGTGAACCACACCCATATTTACATCTGGTATAAATGGAAATGATTTTCAACCTATTTTCACGATTATCCATGTTTCTCCTTTTCAAGATGGAGGAAACTCTTGAG
>SJYX01018494.1:19305-64398 GCA_006410675.1 Oreotragus oreotragus
CCTCCTGCCCCAAATCCCTTCCAGCATCAAAGTCTTTTCCAATGAGTCAACTCTTTTCATGAAGTGGCCAAAGTACTGAAGTTTCAGCTTCAGCATCATTCCTTCCAAAGAAATCCCAGGACTGATCTCGTTTAGATTGGACTGGTTGGATCTCCTTGCAGTCCAAGGGACTCTCAAGAGTCTTCTCCAACACCACAGTTCAAAAGAATCAATTGTTCGGCGCTCAGCTTTCTTCACAGTCCAACTCTCACATCCATACATGACCACTGGAAAAATCATAGCTTTGACTAGACGGACCTTTGTTAGCAAAGTAATGCCTCTGCTTTTGAATATGCTATATAGGTTGGTCATAATTTTCCTTCCAAGGAGTAAGTGTCTTAATTTCATGGATGCATTCACCATCTGCAGTTGTCTTGCTGCTGCTGCTGCTAAGTCACTCCAGTTGTGTCCGACTCTGTGTGACCCCATAGACGGCAGCCCACCAGGCTCCCCCATCCCTGGGATTCTCCAGGCAAGAATACTGGAGTGGGTTGCCATTTCCTTCTCCAGTGCATGAAAGTGAAAAGTGAAAGTGAAGTCGCTCAGTCTGTCCGACTGTTAGCAACCCCATGGACTACAGCCCACCAGGCTACTCCGTCCATTGGATTTTCCAGGCAAGAGTACTGGGGTGGAGTGCCATTGCCTTCCCCGGCAGTTGTCTTAGGCTGGGTTATTATAACAAAATATGATGGATTGGAATGACTTTAACAACAAGTATTTATTTCTCACAGTTCTGGAAGCTAGGATGTGCTAGATCAAGGTGCCAGCCCATTTGGTTTCTGGCGAGAGCTCTCTTCCTGGCCTGCAGGTGACTGCCTTCTCGCTATGTCCCCACACGGTGGAGAGAGGAAACTCGGGTGTCTCTCTTCTTATAAGGACACTAGACTTTGCATGGGGCTCCATCCTCAAGATGTCATCTAAACCTGACTAGCTCCCAAAGGACCCAGTCCCTAATACTATCACATGGGCATTAGGGCTCCAACACTTGAGTTCTGGAGTTCCAACATATAACATTCATTCTATAACAAATGACTTAAACAGAAGAGAAGATGGAAACAGGAAAGTGGAGTTGGGAAGTAAATGTAATAATGAGGAGGAGAAGTGAAAAAAGCATGGATTAGAGGCATGGTATGGAAATGGGTGGGAAAGGATAAATTTATGTCACATTTGAAAAGAATTATGTGATGGAATGATCAAAAAGAAATTATGGATTGTTTGTCTCAAATAGTTGAGACAAATCTGAGAACTGAGGCAATTGTGCAATTTTCTTGCCAGTTTGTTTTTCTTTTTGTAGCAATGGGAAAGGTAGATAGGACTGCCTACTTGAAGGTGCACAAATAGGAAATTCCACTCGTGGTGGACTGTCATTAGCCAAGAACATAGGTCAGAGGGTCAGCCTTGTAACATACACTTTAGGATACGTGATGACGCAGAAATCCCCTCTGCCACAAGGAAGGTCTCTCCCTCCACAGATATACCTGTGATATACTTGCTACTATTTCACTGGCTTCAGTTGATTGAGTCATCAAAGCGTTCAGATTTGGGACCCAGGAATTCAAGGTAATCTCTTGTTGAGAACCCTGAACCGAGGATGGGTAGGCACGGAGGTTTGAAAAGACTCAGAAACAGAAAACTCGTTGCCAGGGGAAAAAAGTGACAGACAGTGATATGACATGGAAATGCAGTCATCCCTAGGTATCCTCAGACCTGGTTCCAGAATCCCAGGGATACCAAATCCCTTTATATGAGAGACTTAAGGATGCTCAAGTCCCTTATATAAAAAGGTATAAGACAGTCAGCCCTCTACATTCAAAGTATTTGAATTCGAGTTTGGATGAAACCGCAGGTGCTGAGCCAGGAGATGCAGATGACAAAGTGCAGAGTCTCAGTGGTGAGCAATCATACGTGCCAGAGAGACAGCAACTGCGGAAGAAGCCACCGGCTTCTCCTCTTTCCCAGCCTCTGGGCCCATCCCTTCCCCCAAGATTTACCATCCCTCTCCACCTTTCCCCTCTTTATTCGTTCTTTTCTGTTAAGGTAGCTTCAGTTTGTTCCTATCCTTAACGTGAAAGGAATCTTGACTGACACAAGGCTCTNTCTGATTTCAGTGTTGACCATCTGGTGATGTCCATGTGTAGAGTCTTCTCTTGTGTTGCTGGAAGAGGGTGTTTGCTATGACCAGTGCATTTTCCTGGCAAAACTCTTAGTCTTTGCCCTTCTTCATTCCACATTCCAAGGCCAAATTTACCTGTTACTCCCGGTGTTTCTTGACTTCCTACTTTAGCATTCTAGTCCCCTATAATGAAAAGGACAACTTTTGGGGGTGTTAGTTCTAAAAGGTCTTTTAGGTCTTCATAAAACTGTTCAACTTCAGCTTCTTCAGCATTACTGGTTGGGGCATAGACATGGATAACTGTGATATTGAACGATTTGCCTTGGAAATGAACAGATCATTCTGTCGTGAGATTGCATCCAAGTACTGCATTTTGGACTCTTTTGTTGACTATGATGGCTGCTCCATTTCTTCTGAGGGATTCCTGCCTGCAGTCGTAGATGTAATGGTCATCTGAGTTAAATTCACCCATTCCAGTCCATTTTAGTTCGCTGATTCCTAGAATGTCGACGTTCACCCTTGCCATCTCTTGTTTGACCACTTCCAATTTGCCTTGATTCATGGACCTGACATTCCAGGTTCCTATGCAGTATTGCTCTTTACAGCATCAGATCTTGCTTTTGTCACCAGTCACATGAAAGCAGTAGTCACATACGGATGTGAGAGTTGGACCATAACAAAGGCTGAGCACCAAAGAATCGATGTTTTTGAACTGTGGTGCTGGAGAAGACTCTTGAGAGTCCCTTGGACTGCAAGGAGATCCAACCAGTCAATCCTAAAGGAAATCAGTCCTGAATATTCATTGGAAGGACTGATGCTGAAGCTGAAGCTTCAGTACTTTGGCCACCTGATGCAAAGAGCTGACTCATTGGAAAAGACCCTGATGCTGGGAAAGATTGAAGGCAGGAGATGAAGAGGGCAACAGAGGATGAGACTGTTGGATGGCATCACTGCCTCAATGGGCATGAGTCTGAGCAAACTTGAAGATAGTGAAGGATAGGGAAGCCTGGTGTGCTACAATCCACACATGACTTAGCAACAGAACAACAACAACCATGAATGCAGAACTTGCTTGGACTTTGGAGTAAGGAAGGTGGATTCTGCACAAAGCACCCCAAAGTCAAACTACTAAATGTTCCATATTGTATCATGGTGGTCACTGAATTTTTAGCTAATTATTTGAAAGAATGATGTCTTCAGTTCAGTTCAGTTCAGTTACTCAGTCGTGCCTGACTCTTTGCAACCCCATGAATCGCAGCACACCAGGCCTCCCTGTCCATCACCATCTCCCAGAATTTACTCAAACTCACGTCCATTGAGTCAGTGATACCATCCAGCCATCTCATCCTTGTTCGTCCCCTCCTGCCCCAAATCCCTTCCAGCATCAAAGTCTTTTCCAATGAGTCAACTCTTTTCATGAAGTGGCCAAAGTACTGAAGTTTCAGCTTCAGCATCATTCCTTCCAAAGAAATCCCAGGACTGATCTCGTTTAGATTGGACTGGTTGGATCTCCTTGCAGTCCAAGGGACTCTCAAGAGTCTTCTCCAACACCACAGTAGCAGCCAGCTTTCATCTCTTTCTCAGCCAATGTCTTTATCTCCAATAACTATTCAGGGAGTAATTTCTGATAGGTCCTTATTTCCACGAGTTCTCCATTGCCTCCCATTTCACTGGTCATGGCTCCAACTTTTTAGCAACTCTTCAGGCAGATAAAGGTTGAAAATGGAAACCAACCAGTCAGACCCTTCAAAACTTTTGGCAGGAAAGTATGTTGAAATAATTGGCTAAAAAAGTTATTTATTCACTCTTATCCCTGTTTTCCATTAATACAGAAAATCATGAATTGACCATAATAAGCATGACAACACCATTTAAAATATGTAGAAAACTATATTTGTATGCATTAAATAACTTCAATTCAATGTCAAATTTAATTTTTCCACACTGAATGAAGTTGGCATATTTTCAACTGCCAGCTACTCATGTAAGCACATTCTTACCTCTCCAGAAAGTGGAAAAAACTGCAAAACTCTCTGAAGGCAGGATTGAGTCATCTTAATAGATCCAGTATATGGATCAGTAAGTCATTGTTAAATTGAAATAATTATACATTTCTCACTTCACCAAACTATTGTGACTCTAGATATTGCCAGAAAATTTCAAAGAAATTTTCTGCAAAAAAATTTTCTGAAACTGCAAAGAAAAGTTATGACCAACCTAGATAGCATATTCAAAAGCAGAGACATTACTTTACCGACTAAGGTCCATCTAGTCAAGGCTATGGTTTTTCTTGTGGTCATGTATGGATGTGAGAGTTGGACTGTGAAGAAGGCTGAGTGCTGAAGAATTGATGCTTTTGAACTGTGATTTTGGAGAAGACTCTTGAGAGTCCTCGGACTGCAAGGAGATCCAACCAGTCCATTCTGAAGGAGATCAGCCCTGGGTATTCTTTGGAAGGAATGATGCTAAAGCTGAGACTCCAATACTTTGGCCACCTCATGCGAAGAGTTGACTCATTGGAAAAGACTCTGGTGCTGGGAGGGATTGGGGGCAGGAGGAGAAGGAGGATGACTGAGGATGAGATGGCTGGATGGCATCACTGACTCGATGGACGTGAGTCTGCGTGAACTCCGGGAGNTCTAGTCAAGGCTATGGTTTTTCTTGTGGTCATGTATGGATGTGAGAGTTGGACTGTGAAGAAGGCTGAGTGCTGAAGAATTGATGCTTTTGAACTGTGATTTTGGAGAAGACTCTTGAGAGTCCTCGGACTGCAAGGAGATCCAACCAGTCCATTCTGAAGGAGATCAGCCCTGGGTGTTCTTTGGAAGGAATGATGCTAAAGCTGAGACTCCAATACTTTGGCCACCTCATGCGAAGAGTTGACTCATTGGAAAAGACTCTGGTGCTGGGAGGGATTGGGGGCAGGAGGAGAAGGGGACGACTGAGGATGAGATGGCTGGATGGCATCACGGACTCGATGGACGTGAGTCTGCGTGAACTCCGGGAGCTGGTGATGAACAGGGAGGCCTGGCGTGCTGCGATTCATGGGGTTGCAAAGAATCGGACACGACTGAGCGACTGAACTGAACTGAACTGAACTGAATGTTGCCAAAGGTGACTGACTCAAGGTTACATTTGAAAGCCTTGTAAGCAAAAGTCAACATGTATCATCCAAATTAATTTCTCCCTACTTTTGAAAACTTTTGCAAGAAACCTTACCAATTTAGCAATGTTGAGCAAGCATGCATAACAATGGTTAGCTTTGTGCCAATGACCATAGGTCTGTTAACTGATGAGAGTAACCCAATTTGCTCTCAAGAAAGTAAACTTAGGAAGAAGGAAGAGGAGAGATAGTTAATAAGTTTTTAAGTGCCTGGAAGAAAATAGTATCTGTTTAAATGGAGTTTCTTTTTAAAGGAACAAAGCATGTATAGCAATCGGATGTAATAACAAATTAGAATTGAAACGCAGGTAATTTAGAATGTTTAGGGGAATAAGGGCGAGCTGACAGAGTGCAGCACTTCTTTTCTCTTTAAATTTGGAAGTCAAAAGTGGAAAAGACTTTAAAAGTGCTGAAATAATCATCTCAGCTTTGCATAGTGGTAGGGAAACACTTTTACAAGAGTCTTCAAACCTTTCAAATGCTCTTGCATTTTTTTCCTAAGGAAAGTCAAAGAGTGAGATCATGGTCTTAGCTTCCTTATTCTTCAGTGGCCATGGCTGGCCACCTCTCAGCCTCCAGGCCAGGACAGGAATGGCCACAGGAAGCTGAATTAGCTAACCAAAGTGGTGGATTACACACTGCTGGGAAGTGGACTCCAGGTAATGAACATTTCAGTAATGATAAATGTGCCAAGATTTTGAACTTTCTCTGTCTTTCTCTTTCACCACACATGCCCACAAACAGAAGAACAGAGGGAAGTTCCTTCCTATAGCACCCTCATTTTGTCCAGTTTGGTTTTGGATGAGGTATTCAGGTAACACCATAGGCAGCTGTCAGAACCTACCTTTCTTAAGAACTCACAATAAAATGTAATTTACTTGTGTAGCAGTAGTTAAAAAGAAACTTCATCAGAGAATTCAACCCCAGAATTTTTTCATCTGGAGCACCTTGTACTGTAACTTGACTCCATTGAACCCCATGCAAATACCAGACTATCCTTGGATGGAGTGGAACTGGGCCCTAGAACAACAGTCACTGTTATCTTTAAACCAATATTTACTATGTGAATTCATATAGAGGGCCTTCAGTCTGGAATAATATAGGGGTTTCTGTTGACACAGGACAATATGGGTGAATCACAGCAAGCCTTGGTTCAGTTAAATTTTAAAAGTCTAGCTCTTCCTTGAGTCTGGCTCCAAGCTGGAAATGATGCCTACTTTTTATCAACTATTCATTTCAACCTTGAAAGGGAGGTAGGGGGTGGCATCACTCCTACTGATGACAGGAAGCTGAGGTTGAGATAAATTAACTAATATCACTTAGCCAGCAAATACTCAAATTGGAATCAGAGTTCCATCTGTGAGAAAAGCTGATGGTAGGTATTTCTACTTCCTTATGCCGCTTTGCAAGTGAGATCTGGAATGCATCCATCTCTGAGAATCGTAGAAGTTTAGAGGTGATAAAGATTTTAGGGATTATCTCGTCATTCTCTTTGATGAATCCAATGCCCCTTAAACTCTTGTGTCCTGAGCAAAATTCAGAATCATCTTCTACAGATCTGATCTTTTTCCAGTGTTCCCAGTCTATGGATAACATCATCATCTATTGAGTCATTCTATCCAGAAACCAAAGGCCCATTCTTGAGGATATGATCTCTTTCAATTTTATTTTATTTTATTTTTTTGTATTTATTTATTTTTTCACACGAACTCCCAAACATGAAGAAATGAAGTTGTTCAGTTGTGTCTGATTCTTTGCGACCCTGTGGACTGTAGCCCACCAGACTCCTCCATCCATGGGATTTCCCAGGCAAGAATACTGGAGTGGGTTGCCATTTGCTTCTTCAGGGGATCTTCCCGACCCAGGGATCTAACCCGGGTCTCCCGCATTGCAGGCAGACGCAACTCACCACCAAGTGTAGCCTACAGTGTCTCTTGAATATCTCTTCATTCTGTTGGTCTCGTACAACCAACCGTCATTTCTTGACTGGTCTACTACAGTAGCTTGACCTGCTTCCACTCTTGGTCATCCACTCCAAGTTCTCCACAAATCTTTTTCCAGCTCAGATTTGACAGAACTTCATTCTCTCCCCATATACCTGTCTCTTCACCCTTGTCTCTCTGCCCTTGATCCCTTGCTTTTCACCCCTCAACCCCGTGCACTTGCCTTGCTTCATCCCCAGAATATTATGTTTGCTCTGCATTAATTCATCACATCTCAGCTCAAGACTTACTTCCTCCTTAAATGGGTCAAATCCCTTCCATGCACTCAGATCACCATTTATTTCTGTCTTTGCAATTTTACTGCATCAGAGTCACTTGAAGAATGCTTCTTTCCCAGTTGACTCAAAGCCCTGAGAAGGACATGTATTACCTCTCTTTGCTCACTTCTGAATCCTCAGAATCTACCAGAGTTCACACTATATGGTAGGTGTTCAATAAATATTAATTGAATAAATCCTCCCTCTCTATTTTATAGATCATAAAATCAGGTCTCTTAGGAGGAGAAGTAAATCTCTCAAGGCATACAGCTGGTTAGTGGCAGAACTGGAATTTAAGCTCACAGTGTAAGAACTGGCATTTAATCCCCACTCTGTGTTCACTGCCCCTTCCTCTCTGTGCCATATCCCCTCCTGCCAACACACACTTCTGCTCTGGTCTTATTCCTCTTCTTCTGCCCTGTCCCCTGATGACACGTGTGTACCCTGGCTATATTTAGAAGGCACAGCATAACCAGATTTTCACAAGATGAAGATGGCAAAGACAGAAGGACTCTATCCTTAAAGTCACCATTACAAGGAACAACTCCATCTTCAAAAACGAATCCTCAATAACTTCCTCCATCCCAGCCTTTCTTCATCTTGGCAAGAGGAGGATTTTAGCAACTCACCACTATCCAATCACTTATTGGCTTCAGCATGGAGGGAGATGACAAGTGTGTCCTTCTAGCACACAATAGAAACTGAAATTAACCAAATTAGCTTGAAGGAGCACTTCAGAGCCATAGTGATAGGCACTAGATGCTGAGATAAAAGATAGAAAGATGGATCAAGATAAAAGATGGAAAGATGGATGAACAATAATGGTTATTTTGAGTCTAGTTTTACCTTGAAGGTAACTTTCTCAGATTTGTTTTTTCATTGACATTCCATAAATTCATGAAATGTAACTGCTTTACTCTTTACATACTTCCAGACACACACACACACACACACACACACAACTTCATAACAAGTAGATAAAAGTTACAAAAGTTCCAAACAACTGTTGGTTCTAATTTCTGTATTTCTACTTCAGTTTTGTTAACTTTGTTTGGTGGGATCTTTTATTCACTGTAAAATATGTCACCAGAATGACTAAGATCAATTTGGGTGACTTGTGAATAATGGCTCCCAACAAGTAATTGGAGTTACACAAATATAATTTCTGTCTAAAGGCTAACCTTCTCAATGAATTATCCAGTGTTTCAACACCTAGATCTACCTTATGGATCTCCTCTCCATGTATTAGAAAGATCATGAACATTTGGCCTCTGTTTCTAACTCATCAGGGCTTTCCTGGTGNAGTTACACAAATATAATTTCTGTCTAAAGGCTAACCTTCTCAATGAATTATCCAGTGTTTCAACACCTAGATCTACCTTATGGATCTCCTCTCCATGTATTAGAAAGATCATGAACATTTGGCCTCTGTTTCTAACTCATAAGGGCTTTCCTGGTGGTTCAGATGGTAAAGAATCTGCCTGTAATGCAGGAGACACAGATTCAGTCTCTGGATCAGAAAGATGCCCTGGACAAGGGAATGGCAACCCACTCCAGTATTCTTGCCTGGAGAATCCCATGAACACAGGCTACAGTCCATGGGGTAACAAAGAGTCAGACATGACTTAGCAACTAACACTTTCACTTTTTAATTAATATGGCAGCGCCAAAATTTCCAGAAGGAAGTTGTTGGGACACTATTAAAAAATAGCAACTGTGTTTCCAGCAACTGAAGTGAAACTTGACAAGAGACTACGTCAGTAGCTGTTTAATAATAGTTTGTATAATAAAATATTCATATCATCACATATTTCCCATCTATTTTTCTGACTAAAATAAAACTTTAATTAAGGCAAAAGATATATAGCCTAAGGAAAGCTAAACTGTTTAAAATTATTAGCTGCTTGAATANCAACTGAAGTGAAACTTGACAAGAGACTACGTCAGTAGCTGTTTAATAATAGTTTGTATAATAAAATATTCATATCATCACATATTTCCCATCTATTTTTCTGACTAAAATAAAACTTTAATTAAGGCAAAAGATATATAGCCTAAGGAAAGCTAAACTGTTTAAAATTATTAGCTGCTTGAATACTTGTTGCTATACTACTAGCTGCCATAAAAGAAAAGAAATTAAGTACTCGAGGGATTAAGGCAATTTTGAAAGCTGCACCCCTCCTCCTCCCTTCTCCTTTTAGCTACGCCTAACTGAGCCATAACTATTTTTCTCCCCTCAGCCAGACTCCAGCTTTGTGGCTTTTTTAATAACCTGGGTTTTCAAGGCCCTGCTCCTGAGAGCCTTTTCACTTCTGCTGCACTGCCTACGAGCAAATTTCTTCCAGTTGTTCAACAGCCGAATGCCACCCTTTCTGGGCTGCTGAAGCATTTCATTGCAGTGTCATTGATGGGGTGGTGTTCTGTTACAGTGGAATCAATAGCCCAGCGCTTTCCAGCACACCCATTAGCTTGTCCATCAGGGCCTGGGGGAGGTAGTGTAAATCCCCGAATACCAGGGGCCAGGACTTTGCACACGGAGGAATGCAGGCAGCCCCCGTGGTCGTCCACCGCCTGTTGCTCCACGACATGTGTGAAGTGAATTAACTTTTTTGCTGCAACATGCCCGAAAGGTCAACTGCCATGGAAGCCTGAAGCTTTTGGAATATTTTAACTCACAACCCGCCCCCCAAAAAAAAAAATTCTCCTCCCTTGATTTGGTGCTGGTTCTGGGACCCCCAGTGGAATGGATTGTTTGAGAAGCTAAGTTGGACAAACAGGTTGGCCATGGGCCGTGGGGATCAGTCAGGAAGGTCACGTGGGGGTAAGGGCAGACAGGTTTCTTCTTTTCTTTTTCAAAGTGAATGGTCTGCTTGCTTCTTGATTACACATTAATAGAAAACAGTTTCCACAGTTAATGTGAGCATGCTGTGGGTTTCCGTGTGTGTGTGTGTGTGTGTGTTTCTTTCTCAGACTCCCAACAGGACTCTTTGATAACTGAGGAGTCAAAAGGTTGTATTTTCCTTATCTAAAAGTTGGAAACACAAGATAGTGAAAGATATCTCAAGAAAGAAATACAAAATCATGATGCTCATCTTCTTGGTCCACACATCAAAAAAGGACTGTGAGTGAAAAAAAAAAAAACAATGAAGGAGGTTAGATCATTATTGTCTATGAGGACATGATAATAAAGGAATGGTCCTTTTATTGTATGTCAAAAAAAAAAAAAAAGAGAGAGAGAGAGAGAGAGGCTTCCAATTCCTGTGGAAAGCTGTGAAATTCAACCACTTCAAGTGTCAGCGATGCCTTCCAGTCAACCTCAGGAAATCTTCTTACGGATATTTATTATCCAAAGCCACATCACCCCAGACCACAAAAGGAAACTCTGTGTTTAGTTCATAAAGGCACCATGGTCTGAGAAAGGTTTGCTTTCAGCACTTGGAGTTTTCTCTCAAAACCTCCATAAACTCACCACAAACCACAATGTAAACCAGTGCACTTAAGATATGACTTGTTAACCTAATTCCAACAAATTAATTCACTCATTTTAAAAGGGATTTCTGACTAATGATGCAAACGAAATCTCCAAAGCCATGAGAACATTCGTTTGAATTCAAAAGTTGGCAGGGAAAATATTAATCTTTTGAAAAACACACACACACACATAAGGAAAATACTGAATCCTACAGTGCCAACGGTAATTTCTTTAAAGTTTAACTTACTTTGATTGGAGAAATGTGTCCATTTCAGAATAGAAAACGTGTGTCGCACCCTAAGTCCATTTCCTTGAAGGGAAAAGAAATGGTGCATATTCTATTATAAATTCTCTGGTGGCTAGTCTTTCTCATACTCTATTAGCATGCTTGTCATAAGTAATTCGTATTGTTTTTTCTTTTAAATGTGAATATTTTGTTTGTCCCCTCCCCATTTAGATTGGTCTGGGTAAGGAAATGGCAACCCACTCCGGAATTTTTGCCTGGAGAAGTCCTTGGCCAGAGGAGCCTCGTGGGCCACAGTCCCTAGGGTCGCAAAAACTCAGACATGACTGAAATGACTTAGCATGCATATAGTCTGGTCAGTTTGTTGCAAAGTTGGTGATGGACAGAGAGGCCTGGCGTGCTGCAATTCATGGGGTCGCAAAGAGTCGGACATGACTGAACAAATGAACTGAACTGAACTGATCTGTCTTTTGCCCCCACCCCCATCCCCTCTCCTCCCCATTTGGATACTGTGAGCACCGTGATTGGGATTTCAAACCAGTCTCGGGTCTAAAACTCTGTCAGTTATTCTCAGCTGTAAAGATTACACAATTAGGATTGCTTTATAAATGATGCCACACATTTCTGAGTCTGACCTCTTAAAAAGCTTCACTGTCCTAGGTACAGATTTTAGAGTGTGGTTAAGCCTGTGGTGAGTTATTTTAGTCTTCTCTGCAAAAGTCAGTGGAAAGTTGGACAGTTCAGAAGACAAAACTGTTTTATTTTTTGCCCTCTATGAAACCTGCAGCAATTCCTTTTTTTTAGTCCTGGAATTTTCTTCCCTCAGAATGTCACAGTGGAAAGAGCAGTGCACTTTCAATTCAGAATCGAGTTCAAATTCTGGTTGTGTCATCTGTCTATAAAACCTTGGGCAAATTAGTTATATTTACTGAGCTTTAAGTTCTTCATCTTTACAATCTCTTTAAAAATAATTTTACATGTACAAAGCACCATACTGCCTGATACTCAATTAGTGCTTTCTCCCCCTTCCCTTTAAAACTTCTTTAATTTCCATCCATGGTCAGTTGAATCCATGGATGCCAAAACTGCAGATACTGAGGACTGACTTCCTTGTATTCTTTTTCTAATTTTTACTTTATTCCTAAACCCAAATATGCATCTATCTTTTAGAATATTTCTTATGTCATTTCTTCTCCATTCCTCAAATGATTGTTGTTTTTTAAAGTATGGGCCTTTTAAGAAACACTTTCATAGAGTACTTTTTGTTATGAAAATGTTTCTACAATAGAAGTGAATGAAGCTAGGTTAAAAATGTTTCTTAATGGACCTGTGAATGAATATTGAAAAAAAAAAAAAAGTCTAGAATCAGGAGGAGAGTGAATCCTAAATGGAAGTATTTTGCAAATTGAGATGGTTTTGTGAACAAACTTCTGTAATTAAGACTTTTTAAGCAATTTGTAACTGCTTTGTCTTTGTATGTGTTGAATCTGTTCAGAAGATGGCTGATCCTTGGCAGGAATGCATGGATTATGCAGTAACCCTAGCAGGACAAGCTGGAGAGGTACGAACTGAAAGCTCAGCCGTGAAGTGATGGATGTGGGCAGTATGTGGTTGCCTTCTTAAACAAAACATGTATTTTTATTGATCTGGATTTGTTTTCAATTTACTTAATGGGTGAATACTTCCATTTTATGTCATTAAACATTTTGTAATAACAATTGTGTATCTAAAATTGGCTATAAGTTCTATGGTTTTATACATAGAAAGTCATAACCACTAAGGGTTTATTTTACATACACTGTGGTAAGAAATATTTAAGAATACCATTCCAGACAGATTGATTGTTTGAAATAATTTTTATTATTCATCTTTTAATTTGATTTAAAATGACTTATATGCTTTTCTTACTTGCTTACCAAAAAAATCTTTTTAGGTGGTTCGTGAAGCGCTCAAGAATGAAATGAATATTATGGTTAAAAGTTCTCCGGCTGATTTGGTAACTGCTACTGACCAAAAAGTTGAAAAAATGCTTATCTCATCCATAAAGGAAAAGTATCCATCTCACAGGTATTGCTTATGTCAGTTTCATGTAAATCTACGCTGGTGTCCATGATTTTGACTGTAGACTCAGAAACTGACTGTGCTTAATTTAAGCTGAACTGGAATGTATTTGGAGGGTGTCAATCCCTGAGAGTAGAACTGAGCACCCAGGGAGGAAGGCAGAGCTGTAGGGTTGGGTCGGGGTTGGGTCAGGTTTAGGCGCCATCGTTCAGAAGCTGCTGATAGCCTCACTCCTGACTGCTCTCTTTGGATGTCTTACCCATTAGCTCAAGGTTACAAATCGTGGGCAAAATCATCACTTGCTGAACTTAGGGTCTTTTCTCCTAAGCTCAGACTTCCAGGGAGCAGTGAACAGGGGCTGTTTGGACTCCTTTTTAGAAAGAAAAATGTTGGATGCTGGGAAGTTAGTGCGAGTCAAACGTCTGTCATAGAGAAGGTTTTAAAGTTCAGTTTTATTCTCTGTATTGCAAACAGTTTTAGGTGTTAAAGGGGTGGTGGCTTTGAGAGAAAATACTAAAATCTGTCTCTCTTATGGGCACAGAAATACAACTGAAATATTGTCATCATTTTAAAGTTTTAACATTGTCATTTGCCAGTTCGTCTTGATCATGCCATCGGCCTTTCCTGGTATTTCAGCCACTGAGGAGAAAAAAAAATTAAAGCTTCATATGCTTTCTCTTAGTAAAAAGGTTTATAGCTAAGAGAAAAAGACATAAAAGAAATTCATGGTAATGATTATTAGGACTTTTCAGTTTTGAATAAAGGACATAAATAACAAAGAAAGTAGGAAAGGAAAGAAGAAATCCAATGAATTCAGACACCATTTACAGAGTTCACCTGACATTTACTGTGTAGTATGTTTTCGGAATGCATATTGATACAGTAATTTTGGTGGGTGATCTTCTTTCTCTTTAGCTTATTTCATGTTCTCTGTATTATCTATTGCTGCATAGCAAGTTACTCTTTAAAAACTTAACAGCTCTAGATATCATAGAGTTTTCTAGGATCAGGAATATGGGAGTAGCTGGAGTGCGTGGTTCTGGCAAGGGTCTCATAGAGTTACAGTCAGACTGTCAATCTCCTCAAGGCTCAGCCAGGGCTAAAGGACCCATTCGCTTGTGGTTGTTGGTGACCTCAGTTCCTCGTGGCTTGTCTGCTGGCAGCTTCCTTCAGTTTCCCTGCCACGCGGGCCCCTCCACAGAGCGGCTCACAGTTTGGTGAGCGGCTTCACCTAGGAAGCAGAGGGAAGGGGAAGGAGCAGAAATAGAGTGAATAATACGGAAACCTCAGTGTCTTTTTGTCAAAGAGTCTTCAGAATTGCATGTTGTCACGTATGCTTTGTTCTTCTGGCTAGAAATGAGTCACTAAGTCCAAATTCACACTCAAGGCAAGGGACATTAACCGCTACCCCTTGAAGAGAGGGTTAGGAGAGAAATGGTAGACTTAAACCTCCACATTTCATTAGTAAGTTGTCATCTGCGATAAAAGCCTTTTTCAGCGTGTCTTTCCTTATCTTGATAATACATCTGAGAATTTTGAATTCTGTCATCTTTCACATAACTTGTTCTGGGGGAAATAACATTTTCTCACTTTCATCTGTCTGAAGGAAAAACAATAGAAAAGTGTAGTTGTGTAGACTTTTGTTATGTTTTATAGTAGACTAAAAGTTTGAAAATTGTTGAAAACAGTGTAAAGATTCAGAATTTGTCATATTTGCTTTTAGTTTCATTGGTGAGGAATCAGTGGCAGCTGGGGAAAAAAGTATCTTAACCGACAACCCTACGTGGATCATTGACCCTATTGATGGAACAACTAACTTTGTACATGGGTATGTTTTTAAATTTTAATATTGAAATTACTGTTTGTATATTAACTGAATGGACTGTTCAATATGATTTTCATAATCACATATACTTTAGAGAATTCTGTGATTGTAAAATACGTTATGCATAATTTTCATCAGCTGTGGATGAATGATTAATGTTATAGACATGTGCAGTCAAGTGCCCTGTTCACCATTCTTTTTCTCATCGTTGAAACCACATAAAAATGTATGCAAGGAACATTGCTGCTTTGAAATCAATTAAGGAACTGACTAACTCAGTACTAGAGTGTGCCTTTATAGAATGCATTTAATCCAGGAGAAAAAACTGTAAAAGAACATGGGTTTAGAATGTGTGACCTTATGACCTTGGTCAAGTTACTTAATCTTTTTAAGCCTCAGTTTTATTTTTTTCATTCTCTAAAATGGGCACATTGATGGTACCTGCCTCATAAGATTGTTGATGGGACCTAATGAGTTGTACATTTATATAAAAACTTAATATAGTGCCTGGCACAAACTAAGTATGTAATTCAGTATATGGTGAGAAGAATATGTTGGAAAAAAAAGTATATATGTCTACAAATTAAGTATATAAGTCCAGATACATAGAAGAAAGCCTGTTGGAATTAAGAGTTTCAACAAGTAGCCGAATTTGGTGGGATGACGCATAATCGTTATATTTGAAGTTGGCGTACATGGCTGTACGTATCTTTACAAATAGAACTGTTATAGCCATAAAGCTCAGAGGTAGGATCTATATATCATGGAATGTTACTGCAGAAAGACGCTCATGATATGAGGTAACATACAGAAGATTATAGTACAGTGGATGGTATGATCCCATTTTTGTTGACATTTAAGCTATATTTGTGGAACTTGGCATTCACAAAGTATAGAAAGGCATGTGGTGCCAAGTGGCCTTCCCACTTCCAACCCCAGCTTCTCAGAACCCATTTCTGGAGGCATCTATTGTTATCAGTTTCTTGTGAATCCTTTCAGAGATGTCTCGTGCCTGGAGAAGCATTATGCATGTATGCATCTGTGTATACTCCCCCCCAACCCCCCACCCCCACACTTATACAGAGAGTTGCATGTTGTATACACAGTTCTGGGGAGGGATGAGACTGTTCACAGGAAAAAAATTGTAAGCAGTTATATTATGAAAAACAGTTTGTTGAAAATAAGTTCTATCTCGGTAAATTTGTGTGTGTTTTTTTTTTTTTTTTTTTTTTTAAGATTTCCTTTTGTAGCTGTTTCAATTGGCTTTGTGGTAAATAAAAAGGTATGTTGTTTAAATTTATGGTTGGTAAAATGCCTTGCTCTCATTTTCTGAGAAAGAGTAAACGAGTCTCCATAATAAATTTAGGTTTGTCTCTATTCAGTATATGTAGCAGCATTATTTTGAAATAAAATACACAGCTGCTAAACTTGTTGTGATACTTTTTTCCAGTGAAGAAAATGTAGTGTCTTCCAAGAAGATTTTACAAAGAAAAAATATGCACAAGTAACTGAAATACAGTTCAGTATTTAATCACCATTATATAGGTGAATGTGATAGGAACTGATGTAGGATCTGAAATGTTTAATGGAAAAGTTGGGTGCTGAACTAGGAATGCTTTAGTAGACATTTACTGAGGGGAAAGACCAGGAAGTGGTAGGGCCCAAGTATGATGAGAAAATAGAGTATATTCAGGAACCTAAATACTTGCTATATCTAAAGCCCAGTAGAGTATTGTTTCCATGCTATTTGAGTATTTGATTAATAAAAAAAAAGAATGATGTTTACTAACACCTTACATAACTGTCTTCAAGGAGTTTGCGATATATTTGATCAACATGTACACAAAAGAGTTAAGAAAACCCTGAAAATAAAAACATAAATTAGTGCAAATGAAATCTTTGTATTAATCAGTGAGAAATGATTATATTAATCAGTGAGAACCTTCAAAAGGAGATAAGTGAGCATTTCTCTTATCATCAGTTCTGGGCTGTTGAATTCCCAATTCAGTGCAAAAGTTAGATGTCGAACTATGAAAAAAAATTTTTTAAGTACTCTTAAGAACATGAAGAGGGTATAACATATCCTGCCAGCAGTGGTTTGAGGAAATCTTCATAATAAATAGAAGGGATCTTAGAATTTGGTCATGTGAGTTGGGTCATATTGGGAATTTTCCAGGTAAAGAAGAAAAGGAAAGCATTTTAATCAGAAAGAACAGTTTGGGGACGAGCGGGATGTGTACGGGCGACAGTGAGATGTTCATTGTGCGAGAAACTCTGGAAATGGTTGGAGCAGAGCTGGTGAGGTGAGCTCGCTGTGCTCAGGCCGAGAGGCGCTGTGGTCTGTTTGCGCCAGACACTTAGTGGCTTTGAGGTGGTCGGAAACCAGGAGAGGTTTTTCAGTGCAGGGTGCCAATAATTCCAGCAACATTAGAGGTCACACCAGCGGGGTGGGCAGTTCTGAACTGAGATGGAGGTGGTGAGAATAACTGAGGAAATGGCCAAAATCAGGAAGTGTTTTCAAGGTAAAATTGACTCATGGGGAAGGACTGAGGCGTGCGTGATCAGGTAGCAAGTGAGTGTGATCTCTTTGGCTCAAGTTCTGCAAGCCTAGGTTCCGAAGCACGACTCCTAACCTGTGTTGATGGGGTTGGTGGGAGCCACACATAGAGGGATAGTTAGCTTTGCGGGCCAGAAAGAAAAACCTGAAAGAATCGAGAGAGCTAAAAGGGAATTGGAAGAAAAGGAAGAATGAAAACCCCTGAGATACACAACTGTTGGGGGTTAGGCAGAGGCAAAAGTCAGAAGAAAAAGTGACCCCAAGAGAGATCGGAGGTAGGAGGACACCACCAGGAACACAGAGTATGGGGTTGACTGTTGGTGGTCCACAGCCTCCAGGTCTTCAGAGAAGATGTTTGGTCCGTAAGAGTCCATTCACGATCTCTTTGCAGGGAGTTTCAAGAGATGCATGATCAGAGCAGAAGCCAAATTGTAATGTAGAAAGAGAATGAGAGACCCAAAGTCTCGACCACTGTGTGGCAAAGGAGAGAAGGAGAAGGTAATGAAGGCTTGGTGAGGGAGGGCCACTGTGGCAAGAAAGTACCAGAACCGAAGCCCAAGAGGCAGGGAGCCGTTGATGGAGCAGTGTTTCAGGGAAGGATTCACCTTAGAAAACAGGGAAGATTGCCTTCATCTGAGGCGGGAAGGAAAGAGGGCAAAACATATGCCCCGAGTTTGGAAATTGACGGGAGGGGAGTCAGGGTTCAGACCTGATGCGCTCTTCCTCAGCTCAGCTGGGAATTAGCATTTTACACAGCCCATGGTCTAGCCATTTAAAAACATTAACATACCAGATATTCTTGCTGCTTTCTGAGAGAAAGTATTGATTGAAGAAGAATACTCAGGTTTGGTAAAGAAAGCTTGTGTTCCTTCCACAGATGGAGTTTGGAATTGTGTACAGTTGCCTGGAGGATAAGATGTACACTGGCCGGAAAGGAAAAGGTGCCTTTTGTAATGGTCAGAAACTCCAGGTTTCACGCCAAGAAGGTAGGTTTACCCTCTAATTTTTGGTGTGATTCATACCAGGTCCTCGTATGGTAGCCTTAGAGTTCTCCAGGTGTTAGCTGACTCATTAGTGTGTCTGTTTTCTCTGTGCTTTCTCATCGTGACCACGGTTGTGGATGCGGTCGTGGAAGCTGGGGAGGCAAGGGCAGTGGAGCAGACGGCTCCGGCTTTGTCAGGGGCCCTGGCTGAGCGAGAGTGCCTCCCACCCTCACGGCGCTATTGGGTCATTGCTTCAGCCCCTGCGTCTCAGATTCTTTCTAGAATTCCTCTGCTCTGATGCCTTTGGGACTAGTTATTAGTAAATTGAAAGGGAAAAGGTCCTTCAAGTTGGGAATCATTTAAAATGAGACATAAAGCTATTATATATATAGGATGGGTAAACAGCATCTTTCTACTGTATAGCGCAGGGAACTATATTCAGGGTCCCATGGTAAACCATAATGGAAAAGAATACAAAAAAGAATACCTAGACACATATATATAAAGCTATGACTGAATCACTTTGCTGTACAACAGAAACTAACACAACATAGTAAATCAACTGTACTTCAAGACATTTTTTTAAAATGAGGCGTAAAGCTTTTTGTAATGAGCTTAGTGATCGGCCTTTTTAAGCCTGCTTTCTCTGGGACAGCTCACTGTGTTTTGGAGGCACTTATCTTTCCTAAAGCAATCCCAACATTGTACACAGTTTACACTTGCAGATTCGTTTCTTTTCTTTCTTTTTTTTTAAGATTCTTTTATGTGCAGCAAAAACTGTAGAATCCTCCTCCGCTTTTATAATTTTTCTCCTCAGGCACTTAAGTTGAGGGCAGATTTTGAATTTGTTTTCTTTTTATTGAACTCTAGAGATTAGAAGATACATCCTAATTTTTGAGATGTTAATGTGAACAAAATGTGCATTTTAGAATTGAAAGAATGTGGCAGTTTTTATAGAAAGAACTCTTTCCCCTTTTATGTTATTTATCTCACTTAAACAGGTTATGTGATCGGTAGAAGAGTCCACAGTTATAAGCAAGGGCCGGAACAAGCTGGTGGGCGTACATCTCAGCTGTGGGCGCAGATGAAGTGTGAGGTGTCCCAAGAGTAGCCTGTGAGCCAGGAGCGTTGGTCACGATGTTTCCAAGAGAAAATGGAAAATAGAGGATAATTTGTCAAGCTAGTAAGCGGAGGCCAGATGATGTATTTTGATTTTATTGAAGCGCAGTTGATTTGCAGTGTGTTAGTCTCTGCTGTGCCGCAGGGTGGCTCCGCTGTGCACATCTGGGTTCTTTTCCGTATTCCTTTGCATTGTGGTTGGTCACAGGCTGTTGAGCGTGGCTCCCTGTGCTGCGCAGTAGGGCCCTGTTTACCTGTTGTATCTGTAGGTTATCATAGGTAGCAGCTTGTTCTATAGGTAGTAGCTTGGTTCTCCAGTTCCACCTCCCAGCCTTCCCTGCCCCGCCTTCTCCCCTTGGGCGACCCCCAGGTGGTTCTCTGCCTGCTTCTGCCTCACAGGCATGTTCATGGGTCGTGTCTTAGACTCCACTGTATGCTGTCTGTCTTTCTCTCTCTCTCTTCTCTTAGTACGATAACCTCTGGGCTCATCCATGTAGCTGCAAATGGTACTATTTTGTGGTCGAGCAACGTTCCATTCTGTATATGTGCCACATCCGCTTTATCCATTCATCTGCTGATGGACATTTAGGCTGCGTCCATCTCGTGCCTGTTGTAAATAGTGCTGCAGCAAATGTAGGCGTGCGTGTATCTTCTCAAATTACAGTTTTCTGTGGATATATGTCCAGCTAGATCATACGACAACTCCATTTTTGGTATTCTGAGGAACCTCCCTACTATTTTCCATAGCGGTTACACCTGTTTACATTTCTACCAACAATCAGTCAGTCAATCAGTTCATTCACTCAGTCGTGTCCAACTCTTTGCGACCCCATGGACTGCAGCATGCCAGGCCTCCCTGTCCATTCTCAACTCCCAGAGCTTACTCAAACTCATGTCCATTGAGTTGGTGAAGCCATCCAGCCATCTCATCCTTTGTCATCCCCTTCTCCTCCAACCTTCAATCTTTCCCAGCATCAGAATCTTTTCAAATGAGTCAGTTCTCTGCATCACGTGGTCAAAGTATTGGTTCATTTTCAGCATCAGTCCTTCCAATGAATATTCAGGACTGATCTCCTTTAGGATGGACTGGTTGGATCTCAGTACTGGAGTGGGGTGCCATGTCTTCCTATAAAGTACATAAACAGATTCGTCAGTTTCATAAATGAGGAAGTGAGACACAGAAGGATTAAACTGTTCAAAATCTCAGAGCTAGTAAACTACACAGCAGGCATTAATTACAACTCCTAAGAGTCTGCTCTCTCTCCTCTAAATCTTTATCTACTCCTCTTTCACCTTCTCTCTACCCACTGTCTCTTATACACATCTGCTGGGCCTCCCTGTCCATCACCAATTCCTGGAGTTTACCCAAACTCATGTCCATTGAGTCGTTAGTGCCATCCAACCATCTCATCCTCTGTCGTCCCCTTCTCCTCCCACCTTCAATCTCTCCCAGCATCAGAGTCTTTTCAAATGAGTCAATTCTTCACATCAGGTGGCCAAAGTATTGGAGTATCAGCTTCAGCATCATTCCTTCCAATGAACACCCAGGACTGATCTCCCTTAAGATGGACTGGTTGGATCTCCTTGCTGTCCAAGGGACTCTCAAGAGTCTTCTCCAACACCACAGTTCAAAAGCATCAATTCTTCAGTGCTCAGCTTTCTTTATGGTCCAACTCTCACATCCATACATGACTACTGGAAAAACCATAGCCTTGACTAGACAGACCTTTCTTGGCAAAGTAATGTCTCTGCTGTCTAGGTTGGTCATAACTTTCCTTCCAAGGAGGAAGTGTTTTAATTTCATGGCTGCAATCACCATCTGCAGTGATTTTGGAGCCCCAAAAAATAAAGTCAGCCAGTGTTTCCACTGTTTTCCCATCTATTTGCCATGAAGTGATGGGACCAGATGCCATGATCTCAGTTTTCTGAATGTTGAGCTTTAAGCCAACTTTTTCACCCTCCTCTTTCACTTTCATTAAGAGGTTCTTTAGTTCTTCTTCACTTTCAGCCATAAGGACGGTGTCATCTGCATACCTGAGGTTACTGATATTTCTCCCGGCAATCTTGATTTATTTATTTATGAAGCAAAAACTGCAATGTGAAGTAAAAACTATAGTTGGGAAAGAAACAGCAGTCCCTCACTGGTAAAAATAGCAGTCTCCCCATTAACTCAGAGAGAGGCATCTTGGCCATTTGTGTGGTCTGGGCTGTGCTTTTGTTCTGTCTGTCATCAGACATGATCATGGCGTTGTCCTGTTTTGCCTCACTCCTTCATGGTCACGTTACTCTGTGTGATGCAGGTATTCCCTGACACTGGGTATGTACCATGAGTTTGCTGTTAGAGTCAGGTCAGCTCAGCCATCAGGAGTGGGCGCCTGTTTTCCTAAAAATTCTCATTAACCTTTAACCTTGTGGCTTGAGTGCAGAAGTCACTAAGCAAATAACTGATGGAAAAGTAAATGAATAAGTTTAGACTCTCTGAACTTCAATAGTCTCACGTTTCAGAGAATATTTCACAGGCCCCAGTATCTCTCACCACACTAGCACTTACTTTCTTTAACATATAATTTCATTCTTGCCCATTCTAACCCCATTTGACACACAAATTAACAGTAAATTGAAACCTGAACATCAGAAAGCTAATGACATTTAAAATTTCTACCTGGATAAAGAGCAAGAAATATCATTTAATGGAGAAGACAAAAAGCACAAATTAAGCATATTGTTTCACTGACTTTTATCTCTGATAGGAATTAAATTCTCACCTCGAGGATTCTCCCACCCAGCATGGTAGGCTGAGGAAAGAGAATGCCAGAGCCTTGGGAACAAACACATGTCTTAATGGCTGTATTACTCTATAAATCTATTAAAATCATTTGAATAGTACATGTAAAATGGGTGAATTTTATGGAATGTAAATGATACCTCAATAAAGCTGTTAAAGTTGGCAGAAAACTATATCTAGACTTGTGGTTTACCTAACTGGACTCCAAGGTTCTTTACTCTTTATCCTGTAGTCTCACTCTAAAAAGTTCCTCATCATCTATACCATATCTCTGGGCTTTGCCACCATAAAACCTCCCCCTTTAGGGAGGATTCCTTGAGGAATATGGGAAGCAGAAAAACTCCTTCTAGCCACACTGATCCCAAGTCCTGAACGGTTAGCAAGCACATCTCACCCCAACCACTAGGACCATGGACTTGAAGGATAAAGCTTGGCATTCATAACAATAAATCACACTAATATCACCTACATAATTAATACAAATTGGGGGTTACTAACTAATTCATCAAGCACTTATTCTTTCTAGAAATATAGAGGAGTTCCCAGAAACCGTGTTAATAAGCCATGGCTCCAAGTTGATGAGAAACTTAAATAATGTGGCAAGTCATTACTATATTTGTGCCAATGTTCCTTCACTTGCCAATTGACATTAAAGTCCCCTATTAATCAGAAGTCCATTTGATGAAACAAAGTTTTTGTGCTTTATAAACCTTACTACACATGCAACTAGCTGCATCCATGAACTGCTCACTGAAGTGAAATTGACTTCTGGTGCACCCTCTATCAAGGGAAACTTGGAGACTGGCCTCAACATTAATTATGTACCTAAGTTATTTGTGTGTAGAACTTTACACAAAAGTTAGGAATAAGACTGGATGAACAAAATATTACACTGCTTTGAAAGCCGAGTTTAGATTTCATATGATGATCCAAAGAGTTTGGCAAGATAAGAAAATAAGATAGAAACTGTAATTCAATTACAAAGCAATTATAATTTGATCACAATGAAAACTGTCCCACCTAGCATTTGGGCATATATTCATCATGGGTTTGAATGAGTAATCAATGATTTTAGAATCTGAGGTATAGTTTTGATGCTGTCACACCCCAACATGGATCAGGACTTGCCTTCATCACTCATCTTCTTTAGGCCATGGATAGCCTATGAATATTAATATATTAAATATGAAATAAATGGCTAGTCTTGCTCTGTAAGGTCCATTTTAATGAAAATATTCAAATTTTGGAATTTCCTCTAAATTCTAATTACTTTCATTTCTCTTTCATGAACATGGTACCATTAGCTCTAAATTTGTTATTTTGGGGGTGGCTCTCCCCAGAATTTGGAGATGATCTAACCTGTATTCTAGCTTAGAAAAACGAAGTCACAAAAGCTCTATTAGAACTTTTCAAGGGAAAAGCTACCCTGAAAAGAAACTCTCTAAAGATAGCGAATTCCCAACACACAAAGCCTGGCTTCACAGTTCCAAGATTTCAAGAAATGCACTTCCTCAATGAAGCTCCAGTCCTTTGTTCACCTGATATGAAGAGCCAACTCATTGGAAAAGACCTTGATCCTGGGAAAGATTGAAAGCAAAAGGAGAAGTGGGTGGCAGGGGATGAAATGGTTAGATAGCATCACCAACCCAACGGACATGAGTTTGTGCAAACTCTAGGAGATAGTGAAGGACAGGGAAGCAGAATAAATAGGTGCAGAATAAATCCCTCTGGATATGAAAGTGAGGGTTCAATTACATCATTTTGAATTTAGGGTTCTGAACTCCCAGCCTGCCTCATGCACACCTGGGCATTCATCTAGTATATCATATGACACAGAACATTCATAGTTTTACACTGTATAATGCTGGAGAAGACTCTTGAGAGTCCCTTGGACTGCAAGGAGATCCAACCAGTCAATCGTAAAGGAAATCAGTCCTGAATATTCATTGGAAGAACTGATGCTGAAGCTGAAACTCCAATACGCTAGCCACCTGATGCAAAGAATTGACTCATTGGAAAAGAGCCTGATGCTGGGAAAGATTAAAGGCAGCAGGAGAAGGGGACAGCAGAGGATGAGATGGTTGGATGGCATCACCAACTCAATGGATGCGAGTTTGAGCCAACTCTGGGTGTTGGTGATGGACAGGGAAGCCTGGTGTGCTGCAGTCCATGGGGTCGCAAAGAGTCAGACACAACTGAGCAACTGAGCTGAACCAAACTAATACCTAATAAGTATCTGCAATTTACTTATTCAGACCAGCAGAAGTTTCTTTTCCTGCTTAGTTATTTTTACTTTACATACTACAGATTACTCTGATTGCTACTTGAATGGTCTGCACATTCAGTCATGAGTTTATTTTACTTGTAGAGTGCCTCTTTGATGGGTCAGACATTGTGCTAGGTGTTGGAATTTTAAAGGAAGTTAATTAATGGGGCCCAGTCCTGCTTGTTCAGAGGTGAAATCCTAGAGAGAACTGAAACATTAATCAAAGAATCATACATTCCGTGGAAGTGCCTACTATGCTGAGCACTTGTGTCCTTCTTCAAAGGTAATGTAGATGGAAGTGACATTTCTCTACTTGAGTGCTCACACCAGAGCCTCCATTTGACAGCTCACTGGGAAGAACTAGGGTTTGGGGACTAAGAGCATAGAGAGAAATACCAGGAAGGGTAACCCTGAGTGGAGTGGCACCAGTGGAGTCTGTGAAACACAGACAGACAAAGCCGTTTGGAGAAAGAAGGTAAGAGAACAAATTAATAAAACTACCACTTATTTAATACCCAGTGAACATCACATAACTGTGCACATGATCTCATGTCTTCCTGCTGCTAAGTCACTTCAGTCGTGTCCAACTCTGTGCAACCCCACAAACGGCACCCCACCAGGCTCCCCCGTCCCTGGGATTCTCCAGGCAAGAACACTGGAGTGGGTTGCCATTTCCTTCTCCAATGCATGAAAGTGAAAACTGAAAGTGAAGTCGTGTCCAACTCTTAGCGACCCCATGGACTGCAGCCTACCAGGTTCCTCCGTCCATGGGATTTTCTAGGCAAGAGTACTGGAGTGGGGTGCCATGTCTTCCTATAAAGTACATAAACAGATTCGTCAGTTTCATAAATGAGGAAGTGAGACACAGAAGGATTAAACTGTTCAAAATCTCAGAGCTAGTAAACTACACAGCAGGCATTAATTACAACTCCTAAGAGTCTGCTCTCTCTCCTCTAAATCTTTATCTACTCCTCTTTCACCTTCTCTCTACCCAAACACCACACGAATCAGAAAAGTCTCTTTGGAAAGACTGTCGTTGAAGATGACTGCCCAATAGTTAGCCAGTGTTTTCCCAAAAGAGAGGGGATCAATTCCATTACACTTCAAACACTGAGCAACAAGAAATCTTTGAGTAAGAGTCTGAGTAAGATCAACAAATTCAGAAAGCTAGTATCATCGTAAAGGGGGGAAGGGAAATGAAGATTTTGCTGTCTTCCAATACCAACCATTGAATTAGCATGTACATACATTTTGTGGTCCCAACACATACTATTCCTATTTTGCTCTTTCGAGATGGGACACGGTAGGGGAATAGGGAAGAGGAAGTATTATGCCTACTTACATTAAGCAGAACAAGATATGTATTACATGCCTAACTTTAACCCTTTGGCTCAAAAAAAAAATGTGGACAAATGTAACACAGAATAAGAAAATAAGGATTCCTTAATGAATATCAAAACATTCCAGATTTATAACACTTTAAAAATCTAAGCTCCAACAGGCTATTTAATCCCACATAGATAAGCTACCTCTGTCTCCAAAGCTAGAGAAAGATGGATAGGAGTAAAACTCAGCATCTGATTACTTTATGAATCCACATCATGCTGTATAAGGAAATAGAAGATGGAAATGTTTAAACTTCAATAAAACCACAACTCATATTTTAAGGAAAGCTTTGGAATGGATGAATGAAATGGATAATAATGCTCTCCAGGTGTTTTCAGTAAAAACTTTCCTCTTAGGATCCTGTTGCAGGCTTTGTGTAAGGACTGTCTCTTATACACATCTAGATGTGTATAAGAGACAGTCTTGGCACTCAAGTTTTAAGCCAACTTTTTCACTCTTCTCTTTCACTTTCATCAAGAGGCTCTTTAGTTCTTCTTCACTTAACAGTGGTACGATTTAGTTTTGTTTTATTTCAAATCTATATATAAATTATTTCTAAATTCTGCTTTTTTAAAAAATATATAAGCCATTTGGTGGCTAAATGTATCATGCATGTAGGCAAACTGGTTATATTCTGCATTTTGGGGGAGGTAGTCTAAGAAGCTAGATGCCTTTTGATGATTATAAAAATGATGTTAAATGACTAGAAGCGAAGAAAATTTCATAAATATTTAAAGCCTTAGAAAGAAAGAAATATGATTCAACTAGGAAGAAGGATAAAAATGTCCAATTTGTTGAGCTGCAAGTGTCAAACTTTTTTATAAGGTTCTTATTTATAGACTGTAGCAATTATTTGAAACTTTTATTTTTTAGATGTTACCAAATCTCTCTTGGTGACAGAGTTGGGCTCGTCCAGAACACCAGAGACTGTGAGAATTATTCTTTCTAATATGGAAAGGCTTCTTTGCCTTCCCATCCATGGGTAAGCTCTTTTCACTTTATCCCTAAAGTTGAACATTCTATTATATTAATGCTATAGATAATTTGACATTTCTAAGGAATGAATTTTTATTTAGAAATGAACTTTTAATTAATAGACATGGAGTAAGTACCATAATTCTAATTTTAAAATGTGATTTTTAAAACTTTTATTTGAAAATAATTTGATATTGTAAAGAATTTGCAGAAATAAAAACCTATAAGAAACAGCAGTATACAGTTAAAAACCTATAAGAACAGTTCAGCTATTGTTAACATTGTGCCCATTGCTTTATCATTTTCTCATTCCTTCTTTTCTCTTTCTTTGTGTGTGTGTGTGTAAATATTCTCCTTTCTTTCCCCTCAACTATTTCATGGTAAATTACTTAGTCTGTGGCTCTTTATCCCTAAGTAATTCAGTTTGTTATTTCCTAAGAATAGGGATATTCTCTTCCATAACCACAACTATTGACTTCATAATTTTATCTGTCCACACATACTTGGTTTTGTCAGTTGATCTAACTATGTCTTCTATAGCATTTTTTTTCCTCCAGGGCAAGATTCAGTCTAGGGTTAGCTTTACATTCAGTTGTCATGTCTATTTCACTGCCTTTAATCTGGAACATTCCCGTGGCCTAAGCACTGCCCACTTTCTCTTAAGTTTTCAAGTTATTTGCACAAGGTATGCTAGGCAGACTCTTACAGCTTAGTTCTGGCCTGTCTTTATCAGTAGCTTTCTTCCCCCCTTATCATTTCTTATTTTATGTTGCTTGTTCTTCTTTTTTAAAAATCTTGATTAAATTACTTGGCAATGTGTCGTTTTTTTTTTTCAAAGAAAGAACCAGGATTTTGATTATTAATCTGGTCTGCTGTCTTTATCCTCCCTGCTTTATTATTTTCATCATTGTGCTTTCTCGTCATTCATTGTGTTGTTTCCTGGTTTTTTTTTTTTCCTTTTTAAGTAGAGAATTTATTTTTATGGTTTGATTTTTATTGAGGTGAGTATTTAGGCTATTTGTTTTTATCTGATTGCTGCTTTAAATGTATCTCACAGATTCTGATGTGTTTTCATTGCAGTTATTTTTCTTGTAACTTCTGTTTGTATTTCCCCTTTTACCCAAGAGTTGTATTCTTAAACTTCCGTGGGGAAATGCTTTTTGTGCTTTCTTAGTTTTGTTTTTTAATTTGTAGTTTTATTACATTGTAATAAATGTATTTCATGGAGCTTTATGTTTCCTTTGTGCCCAGTATATGATCAGTTTTTGTGGAACTTCTACATGCACTGGAAAAAAAAGTACGCTTTGTACTTTGATGTTTGGACTTGAAATCTACTTTGACATCAGAATCGCAGTCCCTGCTCTTCTCATTGTTTCCATTTGTCTGGTTAATCTTTGTCCACCTTTATTTTTAGTGGTTTTGAAAGCAGTGCATTTTAAGTGCACCTCTTGAATACACCATAGAGTGGAGTTTTGCTCTATAATCAATTTGAAATCTTTTCTTTTTAATAAAAAAGTTAGGCTTGTTCATTTATTTATATGACCATTTTGTTTGGTCTCAATTTTGTATTATCTTATGTTGTATTGTGATTTGTATATTAAGTTATGTTGTATATTAAGTACTCTGTATTTATTTAGTGTATCCTCTTTTTTTTTCTCTTTTTCTATTTATAAAAGATTCCATTTTATTCTCATGAGTTTCTTTTGTATTAAAGCTCTTTATAATGCCCTTAATGTTCTCTTTTCTTATGTAACCGTTCCGTTAGTTCTGTAAAGACTCCAGAACTGCTTGGCTGCTGCCTGTTGCCTGTATGACATTCAGTGATTTTACTCTGCTTCTCTCTTTTTCTCTCCCTCTTAGTCTAGCTTTTTTTTTTTTTTTTAAGTTGCAGTCTTTCCAGCTTGTTGGGCATATTATTACTATGCATTGTCTCACCCATAGTCCCATCCTGTGGTCTTAGTTTTTCCTTTATAAAATGGTCACTGTCCTGTGGAGTCTTCTGGTGTCAGAAGTTCAGAAACCATTGAATCACTGAATTTAGTATTTATTGTGCACACACCAAAAAGACACTTTGCAAACCAGGAACACACAGACCAAAACATGGGATGAGGCTCAGCCATGTATTGTTATAAAGCAGCTTATACAGTGAGAAGGCAGTGACCACTTATTCTTCAAAATGATTGGCTATAATAGAGTTTTCTTAAATGATAGGGAATTGATTAGTGGTTAACTCATATCCACCTTGAGAAACAATTTAAGGTTTGCTTATAGTTTTCAGAAGCATAAGCAAGAAATAATCCAGGTCTAGTTACTTTTGCAAAATGTGCTAAATTAAGCTTTGTTTTCATGACTAAACTGATTTGGCCTGCTCAGGAAATTTTCCAGACTGGTCTCTGTTTTTTGCTTTAACACCTATCACCTTGGGATTGGTGAAGCTCATCCTCTAGTAGATTCCTTGCGAAGGGCTCCTGTGCATGGTATGCCATGATTTCTGGCATATTCCAAACTGTTTTCCTATGGTCTTGAAACTCCAAGGACAGCTTGGCTGATTAGAACATCCTTAGTGAAAGAAAGTATGAAGAATATTTCTTTAAAAATGTTATTTCACTGTTGCTTTGCTTTGTATGTTGTTTTTGAGAAATCTGGTGCCAGTCTGATTTTATTGGCTTTTAAATGATTTCATGTTTTGTTTGGAGTCTCTGAGACTTTTTTTTTTCTTTTAATCTTTCATGGCTGACACTTTTACAAGGGTACATCTTGGAATTCTTAGAGTTGCTTGTTATGGGATGGTTTTCTCCCTTTAATCGGTAGATTAATGTCTCTTTTCTTTTTTTCTGGCAAGTTTTCTTGAATTTTAAATATGAGTTCACTTATGCTGTTTTCTTTTTCTTCTTCAAAGACACCAGCAGGAACATTCAACCTCCTTTGTATCTTCTCTTGTGTTACTTTCTCTCTGGCCCTTTTTACTTTCTTTTATTTTTTTCTCACTGCCCATTTTCAAGTTTTCATTTGCATCTGTTCTCTTTAAGGGTACCTTGTGATTCAGTCTTAATTTCTGATAAAGTTTTGTCTTTTTTTATTCCCCTTCATTCTGAGTTCTATTATCTCTTATATTATTTTCTCCTCCTTTTATTTCATTCACTTCTGGGCTTACTTTCCCTTTTGCAGAGCAACTTCATCAGCCAGAAAAAACCCAGACACCTTATTATTAATGGTGTTTTCTGTCTCACTGTAGTTACGTGCGGCTGTGTCTGCTTCTTCCCGTTTCTGCTCCCTTTGTGATCTGGTTCCTGGTTTCAGTTCTTTCTTCGTCAGTTCTGTTCTTCTGTGTAGTTTCTGTTATGAATCTCTGTCGGGTGTGGGAGGCGGGGATTGGCGTGTCATTTTCTCTTTCATTTCTCAGGACTTTCCATTTCTTTTACTTTTTAAAGGCCTTTATTTATTTCTGGCTGTGCTGGGCCTTCGTTGCCACGCTCAGGCTTTCTCTAGTTGTGATGAGCGGGGGCTGCTCTCCACGGCGGGCCACAGGCTCGGGCACATAGGCTCAGGAGTTGTGGCTCACGGGCTTTGGGGCACAAAGGCTTCAGGAGCTGTGGCTCAGGCGCTTCAGTGGCTGTGGCTCTCGGGCTCTGGAACGTGGGTCAGTCGTGGTGGTTTCCAGGCTTAGTTGCCCCGTGGTGTGTGGGGTCTTCCCAGACCAGGGATTGAACCCGCATCCCCTCTATTGGCAGGTGGATTCTTTACCACTAGATCGCCAGGGAAGCTCACCACCTCCTTTATTTTAAATTGAAGTATAACTGTATATTAGTTATAATAAATATAATATAATATACTAAATATAATATAATATACTAAATCTCACTGTAAGTGAGATTTATGAGGCAAAGTAAATCATTATGGATCAATTTCCTTTTTTTAACTTTTTGGGATTCATTTAATGAAATGCACTGCATTTGTTTACTTCAGTGACGCTTGTGTGTGTTGCTTTAGGGAATGATTTGATCATGACATGGCTCCTCTTGTGAGGCCTCTCATCTGCTAGGCCCGCTGCTGGGCGCTTTGCTTCCGTTATTTCTAATCATTGCAGCCATAGCCAAGTTGGTTATCCCCATTTTGATGACAAGAAGAGAAAAACTTGAAGAAGAAACCTCTTTCAAAATTACAGCTTTTAAGCAGCTGAGCTGGGGAGCAAACTCAAATCTTTGTGATTCTGAAGATAGATTCTTTTTAGCTCTATACCATCCTAACCTAAAGGAGGATCAAACTAACAGAACACATTTGCAAAATCTAGGCCACAGCCTCAATTGTTTGGCGATTAAGTACTATATTTAGTAACACTTACCCATAAAAGATGATACTTACTGATCAAAAGATCTCTTGCCAGAGAGCTATTGAGATCATCAGAAGTAGACAGAAGCGTTGCATCTAGTGTTGGTCTTCCAGCCCATGCTCCGTGTCTGAATAAAATGCCAAGAGGTGATTTGTGGAAGATCTTGGTATTTTCTTTCTATGATGTGAGATATGAACTATCACATATCCCCTGAGAAAGTGGGGAAAGTGCACCATTCTTGGTAACTGAAAAAAGCCATAATGTTAATTTGGGTTTATATATCTATGGACATTTTTGGAGTTGCTAGTTCTTAATTTTGATATATAATAAAACTGTAGGCAGTAAAATGTATTTAAAAATCAAGGGCATCATGTAATTCTGGTCTTTTTTTGTTGTTAAATTGTTTTGGCATGAAGGATGTACTAGGCACAGTACTAGTTTACATTTATTTTTTAGATACAAAACAGATACCACATTATTTCTTTTTTAATTTTATTTTTATTGGAGTATAGATGATTCAGTGTTGTGTTAGTTTCAGGTGTGTAGCAAAGTGATTCAGTTACGCACGTTCACATTCGTTCTCTTTTCGATCCTTTTCTCACACGGGTTGCCCCAGGATGCTGAGTAGGCTTCGCCATGCTGGGCAGTAGGCCCTGTTGGCCGTCTGTCTCACACGCGGTGGTGTGCGTCCGTCTCAGCCCTGATCAACTCTGCCCCCCGTGTTTCCCCTGTGGACCATAAGCTTGCTTTCAGTGTCTGTCTGTTTCTGTTTTGTGAATAAGTTCATTTGTCTCAATTTTTTAAAATTAGATTCCATGTATCATACAATATTACTGACATGTAGAATCCTCTTATTTCTTAAAAAATAATGAAGGGTCTCAGTGAACAATCCTGACTGCTTTATTTTCAGAGGACTTCCTGGTGGCTTAGACGGTAAAGTGTCTGCCTCCAATGCGGCAGACCTGGGTTTGATCCCTGACTTGGGAAGATCCCCTGGAGAAGGAAATGGCAACCCATTCCAGTATTCTGGCCTGGAGAATTCCATGGAGAGTCAGGCAGACATGACTAAGTGATTTTCACTTTCATTTTCAAACAATTAAAAAAAGAGGTTTTAGTAAAAACCATTTGAAAGTAGTTAATTTACAGACATGGCGACTCTTTCTTCTTAAATACTTCAGTGTGTATATTTTTGATAAAAGGGATATACGCTAAGATAACCACAACAGAGTTATAAAAATCAGGAAATTAGCTTTGATACATTTGAATACAGTGACAATTAAATTTTGAAAGAATTCTAATCCAAGGTCCAAGCCAGAATCATATGCTGCACTCAAATGTTATTCTCATCAAGCTTTTTTTTTTTTTTTTTTTTTTTGAGATTTCTGTAATTTGGCTGTGCTGGGTCTTGGTTGTGGCGGTGGGGGCTGCTCTCCACGGGGGTGCAGGGGCTCCTCCCTGCGGGGCCTCCTCTGGTCCGGACGCACAGCCCCCCGCACGGTTGAAGGTGTTGCAGCTCCCAGGCTCCTGAGCCCTGGCTCAGTAGTTGCGGTGCTTGGGCTTAGTTGCTCCTCGGCACGTGGGGTCTTCTCGGACCAGGGATCGAACCCATATCCCTGCATTGGCAGGCAGACTCTTTACCATTGGGCCACCAGGGAAGCCCTCATCAATGCCTTTTAACCTGGAACAGTGGCTCAGCCTTTATCTTTTATGACCTTGACATATTTGAAAAACGTAGGGCGGTTGCTTTACCGCATGCCCTTTGCTTTGAGTCTGTTGGATTTCCTGTTGATTAGATTTGGGTTATGCGTTTTCGGCAGGAATGCAGCAGAAGCACTGTTATGTCCTCCTCCTCAGTCCTTCTGTCAGGAGACACAGGGTGTCTTTGTGCCGGTGTGTGTGTGTGTGTGTGTGTGTGTGTGTGTCTGTGTGTGTCTCGCTCAGTCATGTCCAACTCTTTGTGACCCCATGGACTGTAGCCCACCAGGCTTCTCTGTCCATGGGATTCTCCAGGCAAGAATACTGCAGCGGGCTGTCATGCCCTCCTCCAGGGAATCCCCCGACCCCAGGATGAACCCAGGTCTCTTGTATTGCAGGCGGATTCTTTACCAGCTGAGCCACCAGGGATGCCCTTTGTCCCATTACTGGATGCTAACTTTGATCACTTGGTAGTGATCTTGCCCTCTTTCCCATCGTAATTATTATGTATCTTACAGGGAGATACTTTGATGTGTAAATATCATTCTTTAGCATTTATTGATGATGCTTTCCTGAATCAGTTATTACTATAATGGCTGATAAGGTGATGTCTATACTTACCCTAACTTGGTGTATTTCCAAGGACAAGGTTCAGTGAGAAGGCAGACCTGAAGCAGGCCTCGCCAGCAGGCCTCGACATCAGCAGAGCCCAGCGGGGCCGTCACCTCCTGGCCACTCGCGCTGATGCCCGCACCGCTGGGGGTGGCCAGGGGCGCACTTGCACGGAACTCCTACAGACGCCTTGTGCTGTGGGGCTCTCGTCCCCGGGTATAGACCACAGTGACAAGGCATGCATGCCATGGTGGCAGAGTTAGTACATTTTCTTCAGTGTTCTTCCTCCCAAAGTATCATCATTTTAATGTTTTTCTTACACATGATTGCTTTGTTAGGCTTCATTCTGTCATTTATGTAGTGTATCATGATAATTAGGTTTTACATATTTTAATTTTAAAATTAAGTACCACCCTTTTTTTTTTTTTAACAGTCTGTAGATTGGTTCAAGTGATCTCAGTCCACATCTGAAACTGCAGCTAAGGAGGAATGCCTTATCTGAAGATTTATTTTTTCCCGTCTTGTCTGTTAGGATCCGGGGTGTGGGAACAGCAGCTCTGAACATGTGCCTGGTGGCCGCTGGGGCTGCAGACGCGTATTATGAAATGGGGATCCACTGCTGGGATGTTGCTGGCGCCGGCGTCATTGTGACTGAAGCTGGCGGAGTGCTCCTGGATGTCACAGGTAAAACTGCGGAATAGGAGGGCTTTGTTTTCTTTCCATACCTATGGGACTGTCCTCCAAATATGGCATTTTTTTTTAGATGTATCTTTAAATGTTTCCCTTTAATATTTTTTCAATGTTTACACTTTAGCTCTTCAGGCAACACAAACCATGTAATTTTCTGCAGAATGAAAATAGCAGATATTGGCAGACAGAGGCAAAAATGAGAAGCTAATGGTAGTGTACAATTAATAATAATAAATGGCTAAGTCTCTTCAGGGCTTCCCTGGTGGCTCAGCTGGTAAAGAATCTGCCTGCAATGCAGGAGACCCGGGTTCAATCCCTGGGTTGGGAAGATTCCTCTAGAGAAGGGAAAGGCTACCCACTCCAGTATTCTGGCCTGGAGAATTCCAAGGACTGTATAGTCCATGGGGTCACAAAGTGTCACACACAACTGAGCGACTTTTCACTCTCACTTTCAAACCTCTTCAACTATGAGTACCAGGAACTCTTGAGAGGCTATAGAAAAAGTCTGGAAAGNAAAGGCTACCCACTCCAGTATTCTGGCCTGGAGAATTCCAAGGACTGTATAGTCCATGGGGTCACAAAGTGTCACACACAACTGAGCGACTTTTCACTCTCACTTTCAAACCTCTTCAACTATGAGTACCAGGAACTCTTGAGAGGCTATAGAAAAAGTCTGGAAAGGCACCGGATCTGAGGTCGTACCAAGATCCCTTTGAGTGCTGACCATGGTGGCAGCTGAGTATGGGCTTCCTCCACCATCTCTTTCTGCCTTGGCCCTGGGGGGGTTACATACTTTCTCTGCACTGATGACGAAATGTTTAAAAGTAGTGAACCTGGGTTAAAACCGTTTACCAGCAGTCTGGGAGAAAAGCAAAGAATGAAAGAGCTGGGCAGGAGAGCAGTGTGCGAATCCCTGGCCTCGGGCTTTCTGTTGATAGGTTCCAGACATGAAAGAGGTAGTGAGAGCAACGAAACCAAGAGCGGAGCGCATCAAAGGGGAGAGGAGGACAGCAGGGCTCAGACCCCGCTCCCTTCAAAGCGGGCCTCTAAAAAAAAAAAAAAACAAAACGGGCCTCTAAAGGATGCTTAGAGACTCAGCACGTTTTAGCGAAGCTTAAACATTGTGCTTATGACACAGTGTAGGTTTTTTTCAAGATAATAGAAAATATTAAATGTTATGATCAACCATAGTACATACTGCTATGCTTGTTTTATAGGAATTATTTTTTACAAGATATAACCATTTTCCATATTTCATTTTAGGTGGACCATTTGATTTGATGTCACGAAGAATAATTGCTTCAAGCAGTAAAACATTAGCAGAAAGGATAGCCAAAGAAATTCAGATAATACCTCTTCAAAGAGATGATGAAGATTGACAGCTTCACACATTCAATCACAGTTGCGTTTCTCCAGGTTTTCTGATGCACTCATGGTGTTACAAAATTCAGGACTTCTGTTTCATTTGAACAGTATGATTGGTGTAAATTGCTTTCAGCGTCCATATTTAAAAACTACAACTTGTCTTGTGTTTTACTGAGAGTAGGTGTGCAAGAGTGGATGAAATAGTCCATTGTTTTAAAAATGTCCGTGTGGTAAGAATGTCCTCTGGCAGGCAGCTGGTGAGATAGGTTATCACGTCACCTGAAATAGCCAGTTAGCAGTTTAGAGTTTCTAAGTGTTTATGACCCTGTGAAAGTGTGACTTACTATTTCTGTGCATATGCATTCCTAATGAGACAGTTAACTTTTTGGAAAAAGGTTTTTTTAGTTTCAAAAGCCATAGGAAATTAAATTTGTAAGAAGTATATAATGAATACTGCCCAGACCAAGATTTCTTTCTCTGCAGAAAACCTTGCTTTATTCATCAGTGTAGCACCCAACATGGAGGCAATCCAAAAATACGCGGAGGGAGAGGGAGCGCTTTCAAGGCAGCAATTCCCAGTTGCTGCACAAAGAAATGAGCTGATCGCTGTGTGATTCTACTTCAGGTTTGGACATAAGAACTGTCTGGTCATCCTTTTTACACTTCACACGACCCTTCCTGTTCACGTTTCACACTGCCATGCCGCCCCAGCGACTGCACCACAGTGCCCCGGCCGCGCCGCCCTCGCCCGCGCCGCGCTTCGGTCGTCAGCGGGCAGTGGCCGCAGTTAGAGCAGGGGAGAGCCCGCGGGGCCCGCCGGTTTCCAGCTGCACAGAACACGCCGTCCCCAGGCCCGGTGGCGTCCAGCGGGGCCTGCTTACGGCTCAGTTCTGGGGCCAGGCGCCCCGGGCGCCTTAGCCAACATGCTGTCCCGAGGGTCTTCCGCGGGCCTGCAGTCGACGTTGAACGGAGCTGCAGTGTCTCAGAGCCCGACGGGGGCCGCAGCGCCTCCGCCTTGCTGGCGCGGCCGCTTGCTGGCTGGCGGCGGGGGGCTTGCCTTCCTGTCCGTCTTCGTAGCCGAGCGTCCTCGGCGCCTGGCGCCTGCCTTCCCCCGGAAGTGGACCGGGAGCGGAGGCCAGCAGAGCGGCTGTGCCTCTTGTAACCTAGTCCCTGAAGTATCACGATCACTTCCTCTCTTTGCTGTTCAGTGGATGCGGCCCTTTAAGTCAGCCACACTCAAAGGCTGGGGAATTCCCCGAATAGATAGCATCATGCTAGAATTCTCTCTCGAGCTCCAGACTCATGCTTCCAGAGGCTGAGGGAAATCTCAATGTGTTGCAGATGTCTCATACTGGACGTGTCTCCAAATAAACTCAATCCCTGCTCCCATCTGTTCCTCTGCTTACATTTTTTCTCTTAGTTAATAGTATTTTACCCAGGCAGGCAGGTGATATTTTTACCCTCCCGTGCCCCTCACCTCCTACACGCAGCTGGCCACCAGCTGTGTTCAGATGTATCCGGAAGTCTCTGGAATTTTTCTCCAGTTCCGCATCTCCACTGCAACACCTGGGCAGTTACCTCCGGAATTACTGCAGTAGTCTTGAGTCACTAGAGCCCCCTCCAGTCTCTCCTCCACGTTAACACCCAGATCTCTCACTTAAAATCTAATCACTCACATAAATATGAAAAGAGAAGAGAGGACTCCTGCGATGGTCCGGCGGTTAAGAATCTCCAAGTCCCCTTGCAATTCAGGGGACGCAGGTTCAGGCCCTCCTCGGGGCGCCAAGATCCCCCCGCTGTGGGGCAGCCAAGTCCACAACCGGAGAGATGGCTGCCCGCAGCGACAGAGGAGCCTGCCTCCTGAACTGAGACCCAGGTGAGATCCCCCGCTATGGGGCAGTGAGGTCCACTAGAGAGACGCCTGCCTGCAGTGACAGGGCAGCCTGTGTGCTCAGCTGAGACCCAGGTGAGATCCCCTGCTGTGGGGCAGTGAGGTCTACAGGCAGAGGGATGCCTGCCGGCAGCGACAAAAGGGCCTGCATGCTGCAACTGAGACCCAGCGCAGCCCAAAAAAGCACGTTCTCAGATCCAGTCTCTCCCCAGGCAAGGACCCTGGGGTGAAAGCGCATGTAACAGACACCCGGGCTTCCCTGTGGCTCAGTCAATAAAGAAGCCGCCTGCAGTGCAGGAGGCCCGGGTTCCGATCCCCGGGTCGGGAAGGTCCCTGGAGGAGGACGTGGACGCCCACTCCAGTGTTCTGGCCTCTGGGGAATCTCACGGTCAGAGGAGCCCGGTGGGCTGCAGCCACACTTGCAAGAATCAAACACGACTTAGCGAGTAAACCACCACCCCCCCCCCACCGCTCACCAGATTAAATTTCTCTCTGATCCCTCATTTCCAACATGCAAACCCGAATCCCTCACTGATGCCCGCATCCTTGCACTGTTGGACTCCTGGACTCGCTCCTTCCAGCTGCTTTTGGCCGAAGCCCCACAGGCAGCCTGGCCAGAAAGTGCCAGAGTAGGCCTCCAACCCAAGCTTCAGTTCAGTTCAGTTCAGTCGCTCAGTCGTGTCCGACTCTTTGTGACCCCATGAATCACAGCACGCCAGGTCTCCCTATCCATCACCATCTCCCGGAGTTCACTCAGACTCACGTCCATCGAGTCCGTGATGCCATCCAGCCATCTCATCCTCGGTCGTCCCCTTCTCCTCCTGCCCCCAGTCCCTCCCAGCATCAGAGTCTTTTCCAATGAGTCAACTCTTCGCATGAGGTGGCCAAAGTACTGGAGTTTCAGCTTCAGCATCAGTCCTTTCAAAGAAATCCCAGGGTTGATCTCCTTCAGAATGGACTGGTTGGATCTCCTTGCAGTCCAAGGGACTCTCGAGAGTCTTCTCCAACAACACAGTTCAAAGCATCGATTCTTCGGCGCTCAGCTTTCTTCACAGTCCAACTCTCACATCCATACATGACCACAGGAAAAACCATAGCCTTGACTAGGCGGACCTTAATTGGCAAAGTAATGTCTCTGCTTTTGAATATACTGTCCAGGTTGGTCATAACTTTTCTTCCAAGGAGTAAGCATCTTTTAATTTCATGGCTGCAGTCACCATCTGCAGTGATTTTGGAGCCCCCCAAAATAAAGTCTGACACTTTCCACTCTTTCCCCATCTATTTCCCATGAAGTGATGGGACCAGATGCCATGATCTTCGTTTTCTGAATGTTGAGCTTTAAGCCAACCTTTTCGCTCTCCTCCTTCACTTTCATCAAGAGGCTTCTTAGCTCCTCCTCACTTTCTGCCATAAGGGTGGTGTCATCAGCATATCTGAGGTGATTGATATTTCTCCCGGCAATCTTGATTCCAGCTTGTGTTTCTTCCAGTCCAGCACTTCTCATGATGTACTCTGCATATAAGTGAAATAAGCAGGGTGACAATACACAGCCTTGACGTACTCCTTTTCCTATTTGGAACCAGTCTGTTGTTNAAAATACCAGGGAAACTCTAAAAATAAAAATAAAAAAGAATGTAGGGTCTCACTGGCTATACCCCAAAATAAAATAAAAAAGTTAAAAAGAAAAAAGAAGCACAGAGAGGTTAAATGGTTTGCCAAAGAAACTGACAGTGAAGCCCAGGTCTGAGCAGAGAGTTCAGACTGACAACCTGGTCTCCTAATCATCACACCTGGTCCCTGTACAAAGCAACATGCCTAACAAGCAGGGTAGAGTTACAGGAAAAGATATCAGCTGTGATGAAAAGATGTAGGATGTCTTTAAAAAGGCAACAGGGAAAAGAACCTATGGTACTTCCAGACAATGGGAGATTATTCAGAACAAATGAACAATGAAAAGACATGGAAGAACATCAAATACATTTAATTAAGTGAAAGAAGTCAGTCTGAAGAGGCTATCTGCTATATGATTCTTACTATATGATATTTTGGAAAGGGCAAAACTATGGAGACATGGTAAATATCATTGGTTTCCAGGGGTGGGGCGGAGGGATGAATAACTGGAGCACAGAGGACACGTAAAACATTAAAACTAAGTCTGTGTGAAGTAATAACGGTGGATACATATCATTACCCATTTGTCAAAATGTACAGAATAAGCTTCAAGCATGAACCCTAAAATGTAAATTATATAAAAAATGTAGAGTCTAGAACCAGCTGCTAGCTGACTTGTCTAATTAGCACTAACAGCACTAACTAGCTACGTGATCTTGGGCAAGTCGTTTCATGCACTAGTGCCTGCACCTCCTTGTTTGTGAAATGGAGATAGTAATAGATTGTCAGAATTAAACATGCAATGTAAAATGAGGATAAATACGTAAAATGGGGACAATAATAAGGATTGCGGTAGGAAACAGATGTGCAAATATATGCAAAACTTTAATCATGATACAACTGGCTAGGCATAATTATTAATGAAATCATTACCACACCACATCATCATCACTAGTATCATCATCAATAAAGTTGACTAAAGCTGTAATAGTTCTTTAAATGATAGAATCCTCAGAGCTTTCAAGATTAAAAAAAAAAAAAAAAACCTGACCTCTAGCTTTAATAATAATAGCATTATCATTTTTTTGAGGATATGTAGACAGATATCTACAAGTACACACTGAGAGAAAAAAATCCACTTTTACCATTTTTATCTCTTAAGAGCTAGATGCAAATGATGTTTATAAAGCTAGTCTTCATTCTCATGAAAGTATTGCTTATGAAAACATTATTACAGAATAGTTTTTAATGAAAAACAAAGTTCATGAAGTCCCTTATTCCAGTCTCTCCAAGCAACACAGTATCTTCCCCCCATTAAAGACCGTTAGACCATCTGTCCCATCTAGGCTACCAGCTGTTATGATTGCCAGAAATATATTCTCAATTGTAGGTACTAATTAGGTTTTTCCATGAGAACAAACTGTAGATTAGCTGAAGCAATGACAGATTTTACTTTGTTGTGATCCAAAACACTGCGGACTGTGACTGCAGCCGCAAAACTGAAAGATGCTTGCTCCTTGGAAGGAAAGCTATGACAAACCTAGACAGTGCACTGGAAAGCAAAGACATTTTGCTGACTAATGTCCACTTAGTCAAAGCTATAGTTTATCCAGTAGTCATGTATGGACGTGACAGCTGGACCATAAAGAAACGTGAGTGCTGAAGAACTGATGCTTTTGAGTTATGCTGGAGAAGACTCTTGAGAGTCCCTTGGACTGCAGAGATATCAAACCAATAAAGGAAATAAACCCTGAATATTCATTGGAAGGACTGATGCTGACGCTCCAATAGTTTGGCCACCTGATGCAAAGAACTGACTCATTGGAAAAGACTCTAATACTGGAAAAGATTAAAGGCAAGAGGAGAAGGGGATGACAGAAGACGAGATGGTTGGATGGCATCACAGACTCGATGAACATGAGTTTGCGCAAGCTCCGGGAGTTGGTGATGGACAAGGAAGTCTGGCGTGAAGCATTCCATGGGGTTGCAAAGAGTTGGATATGACTGAGTGACTGAACTGAACTGATACACCGGAAACACTGTAAATCAATATACTCCAATAAAAAAAATTTTAAGCGGTTGTAAGGGTTTCCCTGGTGGCTCAGTGGTAGAGACTCCACTTGCCAATGTAGAGGACAGAGGTTTAATCCCTGATCCAGGAGAACTGCACGTGCTGTAGAGCAGCTAAGCCCGTGCGGCACAACTAATGAGCCTGTGCTCTAGAGTCTGGGAGTCACAGCTACTGAAGCCTGCACAGCCTAGAGCCCACGTTCTGCAACTAGAGAGGCCTCTGCAGAGACAAGAGGGCACCCCAACTGGAGAGACCAACACATACACAAGCCAGGGCCCCCCAACTAGAGAGGCCAACACAGACTCAAGCCAGGGCACCCCAACCAGAGAGGCCAACACAGACACAAGCCAGGGCACCCCAACCAGAGAGGCCTCCACAGAGACAGGCCAGGGCACCCCAACTAGAGAGGCCTCCGCAGAGACAAGAGGGCATCCCAACTGGAGAGGCCTCCACAGAGACAAGAGAGCACCCCAACTAGAGAGGCCACCACAGACACAAGCCAGGGCACCCCAACTAGAGAGGCCTCCACAGACACAAGAGAGCACCCCAACTAGAGAGTAGCCTCCACTCGCTGTAAGCAGATAAAAGCCCCCTCAGCAAAGAAGATTCAGCATAGCCAAACGCAAACAACTCATCTTTTTTAAAAAGTGACTGTAACAGAAACCAACTGTGGGTTCAGAAGAAGTTACAATGAAATCACCAGATGAATGGGTATCATAGAAATGAACCTTAACACAGATGCATGAAAATGTTATACAAAACACCCGTCATGCAATTAACTATTTTTAGCTAATAGTGACCGTAACTCTACCCAGAGACATTTGATTAAATCTTAGAAATTCAACAACTAAGGTACCCTCTTTTCTATCCCCTAATAAAATAAAATGTCTATAGAAAGGCTTCAGGTCGAAGGCTTAGGCCTTTAGAGGCCTTTATAGTCTATTGGCCACATCTCCATGACACGTCCTCTTCTCTCTCTCAGTACACGTTGTTTTGTGTGCAATACACCTCTGTTCTCTCCTTAACCCTCCACGTGGGAAGCGCCTCACCACTCTTGTCCTGTTGTCTTCTTCTCTGTGTGGGATTCCTTTGAGGAACTGTGTCTGCCTGCGTGCTCTCAGCATCCTATCCATTTATTACCTGATGTCCAAGCTTCCATCAAGACTCTCAGGTTTCCTGAAATCAGATCTTAAATTTGTCACTACCACTTGACCTTGGGAAATACGTTTGACCTTCTCACCCTCAGTTTTCTCAGCTGTATATGGAGGATAATAATAATTGAGATTAAATGAGGGCATCTAAACTTAGAAATGTGTTGTGAAAAATTGATGCATGTAAAGTTCTTAGAAAAAGGTTTCACAGTTAGCACTTGGTAGACGTTAACTATTTTATTATTATTTCACATCTCTAACGGTGACTCTCTTTTCTCCTCTCCTCCTGATTGCTTTGCTCTGAATGCCCCTCGTTCCAATCCCACATGCTAGCAACCTTGCCTGTCCTTCAGAGCCCAGGACCACTGCCACATCTCCCACCATTGCCCCTTGGTTTTTCACTCCAAAAGCATTAATTCCTCTTCTGAAACTCCTAGTGAGTAACCCAAAACTGGCATGTGCTTCTCATTTCTATGTTATAGTCTAGAGACTCACACCTACACCTTATCATATTAATAAATCTGTGCATCCTTGGAGAGCATGTTCTGTGTATTTCCCACTGGCCTCCCCCAGCTGAGAACCCATAGTAAGTACATAATGGATCTGTGCTGTTCAGTACAGTAGTCACTAACTTTTAAGTTTTAAATTATTTAAAATGAACTAAAACCATTAATTCATTAGTCTTATCAGCTAAATTTTATATAGTCAATAAGCCACATATGAAAACTGGCTTCTATACTGGGCAGCACAATACAGAACATTTCCATCATCACAGAAAACTCTACTGAACACCATTGCGAGAGATGGTAGTTAAATAAATATTCTATGATGTTTAGAACTCTTCTGGATTTTATAATACTATCTTCTTTAAAACTCTGTCTTAACATAAGCTCTTATCAGTCCTCGTGAATGCTCAGTTGTGTCTGACTCCTTGTGATCCACCCGCCAGGCTCCTCTGTCCATGGGGTTTCTCCAGGCAAGAATACTGGAGTGGGTTGCTGTGCCCTCCTTCAGGGGATCTTCCTGACCCAGGGATCGAACTCCTCTCTCCTGTACTCCTGCTCTGTAGGCAGATTCTTTACCCGCTGAGCCACCTAGGAAGCCCAAACAAGTGCTCAAAAGTGAAAACAAAATTTACATCATGGGATTTTCCAGGCCAGGATACTGGAGTGGGTTGCCATTTCCTTCTCCAGAGGATCTTCCTGACCCAGGGATCAAACCTGGGTCTCCCGCATTGTAGGCAGACGCTTTACCATCTAAGCCACCAGGGAAATCCAATTTATCTTATAGAACTAGTGAAAAAAATCTTTTCTTGTATACATAGCAATGAGGACAGAACTAGCCTCTCACTGCAGCTGGCTGAAGAGCATTCCGACATGCAAAGCCATGTTTCTCTTTCAGGTGATCAGCCCACCAGCTCTCTGGCTCTAGAATGACTGATCTCTTGGGCAATAGGTAATACATACAAAAGTCATGCTCAGATAAAGTTTTAAGTAAAGATTTTTCAGGAAATAAAAGGAAATGATCCAATTCAATTTGCTCTAACATTAGGTGAGGCAACAACCTTGCAACATCTGCTTACTTCACTTAGAATAAAACCCAAGCCTCTTCAAATGTTCTGGAAGCTACCTATCCCCTTAAGCTGCTTCTATCCATGCTCTCTTGATTGACTGCTGCCTCCAGGCACTGGCCTCTTTCAGTACCTGGAAACAGGTAGTTCTCGCCTCTCCAAGATCCCCTGCACAGTTCACAATACACTGCACAGCACATTCTGCATGGCAGACTCCTAAATCTCCACTTCCTCAGGCCTGTCTTCCACGACCACTCATGGCAAAACGGTTCCTTCTTTTATTCTTCTTTATAGTACCTCTTATTTCCTTTCATTTATAATTTGATATTTGTTTGTTAACCTGTCTCCCACAACAAACATTAAGTTTGGTGAAGGTCAGGACTACATTGCTTTAGTCTCCACTATTTATGCAGCATCTTATATTGTTGAAGCTTAAAACCTCAGAAATATTTATTAAATAATAGAAAGACATAGAATCCCAGATGCCTACCTGACTGTGCTGAAGGAAACAAGGTAATTTGTATTTTAAAGAAACAAATTATAAACTCATTTACTACTGTGGTTACCTTTATTGACAAGTGGGTGTATGAGAGAAAGAGGAGGAGGGAGGATCTAGGAGAGCCATGGGGAGAGGCAGAGGGAGAGAGGTTTAATGTTCCAAGTATCATAGCAAATTATAAAATGTATCATTTGTTCCAAATTCTAAGGTATGAGAGCTGTTCACATATCTCTAGAGAGAAAATTATGAGGCAGTCACTTTTGATACACAATATGAGATTTGGTCACCCGGGGACGCTGCAAACTAGGATTTAGTCTTTGATGTTCATTACATTTAGTGGTTTAAAATACTGGAGCATTG
>SJYX01018494.1:65504-80973 GCA_006410675.1 Oreotragus oreotragus
CAGACACAAGCCAGGGCACCCCAACTAGAGAGGCCTCCACAGACACAAGAGAGCACCCCAACTAGAGAGTAGCCTCCACTCGCTGTAAGCAGATAAAAGCCCCCTCAGCAAAGAAGATTCAGCATAGCCAAATGCAAACAACTCATCTTTTTTAAAAAGTGACTGTAACAGAAACCAACTGTGGGTTCAGAAGTTACAATGAAATCACCAGATGAATGGGTATCATAGAAATGAACCTTAACACAGATGCATGAAAATGTTATACAAAACACCCGTCATGCAATTAACTATTTTTAGCTAATAGTGACCGTAACTCTACCCAGAGACATTTGATTAAATCTTAGAAATTCAACAACTAAGGTACCCTCTTTTCTATCCCCTAATAAAATAAAATGTCTATAGAAAGGCTTAAGGTCGAAGGCTTAGGCCTTTAGAGGCCTTTATAGTCTATTGGCCACATCTCCATAACACATCCTCTTCTAACTCTCTCTCAGTACACGTTGTTTTGTGTACAATACACCTCAGTTCTCTCCTTAACCCTCCACGTGGGAAGCGCCTCACCACTCTTGTCCTGTTGTCTTCTTCTCTGTGTGGGATTCCTTTGAGGAACTGTGTCTGCCTGTGTGCTCTCAGCATCCTATCCATTTATTACCTGATGTCCAAGCTTCCATCAAGACTCTCAGGTTTCCTGAAATCAGATCTTAAATTTGTCACTACCACTTGACCTTGGGAAATACGTTTGACCTTCTCACCCTCAGTTTTCTTATCTGTATATGGAGGATAATAATAATTGAGATTAAATGAGGGCATCTAAACTTAGAAATGTGTTGTGAAAAATTGATGCATGTAAAGTTCTTAGAAAAAGGTTTCACAGTTAGCACTTGGTAGATGTTAACTATTTTATTATTATTTCACATCTCTAATGGTGACTCTCTTTTCTCCTCTCCTCCTGATTCCTTTGCTCTGAATGCCCCTCATTCCAATCCCACATGCTAGCAACCTTGCCTGTCCTTCAGAGCCCAGGACCACTGCCACATCTCCCACCATTGCCCCTTGGTTTTTCACTCCAAAAGCATTAATTCCTCTTCTGAAACTCCTAGTGAGTAACCCAAAACTGGCATGTGCTTCTCATTTCTATGTTATAGTCTAGAGACTCACACCTACACCTTATCATATTAATAAATCTGTGCATCCTTGGAGAGCATGTTCTGTGTATTTCCCACTGGCCTCCCCCAGCTGAGAACCCATAGTAAGTACATAATGGATCTGTGCTGTTCAGTACAGTAGTCACTAACTTTTAAGTTTTAAATTATTTAAAATGAACTAAAACCATTAATTCATTAGTCTTATCAGCTAAATTTTATATAGTCAATAAGCCACATATGAAAACTGGCTTCTATACTGGGCAGCACAATACAGAACATTTCCATCATCACAGAAAACTCTACTGAACACCATTGCGAGAGATGGTAGTTAAATAAATATTCTATGATGTTTAGAACTCTTCTGGATTTTATAATACTATCTTCTTTAAAACTCTGTCTTAACATAAGCTCTTATCAGTCCTCGTGAATGGTCAGTTGTGTCTGACTCCTTGTGATCCACCCGCCGGGCTCCTCTGTCCATGGGGTTTCTCCAGGCAAGAATACTGGAGTGGGTTGCTGTGCCCTCCTTCAGGGGATCTTCCTGACCCAGGGATCGAACTCCTCTCTCCTGTACTCCTGCTCTGTAGGCAGATTCTTTACCCGCTGAGCCACCTAGGAAGCCCAAACAAGTGCTCAAAAGTGAAAACAAAATTTACATCATGGGATTTTCCAGGCCAGGATACTGGAGTGGGTTGCCATTTCCTTCTCCAGAGGATCTTCCTGACCCAGGGATCAAACCTGGGTCTCCCGCATTGTAGGCAGACGCTTTACCATCTAAGCCACCAGGGAAATCCAATTTATCTTATAGAACTAGTGAAAAAAATCTTTTCTTGTATACATAGCAATGAGGACAGAACTAGCCTCTCACTGCAGCTGGCTGAAGAGCATTCCGACATGCAAAGCCATGTTTCTCTTTCAGGTGATCAGCCCACCAGCTCTCTGGCTCTAGAATGACTGATCTCTTGGGCAATAGGTAATACATACAAAAGTCATGCTCAGATAAAGTTTTAAGTAAAGATTTTTCAGGAAATAAAAGGAAATGATCCAATTCAATTTGCTCTAACATTAGGTGAGGCAACAACCTTGCAACATCTGCTTACTTCACTTAGAATAAAACCCAAGCCTCTTCAAATGTTCTGGAAGCTACCTATCCCCTTAAGCTGCTTCTATCCATGCTCTCTTGATTGACTGCTGCCTCCAGGCACTGGCCTCTTTCAGTACCTGGAAACAGGTAGTTCTCGCCTCTCCAAGATCCCCTGCACAGTTCACAATACACTGCACAGCACATTCTGCATGGCAGACTCCTAAATCTCCACTTCCTCAGGCCTGTCTTCCACGACCACTCATGGCAAAACGGTTCCTTCTTTTATTCTTCTTTATAGTACCTCTTATTTCCTTTCATTTATAATTTGATATTTGTTTGTTAACCTGTCTCCCACAACAAACATTAAGTTTGGTGAAGGTCAGGACTACATTGCTTTAGTCTCCACTATTTATGCAGCATCTTATATTGTTGAAGCTTAAAACCTCAGAAATATTTATTAAATAATAGAAAGACATAGAATCCCAGATGCCTACCTGACTGTGCTGAAGGAAACAAGGTAATTTGTATTTTAAAGAAACAAATTATAAACTCATTTACTACTGTGGTTACCTTTATTGACAAGTGTGTGTATGAGAGAAAGAGGAGGAGGGAGGATCTAGGAGAGCCATGGGGAGAGGCAGAGGGAGAGAGGTTTAATGTTCCAAGTATCATAGCAAATTATAAAATGTATCATTTGTTCCAAATTCTAAGGTATGAGAGCTGTTCACATATCTCCAGAGAGAAAATTATGAGGCAGTCACTTTTGATACACAATATGAGATTTGGTCACCCGGGGACGCTGCAAACTAGGATTTAGTCTTTGATGTTCATTACATTTAGTGGTTTAAAATACTGGAGCATTGTCCAGATAGAAAGTATCAAGATATTTAAGACTGATATAGCTAACTAAACTTTGAATAATAAAAAGAGGTTTTCCATTAAAAGTAATACATTTTTTCACTATATCATTTGGGATGAATTAGAAAGTTGAAAATTAAAATAAAGAAGGCAGATATCTAATAAAATATGAGATGATCATAAAAAATTAGACATCCCTTTGGATTTATTTTTTCTTGTCTCTTATATAGCATACATCAAATATCAATGGAATAAACAAAATATGATACAAGGAATCATGTTAAAGATGATAAATTATATGTAGACAGAGAGAACATTGTAACTTTTATTTCCTATATATGTTGACGCACAGGCAGAACTGATTTGTCTACTGCTAGGAAACACTTTTTGAAAATGAGCCAACAGGATCTATACATCTGAAAAAGCATTTAGGCTATATAAAAACATCAGAATTATGGGCACTGAATTCAGCTGATCAAGAGAAACAGATCATTACCAGAGAGGCAACTAATTCTACTCTTTCTCTTTCATTTTAATTCATAAAGTCAAGATACAATTTTAACCTAAGGTATTCTTAGAACTGGTATGGGCTTTAGAAAGGTCCAGATGCTTTGTTTGTTTTGCTGTGCTAATTTCACATTTGTATCATCATTGTATGTCTCTAAGTTCACTGACATTTCAGTTGGTTTCAGTGATTGTTACGGAATTTTTTTTTCTTTAATCTAAATTACATTCATGCTGAGAGAGCTGCTCATATGCAAACAGACCCAGCAAAAATCAGCTGATTTCCACATTAGAGGACCATACTACTTTGAGACTCTCAGGTTTTAAAATCCTTGTTACTAGGAACTGAATGCCATGCAACTGCTAACTGAACATTATTATCACTGATGGGTGACCATCAGACATATCCATTGTGAGAAAAGACACTGAAATACAATTTCAGCTATGTTCTGTATTTCATTCTAAGGACCATGTTACTATTTAAAGAAAAAACAGTCTTTGTTTATAACTTCTAGTCATAAGACGCAAGTATCAACATCAGTCACTGTTAGCTTGTGAAAACCTGGTACTCTTTAATTTCTATGAAGTATGGCTAGAAGCCACTGGCAATCAGATATCAGTTCCCGTGTGGGTAACCTGGCCTTTTGACAGCTGTCCTGTGTGTCTTGACCGATCTGTGAAGTATGAGTTTAAAGTCGATGCTGTTGAAGACCCCATTCAAAAGCTCTAATGTCCAACATTAAGTAAGACATCAACATACCCTGGATTGAGGCCTGGATAATTTCTATAGACTATGCTTTTAGGGTCACTGAATTTTCCACCAGATAATACTAAAAATGATACATTTCCTTGGGACAAAGAAGTCAGAGTCATTTCATTTTGAAAGAAATAAAATCATTTAAAAATTTTACCTACCATTTAAGTTACACAAGAAATTTTTTTACATATTTTATTTTTTTTTTACTTTACAATATTGTATTGGTTTTGCCATACATCAATATGAATCCACCACAGTGTACACGTGTTCCCAATCCTGAACCCCCCTCCCACCTCCCTTCCCATATCATCTCTCTGGGTCATCCCAGTACACCAGCCCTAAGCATCCTGTATCCTGCATCGAACCTAGACTGGCAATTTGTTTTTTATATGATATTATACATGTTTCAATGCCATTCTCCCAAATCATCCCACCCTCTCCCTCTCCCTCAGAGTCCAAAAGACTGTTCTATACATCTGTGTCTCTTTTGCTGTCTCGCATACAGGGTTATCATTACCATCTTCCTAAATTCCATATATATGCGTTAGTATACTGTATTGGTGTTTTTCTTTCTAGCTTACTTCACTCTGTATAATCGGCTCCAGTTTCATCCACCTCATTAGAACTGATTCAAATGTATTCTATTTAATGGCTGAGTAATACTCCATTGTGTATATGTACCACCGCTTTCTCATCCATTCATCTGCTGATGGACATCTAGGTTGCTTACATGTCCTGGCTATTATAGTGATGGATGGAACTTAATTTTACACTGGATTTTGAAAATTCTCAGAGAAATTAGAAAACACAAGTATAAGCATTATGAAAATGTTTTAATGTTCGGAATAAACAAAGTGTATATGTGGTGATGTCAATGGAAATGTCTTCATTCCAGAATTTCTTGGGAATCATCACAGCTCCACTATTACCTAGCACATGGTAGGTTTTCAATAAAGATGAGGTAGGTGAATGAACGAATGAATAGGTGCATGAAGTCTTAGCAGTTACTCACATTGTTTTATATATAAGTAAATTTATTTAAAATATTTAAAATCAAAATTTTAAACCTCATTTATTAAATCTCATTTTAAAATGTCACAATGAAAGAATTTTACTTAAAAGGGAAGACTAATATTTCTCAGTTGGACTCTAAATTACTTCTTAGCTGACAAATAACAACTCTGCTTAGTAACATCTTTCTTAAGTCACATCTCTGCAAAGATTTTCCTGACAGGAAGTGTGTTTGATATATATCTTAAAATTAAAGGTAGCTACAGATGCAATTCTGAATCTAATGTTTACCAAATAAAACACAAAGGAATAGAAAAGGTCTCCAACCTACTCGAAGCAAAATGTACCATCAGTAAATAAAGCAGGCATTGACTTTGCATCAGGATCATGAAAGGATTTATCAGATTTCTACCTGGCATCCAAGCATATTATTTATCAAAAGACATATGACATACTAATATTATCTTCACAAGACATAAGACAATATTTCAATTTTTCTTACACTTTAAAAAAATAAAATGGCAGACAGCACACCAAGAATTTTTTTATTAGATGTTAATAAAACTGTTAAATTTGCTAGTCTCCAGAAGCAGAACAATTCTCCAGAAATCCTCCAGTGATTTTTCTATAGGAAGCTGAAAAAAGACAGTCCCTTTCCTCTGAAATGTTATTAAGGACAAATCCAGAGTCTCAACCCAATAATCAAATGGGTAGATATAGCCTTGAAGTATTAAACTCAATGTGTTGCCCATGACTTTGTATAACATTATTCAAAATCAAATGTTTTTACTGTCTCTTGGTATTTTCTTACCATACATACAACTAGTGGTCAGCTCCATGGTAAATTGTTAGTTTTCATAGCATTGTTTCAATATGTGTATTACAATGTGGTAGAGATTATTTGCCTAGCATATATAGCATATGGTTTCCTTATATTTAAACAGAATACAAATCAAATTTACAAGTTAAAATATAAGATTTATACCAAAACATTTTATTGAAATATTTATCCAATCATTTTAACATAAGTAATATACTTGGCCAAAGTGTTAGAAATTTAATGTAATTTTTCCAAATTCATTATTTAGAAATAGCACATACATGGCTTGGAAGAATATCTAATTTGCTACTTCTCTATTTCAACTGCTCTCTTCTCTTAACACCATAATGTTTAAAATCGATAAGAAAGAAACTTTTTAGGCAAATGCTTCATATGAGAGCTAACTTCAGAGAACTGATATTGTCAGTTATAACTTCGCACTTCTATAGTATATATCTTAAAAAGAATTTTTCTTATTAAGTTTACTTACCTGAAAGAAAATATATCACATGGGTAAATAGAATTTAACTCACCAGAGCTTAACTGGAATTTAGCTAGAGGTTAAAGAAAACCATATGCTATATGATTCAACTCTTTTCAGATAAAATATGAATTTCAAAGAAATGTAAGTTTTCAACAGATTGCTTCACACTTCTTGCCTAGACATTGGCACGCATACCATTTATATTCGGTCTTCAGAAAAAATACAGTCCTTCTAGATCTCCTACATTACAATATATTTGTCAGTTAAAAAATAAAGATTCATGGACTGCACCCCAAATACACTGAATAAGAACAGGGTAAGACAGAATGATGGAGTCTGCATATCAATGGGCACAGAAGATATTTCTTACACATCCCAAAAATGAGAACTACTATTTTGAGAATTCATGCTAAAAAAAAAAATCCATTCAGTAATTAAACCTTAAAGTGTCTTGGCTCTGTTATATTTCAATTTTAAAAAAGGATTTTTAGGAAGCCCTTCTAGTAAACCACGGAAGATGATCTCTAATCCCTCCCAATCCTATATATGTGTACCCATCTACAATGAGACTTTATAGCTCCTTCTAGGAAGAGGTGGAATGTAGAGCTCTACCTCTTGCTATCAGGTCTTTGGCATGTGACACGCTTCAGTAAGTGACAGAGCAGAGACTTGATAAGTGCTTGTGCTTATGAAGCTTGCCCTGCCTTGCTGCTACCACAGGAAGAAGCCTGGATCAGCCTGCAAGAGACTAGAGACACGTGACACAGTTGTCCGCACCAATGCAGTTAGCACCCAAACACATGAAGGAGTTCATCCAGCGTCAGCCTGCCCCTAGCAGACTGTGGCTTTGAATCTGAGCCCCGGAGACCCCTGGAGAAGAACTGTACAACTGGACCCAGCCCAAATTGCCAACCTATAGTACTACAAGTTAATAAATGATTGTTGTTTTAGGACATTAATATTGTGGGTGGTGTATTATACAGCAAAAGCTAACTGACATGCTCCTTCTCAGTAGAAGAAAAGTAAATAGAAGAAGAAGTTTCTGAAGTCAATTTTGGTGGTGCTAAAACTCTACCACACCCATGTATTATTTTCAATTTTTTCATTTAAGGCCCTGATGTAAGTGTTAAACAAATTTGCATAGGGCCATTTGAATTCCAGACACTTTGCCCTACCTAATCAAATGCCACTGAGAGATGTTACCAATTCAGGAAGGGGGGTGGGGAGGAAACCAACTTCCTAACAATAAGCATTAAAAAACCACACACACACACTCAAGTAGAGAATCAACTGTAACATTTAGTTTTGGCTTTAACAAAGGAATTTCACTTGCATTACTGAAAATCTAAGTTTACCATGGTAACTGCTTCTTAATGTGTCACTTTTATTTCCAACGAAAGTATTTGTAGAGGATGAAGAGAACTATACTGGAACATGAAATTCTCAACATAATGTTTGTGCAAGGTATCTTGAAAATCCTATCATCACACTGCCTTTAGATGAAAGTTCTTTTATTATATTTATGATAATTAGAACTGTTCCCACATGATTAAAGATAATGACATAAAATGACTATACTTTAAAAACTGTCTAAGACTATAAATGCTACATATTATTACAACAACAATATATTAAGGATAATTCCATTATGTAGACTCATTCATTTACTTATTAGGTTGGTGCAAAAGGAATTGCAGGTTTGCACTGTTAAACATACTGGAATACATTCTTAAATAAATGTGGTTATTTGTACATCATTTTAATGCACATTTCTCGCTTTAAGTTTATTTGTTTTTTTTGCTAATTACATTACTTGCTTTGTATTTTATATTTATTTTAGACTTAGGGAATGATGTTAGACAAAAAGCAAATCCAAGCAATTTATTCAAGTTCAAAATCAGTCGTAAAGCAGCTGAGAAAACTTGCAACATCAAGAACACATTTGGCCCAGGAATTGCTAACAAATGTACAGTGCAAGGGTGTTTTAAGAAGTTTTGCAAACAAAATGAGAGCCTTAAAGATAAGAGGCACAGTGGCTGACCATCAGAAGTTGACAGCAACCAACTGAAAGGATCACGGAAGCTGATCCTCTTACAAGAGAAGATGCCAAAGAACTCAAGATCGATCATTCTACAGTCATTTGGCATTTTAAGAAAATTGAAAAGATGAAAAAGCTTGATAAATGGGTGCCTCACGAGCTGACCGCAAATCAAAAAGTCATAGTTTTGAAATGTGGTTTTCTCTTATTCTGTGTAGCATTTCTCGATTGGATTGCAACAAGCAATGAAAAGTGGATTTTATACAACCACCAGCTCAGCAGTGAGACCAAGAAGAAGTTCCAAAGCACTTTCCAAAGCCAAACTAGCACCAAAAACAGATCAGGGTCACTGTTCGGTGGTCTGTTGCCAGTGTGATCCACTACAGCTTTCTGAATCCACACAAAACCATTACATCTCAGCAAATTGATGAGATGCACTGAAAACTGCAGCACCTACAGCTGGCACTGGTCAACAGGAAGGGCCCAATTCTTCTCCATGACTACACCTGACTGCCCGTGGCACAACCAACGCTTCAAAAGCTGAATGAATTGGGCTACAATGTTTTGCCCCATCCACCATATTCACCTGACCTCTCACCAAGGGACTACCACTTCAAGCATTTCAACAACTTGATGCAGGGGAAATGTTTCCACAACCAGGAGAAAGAAAATACTTTCCAAGAGTTTGTCAAATCTTGAAGCATGAATTTTTATGCTACAGGAATAAACAAATCTATTTCTCCTTGGCAAAAATGTGTTGACTGCAATGGTTTCTATCTTGATTAATAAAGAAGTGTTTCAGCCCAGTTATAATGATTTAAAATTCATGGTCCATAATTGCAATTATGTTTGCACTAACCTAATAACATAAGCCTACCTACTCTGTGCACATGTTTAAGTATCCGAGATGTGGAAGTTAATAAGATGGAAAATGCCCTGCTGTAATGGAAATTATATTTTAGCAGGAAGAACAAGATAATTCCCAGTGTTTATAGGCTGTGAAGAAAATGAAACAGGAAAATGTGAAAGAGCATGGCAAGAAAGGGCAGAAGCAGCATAAAGGTAGAGGAGTAAGAGGTACAAACTATTACGTATAAAATAAGCTACAGTGATGTACTGTACAACATGGAGAATATAGTCAATAATTCATAAGTATAAAAGAAGTATAACATTTAAAATTGTGAATCATTATATTGTACACCTTGAACTTATACAATATTCATACCAACTCTATACTTCAATTCAAAAAGATGCTAAAAATAAAATTAAATATAACACAATTAATTATAAACTGGAAAAAACTCTGCTACAAATAAAAATTTATTTTTTCTAAATTACCTGTATATATATCATTTGCATATGATGAGAACTGAGCTAATAATAAGTAGAAATGGTTATGCTTGAAGTTTTTATCAACTCTATACTTCAATTCAAAAAGATGCTAAAAATAAAATTAAATATAACACAATTAATTATAAACTGGAAAAAACTCTGCTACAAATAAAAATTTATTTTTTCTAAATTACCTGTATATATATCATTTGCATATGATGAGAACTGAGCTAATAATAAGTAGAAATGGTTATGCTTGAAGTTTTTAATAAAAATTGAAAATCTAGGAATGATGGTAGAAGGAGTCTTAAAATATTTTTTGACTGTCAACAGAAAAAATGTTTAAAAATATACAGAACTAAATAATATAAAAAATAACTTACAATGGAAAATACTTTGAATAAAGTAGTGTATATGTCAATATTTCTTCACATGCAATATTTTTGGTAATATATTGTATTATCTCATAAAAGTAGACTTAAGACTATATCTTATAATAATAGCTCAACTAGTTAACAACATGAACCTGTACAAGTAGAAAAATGTTAAAATACAAAATCATTTTCACTTGTGTTTAAATACTTCACACTAAACTGGTATTCAGTACAATCTATAGTACACTTTAACAAAAAATGGCTAGTCATTACAGCTCAAATTCCTTCCCAGTAAAACTAATAAAACTCTGTTCAAGTTCCATAACTAACTAGTGAGAAAAAAGTAAGAAGGAAGGAACATAGGAGCCTCAGGGATAAACCAAAGGAAATGGAATAAAAATGCATTTCTTGGGAGACTTTAATGTCTAACACTACAGAGGAAATATTTTTTCAAATATTGAAAAACTTAATGTATTAATAAATTGAAACAAAGGAAGAATTTCAGAGGCCAAAAATACAGTTATAGCCGATACTAGTTGATAAAATTAAATACCAAAGTTGGCTTTCATCCTGAGGATTTCTGCCAAATTCTAGAAAACTTAATATTCTTCTTTGAAATATAACCTGAGCGGAGAGGACAGGAAATCGACATATAAATACAGAACAACAAAACTGAAGAATAATCTTGCTGGACTTTCCTGGTGGCCTAGTGGTTAAGACTTCATGCTGCCAATACAGGGGACACTGGTTTGATCCTGGCCAGGGAATTAGGGTCCTACATGCCATGTGGTACAGTCAAAAATTAATTAAATACATAAATAAATATAATAGTTAAAAACTTATAAACTGTTTCTAGATTTTCCACTTAATATTTTAGGTGGATTCAAGGCTCAGCAGATAAAGAGTCCACCTGCAACTCGGGAGACCTCGGTTGGATCCCTTGGTTGGGAAGATCCCCTGGAGAAGAGAATGGCTACCCACTTCAGGATTCTGGACTGGAGAATTCCATGGACTGTATATCCTTGAGGTCACAGAGTCAGACACAGCTGAGCGACTTTCACTTTTAATCTTGCCACACAAAAAGATAAACAGCAAATCTGCTTGTTCTGAATCTGGCACTGTGTTGAGTGTAAATAAACTCTCCTGAGATTTCATAATCACAAGCTAGACCTCATATGGATTCACAGTCTAAATTTACACTACTACATCACTAAAAATGCAGCAAGGCTAGGATTTAATGTAGAGTGTTCCAGGTGTCGCAGTGCTCCCTGATGTCTGAAATAACAAAAGTTTTCTCTAGGGGAAAACTCCTTCAACCCAGACCTCAAAGATTTCCCATTTATAAAATTTTAAGTAAAATTAGAAGCTTTAAATTAAAAACAGGGGGGAAAGCACCATGCTTCCCAGATAGCTCAGCAGGTAAATAATCTGCCTGCAGTACAAGAGACACAGATGTGGGTTCTGTCCCTCGGTTGGAAAGATCTGTTGGAGTAAGGAAATGGCAACCCATTCCAGTATTCTTGCCTGGAAAATTCCATAGACAGTTCATGGGGTCACAAAGAGCAAGACACGACTTAGTGACTGAGCATATGAACAAGAGTTGAGGAAAAAACACAGTAGAAGAATATCCACAAATATCTTCACTTATTGGAACTACTGCCACAGAATGCTAACTACATGTATGCTGCTGCTGCTGCTGCTAAGTTGCTTCAGTCGTGTCCGACTCTGTGCGACCCCAGAGACGGCAGCTCACCATGATTTAGGGGTAAGAAACTCAACTTTAAAAATAACTGAGTGTTTTAAAATCTAAAGGAATTTCTATTAATAATTATTGAAATTAATACTCAAAAAATGCCTAAACTGATTAAACACACAATATTAGATTTGTAAACTTGGAAGAAGTTTCAAAGAAATCATCCTAATTTAAGCACAGAAAAATAAAGACATAGGAAATAAGAAAAATATTTACGATATACCAAGGTATCATAAGAAGATCTAACACAGCATAACTGAATTTCCAGAAGACGATAATAGAGATGAAGAAGCAATAATATTTGAGGCGATACCAGAAAACTGCAAAACTGTTGAAAGATATGAATCCTGAACTCTACGAAAAAAATATAAATTGAACACAGCACAAATAAAAAGAAATTCATTCCAAGATACATACAGTGAATCTTTATTTGCAGTTAATTTTTCCTTCCATAATTTGCCTTTTCATTTTATTATTTTCTTTGCTGTGCAGAAGCTTTATAGTTTGATGTAGTCGCATTTATTTCTATCTTGCTTCCTGTGTTTTTGGTGTGATGTATGTGTGTGTGTGTTAGTCACTCAGCCATGTCCAGCTCTTTGTGACTCCATGGACTGTAGCTCACCAGGCTCCTCTGTCCAGGGGATTCTTTCAGGCAAGAGTATTGGTCTCCAGGGCATTTTCCTGACCCAGAGATCGAACTGCAGTCTCCTGCACTGCAGGCAGATTCTTTACTGTCTGAGCTGCCAGGGAAGCCATGTTTTTGGTGTGATAGACAAATAATCATTTCTAAGACCAAAGTCAAAAAGCTTTTCTCCTATGTGTTCTTTTAAGTGTTTTAAGGTTTTAGGTCTTACATTTACGTTTTTAGCCCATTTCAAGATAACTTTCATGCTGAGTGTACGGTAGGCATCGTTTTACTCTTTTGCATATGAATATCCAGTTTCCCAATAATATTTATTGATGAGGCTATCCTTTCCTCAACATGTGTTCTTGATGCTTTTATCAAATATTAATTGACCATATATTGTGGGCTTACTTCTGGGCTCTTTATTCTTTCCCTTTGGTCTTTCTGCTATTTTTATGCCAGTGTCCTACTACTTTGATTACTACAAATCAATTACTATGTACACTACACTAACAGAATGAAGGATAAAAATCATAAGATTATCTCAGTAGGTGAGGAAAAGGATTTGACAAATTTCAACTCTTTCATGATAAAAAAAAAAAAAAAACAAACCTCTCAACAAATGAGGTAGAAAAGACATGTACCTCACCATAATAAGGACAAATCTAACATCCCTGGTAGCTTAGAGGGTTAAGTGTCTGCCTGCAATGTAGGAGACCCGGGTTCAATCCCTGGGTCGGGAAGACGCCCTGGAGAAGGAAATGGCAACCCACTCCAGTACTCTTGCCTGGAAAATCCCATGGACGGAGGAGCCTCATAGGCTACAGTCCATGGGGTCACAAAGAGCCAGACACGACTGAGTGATGACACGTTTAACATCATACTCAATAGCAAAACGCTAAAAGTCTTTCCTATAAGATCAGAAATAAGACAAAGATGACCCGCTCACCACTTCTATCTAACAAAGAACTGAAAGTTCTAGCCAGAGCAATTAGACGAGGAAAAGAAAAAGACACAAACTGAAAAGGATAAAGTAAAAATTTCTCAGTTTATAGATGACAATACAAAAAATTGTAGGAATTAAGAGACAAATTTAGTAAAGTTGCAGAAGAACATGTGAAGATCAGTTGTGGTTCTATTCACTAACAATTAATTATCTGAAAGAAAAATTAAGAAAGTGATCCCATATCAACAGCATGAAAAACAGTAAAATACTTAGGAATAAATTTAACCGTTCAGTTCAGTGCAGTCGCTCAGTCGTATCCGACTCTTTGCGACCCCATGAATCGCAGCACGCCAGGCCTTCCTGTCCATCACCATCTCCCGGAGTTCACTCAGACTCACGTCCATCGAGTCCGTGATGCCATCCAGTCATCTCATTCTCGGTCGTCCCCTTCTCCTCCTGCCCCCAATCCCTCCCAGCATCAGAGTCTTTTCCAATGAGTCAACTCTTCACATAAGTTGGCCAAAGTACTGAGTTTCAGCTTCAGCATCATTCCTTCCAAAGAAATCCCAGGGTTGATCTCCTTCAGAATGGACTGGTTGGATCTCCTTGCAGTCCAAGGGACTCTCAAGAATCTTGTCCAACACCACAGTTCAAAAGCATCGATTCTTCGGCGCTCAGCCTTCTTCACAGTCCAACTTTTACATCCATACATGACCACAGGAAAAACCATAGCCTTGACTAGGTGGACCTTAGTCGGCAAAGTAATGTCTCTGCTTTTGAATATACTATCCAGGTTGGTCATAACTTTTCTTCCAAGGAGTAAGCGTCTTCTAATTTCATGGCTGCAGTCACCATCTGCAGTGATTTTGGAGCCCAAAAAATAAAGTTAAATAAATTTAACCATAGACGTGTGCAATGAAAACTCTGACAATGATAAAAGAAAAAATTATTTCAGCAATGTCAGAGGTTTCACTGATTTAAAAGAAGACACATAAATAAATAGAATGATGTCCTAAGCTTGTGGATTGGAAGAATATTGTTAAAATATCTCTATTTCTCAAAGTGATCTAAAAATTTAATGCAATCGCAATTAAAAGTACAGTGGCATTTTTCAAAGAAGAAAAAAATAAGTATTCCTAAAAGGTATATGTGTACATGCTAAGTCACTTCAGTCATGTCCAACTGTGTGTGACCCTATGGACAAATGTATATGAAACCAAAAAATAAAACACTGTTGAAAAGTAACAAAGTCCTAAATAAATGAAGAGTCCATGTTCACATATATCATTCAATAGCATTTTCCAAAGAACCTAACAAACATGCTAAAAATGATATGGAAAAGAAAATAGATAAGACTAGTCAAGATACACTTGAGAAAACAAAGTAAAAAATTTTCTTGGCCATAAATATTTTTTTAAAACAAAAGTATGATAATTAATGTACTGCAACACTGGCATAAGAATGGAAGGTATAACGTGGTGAGTTCAAAGACAGACTCAGCACAATATAGAGACAATTCAGTTCAGTTCAGTTCAGTCGCTCAGTCGTGTCCGACTCTTTGCGACGCCGTGAATCACAGCACTCCAGGCCTCCCTGTCCATAACCAACTCCTGGAGCTCACTCAGACTCATGTCCATCGAGTCAGTGATGCCATCCAGCCATCTCATCCTCTGTCGTCCCCTTCTCCTCCTGCCCCCAATCCCTCCCAGCATCAGAGTCTTTTCCAATGAGTCAACTC
>SJYX01018494.1:81257-112808 GCA_006410675.1 Oreotragus oreotragus
ATCAATTCTTCGGCGCTCAGCTTTCTTCACAGTCCAACTTTTGTTGATTGGAGGAATAAGCATGGTTTCAGGGCAACTAATTATTCACACAGTAAAAAGACATAAATTTGAGACTTCCTTTTAACCCAGATGAATCAAACTCACAAATAAAAAGGGCAAATTTTTTACATTTCTATAAAATACAGAAAAAGTATCACTATGAACTTGGAATAGAATAAGATTTTTTTTCATCAGCTACAAAGTGTAAACCATGAACGACAGTGGCAAACTTATATAAAAGTTTTAAAAGAGTGAAGACGTACCAGAGATGATAAAACACTCACTAATGTTTGACTATTTTTGACAAACTCAATATTGAAAAAAACCCACAAGAAGAAATAGATTATTTCAATAGGCCTACATCTATTTTAAAAATTGAACCAATTAACAATCTTCCAAAACAGAAAATACCATATCTGGATGAATTCCCAGGAAAATTCTGTAATACTAAGCATTTAATGAAGAAATTATACCAATTTTCTATGATCTCCTTCACAGGACAGAAGTAGACGCATGTTACCACCCTAATATCCAAACCAGACAGATATTATAAGAAAAGAAACCAATATTTCTTATGAATAGATACAAAGATCCTCAACAAAATATTATCAAACTAAATCTAAAAAAGTATAAAAATAAATATACATCACAACCAAGTGAGATTTCACCTAGATATGTAAGGCAGATTAACATTTGAAAGTCACTTAATCTATCACATCAACACACACATACACATAAAAATCACATGATCACATTGATACAGAAGATGCATCTGACAAAATCCAATACTCATTCATGACAAATTATCTCAGTAAATTAAGAAGAGAGAAACTTTCTAAATTTGTTAGAGACAGCCTTCACAAATCTACATCTAACAACATATTTCATGTTGAGAAAAACTGAGCTTTCCCACTAAGATCAGGTACAAAAGCAAGGATGTTCCTTTTTACCATTCCTTTTCAATATCTTACTAAAAGTACTTGCTGATGAAACAAGGCAAGAAAACGAAATTAAAGGTATAGAGATTGGGAAGACAGATATAACTTTTTTCCCAGATAACATGACTATCCATGTAAAAAATCTTAAAAATCAACAAAAATTTACAGGAACTAATAAGCAACTATAGCAAAGTTGCAGGATACAAGGTTAATATAAACAAGTCAATTGCTTTCCTATATGATGTGTTCTTTGGAAGGAATGATGCTAAAGCTGAAACTCCAGTACTTTGGCGACCTCATCCGAAGAGTTGACTCATTGGAAAAGACTCTGATGCTGGGAGGGATTGGGGGCAGGAGAAGAAGGGGACGACAGAGGATGAAATGGCTGAATGGCATCACTGATTCTGATGGACATGAATCTGAGTGAACTCCAGGAGCTGGTGATGGACAGGGAGGCCTGGCGTGCTGTGATTCATGGGGTCGCAAAGAGTCAGACATGACTGAGCGACTGAACTGAACTGAACTGATGCCATCAATGACAAGTGTAGTTAGAAGTTTAGATCATAATACCATTCACATTAGCACCCCAAAAGTGAAACTGCCTAAGTATAAATCTAATAAAATATGCACGATATATATACAAGAGGAATACTACAAAACTTTGATGAATGAAATCAAAGAACTAAATAAATGGAGAGATAGTCTATGCCCATGGAGAGGTAGCCTCAATATTGTTAAGATGTCTGTTTTTCCCAACTCAGTAGATAGATGCAATGCGACCACGAAAATCCCCAGCAAATTATTTTATGGATATTGACAAATTGATTCTGAAGTTTATATGAGGAAGAAAAAGGTCCAGAATTGAGAAAGAACAAAGTTGAAACACTGATTCTATACAACTTTAAGACTTATAACACTTCAATAGAGTATGGTATTGGCAAATAACAAATAGATCAGTGCAACAGAACAGAGAGCCCAGAAACAGACTCCTGTAATATAGTCAACTGATCTATGACAAAGGATCAAAGACAATAAAATGGGGCAAAGAGAGTTACTTCAACAAAAGATACTAGAACAAGCAGATGTCTACATATTAAAAAGACTAAACGCAGGCCTTATACATTTCACCAAAATGGATCATTAAACTCAAAATGAACCATAGATCTGAAATGCAAAGCTATGAAAATTCCAACAAATAACATAGGAGAAAAAAGATGCCTTTTTAAAATACACCAAAGACATACTCCATAAATGAAATAATTGATAAGCTAGATTTCATTGAAAATTTTTAAAAAAATAAAACTGCTGCTCTGCAAATGACTAAGTCAAGAGAACTAGAAAATAAGCCACAAACTGGGAGAAAATGTTTGCAAAAGACACAACTGATAACAGACTGTTATCTGAAATATACAAAGAACTCTTACCACTCAACAATAAGAAAATAAACAACCGGATTAACATATGTGCCAAAGACCTTAACATTCCTCTCATCAAAGAAGTAAATGACAAATAAGCATATGAAGAGATGTTTCACACCATACATCATCAAGACAATGCAGATTAAAACAACAGTGAGATACCACTATATACCTCTTAGAATGGCCAAAATTCAGAACGCTGATGATACTAGATCCTAGTGCGAATGTGGAGGAATGGGAACTCTCACGCACTGTAGTGGAAATGTAAAATGTTAGAGTCCCTTTAGAAGATAGTTTGGTCGTTTCTTACTCAACTAAAATTACTCTTACATACAATCTAGCACTCACACTCCTTTATACTTACCCAGAGGGGCTGAAAACCTATATTCATACCCAAATCTGCACAGGGATATTTATAGCAGTTTTATTAATAACAGCCAAACTTGGAAACAACCAAGATGTCTTTCAATAGGTCAATAAATATATAAATTTTGGTACAGTCAGCTAATGGAATATTATATAGCACTAAAAAGAAGTGAGTTCTCAAATCATAAAGCGATATAGAGGAAAATTAAACACGTATTACTAAGTGCAATAGCCAATCTGAGAAGGCCACAAACTGTAGAACTTCAACTATGACATTCTGGGAAAGGAAAAATTTCTAGAGAGAGTAAAAAGTCAGTGGTTTCTAAAGATGAGAGATGAATAGGTAGAGGATTTGGGGGATGGCAAAAATATTCTATATGATACATAATGAGGGATATATGTCATCATATGTTTGTCCAGATCCACAAAATGCACAGCACCAAAAATGAACTATAAGATAAACTATGGAATCAGGGTGATTATAAGTCAATGTAGGTTCATCCTTGGTAAATAAAATAAAAATGTAAAGACTGAAGTCATATTGAAAATAAGGAAAGACTATGCACATGTATGTATAGGGGGTCTATGGGACATCTCCGTGTCTCTAACTCAATTTTGCTGTAAACCTAAAAGTACTCCAAATAATTATTTTTAAAAAACCTGAAAGATTTTAAATTGCCTATCAAAAAGAAAAAGATGGTCAGTCTCTTCAGTAATTTGGTAAATGCAATATAACTATGAAATATTGTATACCTGCCAACCACCTCAAAATTCTACACTGTCCAGCAGTAAGCATAGATGACTATGTGAATCAATTCAAGCTTTCAGCAATTACCAGAGTGTAGACAGGAGTACCTACAAGGAAGTAAACAACTTTGGAAAACATGTTAGCATTACATGTTATGCTTTTAATTTTCACTCTGTGTTCTAACAACTTTTCTTTAAAGAAATGTTTGTATACATGGGGGCATGCATGAGAATGATCTTTCCTGTTTGTGATATGAAAGATTAGAAGCAAACCAAATTTTAATCAAAAATAGGAAGAATAAATGGAATGAGGTATGCTATTCCATTCAATAATGAAAATGAATGAACCACAGGTAATTGTTTCAGTATAGACTGATCTCAAACATGTAATATTTAAAAATTAAAAAGTCACAAAAGAATACATGTAGTATAACTCAATTTTATATAGTTCAACTACAACCAAAACTAAAAATACTGTATTTACTTATGGGAACAGGCATAGGTGGTAAAACTAAAAGGAGTAACAAGGCAAAATTCAGGGTGGTAGTTACTTTGGCGGTTACTGATTGTTAAATCAAAAAGAGGCCCAGAGAGGAACCATAAATCACCTGTTTTCTTTTTGAGACGGAAACTGGGTACATGGGTTTTTTTTATGCTTAAGTGAAATATCATTTAGCATTATATATTTCATACCAAAAATTTTTAAATTACAGAGAGAAATGAATGAAAGGACTCAGCTGCACTTCCTGATGACATGCCTTTTCTTCTTTGGACACCCGGAGAAAACTCAATTATTGTACATCAACAGCTTTTGCCTGAAAGTAAAGAGTAGAAGGGAGATAATTGCCTCACTTTCATCTGAGACTGAGAAGCTATCACCTGCTGGAAGAACCCAGGTGTTCAATGATGCCAAGAAATTTCCTATTTTTCCAAGTTCTAACCCAAGAAAAAGGTGTTTACACCTATCTCATTTTCTGTTTCTCATTTCTACATGTCCAGAATTCAAAAAAAAGATACGTATTTTGAAATAAATCACAAAACATGGGTGTTGGTAAATGCACAGTTAACTAATCTCTAACATCACAATGTTTTAACGTGACACCTTATTTCACACTGTAAAAGGAACTGTTCCTTAAAGAAGAGGGAAATGCTATAGGAGAAAAATAAAAAGTCCCTGGTCAAAAAGCAGAGAAGCTTCTTCCCAGAAAGCCCCAACACATGTCTTTTGGGTTTAATCAGTTCCAGGTCTGAACTCTGTGATCAGAGCCTTGGATCTACTAATGGCCTTAATCCAGGAGTTGGATGGATTTATCTTTTCCCAAAATGCAGATGTTTAGGGGGAAAGATCTGGAAGCTCAAACACAAACAGGAATACATATCAAGAGTCAGGGGCAAAGATACCAAACAGACTCCCCCAAATTGACAACCAACTATTTTGAGGGTCTCTACAGATTTTCCCTGTCTCCTCCACAGCTCAGGAGCATAATTAAATAAGTAAATTTATGATCCGGTCATGCACATTGTTCAAAACGAACTTGCTCCCAAATTTAAATTCATTTAATTGAGATGGCACAAAGACAGAAAGAAAATTTCATAAATTGGCTTTCTGGACCCTGAATGATCTAACGTTGATGATATGCCATTGCTAGTGAATAGCCTTTCTTAGAAATTCCATCAATATTTCTACCAAAAGAATTCTTTTAGGCAGTAGTGGGCCAATTATCCCCAGGCCAATTTTTCTCCCTATGCCTGTCATTTTGTGAAATTATATTAAATTCTGTTAAAAGCATTCCATAAATAATGAATTAGGACAAAAATAATTCATTACTCACTTAAGTGCCACAAAATATTGACTACAAAATTTAAGGATGAAAAAGTAATTTCTAATTCACATACTTTACACCAGATAATAAGGCCTGTATCTGCTGCTATATTGTGAAAAAGAAAGTATTACCCTTGGCTATTTCCTTTGAGGCTCCAGAGGGCAAAAAGAGGGGGGCACAATCTTTTTATCCTCACACCCGCTGTACCAGCAGCAGTAACTAAGAGGAACCCATGAAAATGACATGAAGAAAAGTCAAGAGACCAGGCAGCCAGGTCTTTTAATGTTGACCTAAATATTTCTGTTGTCCTGACAAATTGTTCACACTCTCATTCTGTAAAAGTGAGGCCACTGTGATGGATTAGCCATAAGGCCCTTCTGGACTAATAATTCTACAATGGGCTACAATGGTGAGAGGGCATGGTCTCCTGGAGAACCTTCTCATCCCAGCTAAGGATGAGCAAAAATCCTTCCTTAGTGAATTTCTTCTAAGTGTTCTGACTTATCCTCATTTAATATCTGCTGATATATAATATTATGATCACACAACCCTTTTTTGAACTCATATTGGTCTCTTTTTCTGTAGTCCAATGATGTCACTGAAAACATAGTTCGGGGCTCCCCTGGTGGTCCTGTAGTTGAGTCCACCTTGCAATGCAGGGGACACCAGTCAGATCCCTGGTGCAGAAAAATCCAACATGCCACAGAACAACCACTGTACCTGCACTCTAGAGCCTGTGAATCTCAGCTATTGAAGCCCACTCACCCTAGAAACTAAGCTCAAAAAGAAGCCACTGCAGTGAGAAGCCTGGAGAGCAGCCCCCACACGCTGCAACTAGAGAAAGCCCGTGAGCAGCAGCAAAGACCCAGTGCAGCCAAAACTAACTAATTAAATAAAGTTACACCCCCCGCCACACCCCAAAATAAACACATCATTCAGCAGTCTGTACCAAGTTCTATGCTGAGTGGCCCACCATTTCCCTTCGGCCAGTTTTACAAGGAATGTATTCTATCTACAGGGAGGTAAATGCAGTCTGGGGTTTTGTATCCTCAGGTTAAAAAAAAATCCTTTGTACTTTCTCAGTGGACTACAAAATTTCCTTCTCATATTATACTTGACCAAAGTAGGAACAAAATTACACTTGAACATCTCATATTCCTTTAATCCATAATAGTTAAACGATATTTACTGCTACACATGATTTTATACATTCCCCTCAAATAGTTAAGTTACTTAGGATATAGTAAGCAAGAGAAAAAGTTATTTTTAAGGACACAGTTGTTTTCTTTGGATTAAAATTACCCTTTAGAAGGCAACATGACTCCAACAGTTTAGACAAAGATAAATGTTCTGTTTTTTGAAATTTACATTCTCTGAACATTGAGTTTCAATAAATTTGTTACTCAGTACATATAAATGGATAGATGTGCTGACATTTATAGTCACATGGAAAATGTAATTGAATGAATAATAAATCAAAATTATATCTGAATAAAATCATATTCTGGTAGAATTTGCAGGCTATTATTTAAATTAGACAATAATTTATCATATTAAAGTTCCTGTGACATAAGCAGACAGTTATGAAAATCTGAGGTTAAATCTTTAATTTTAACCTCTACATCTTTTGGAGAACTTTTCTAAATGCCAAACAGGTATTTGAAGAATTCACTGTAATATATGTGAGGTGCCTTACTTCTTCCATCTCTCTTATAAAAGAGAGAAAACACACGCTCTTGTTCAAGTACATTCTTTTGAAAAACCTGAACCAGCACTGAGCACAAACTCAAGTGTGGCATCAGACAAAACAGCTGCAGGATAAAGATCTGTCATGGGGTTAAGTAACTAACTAAGTACAATGCCTAAAATCTCCATCTTTAAATCTTGTAGAAACTGTCCCTACCCACCCTGTGTCTTTCCTACCATTCTCATGAATCTCAGGACAGCTTCATTTCCTGGTCAAGGGCCTGCTTCCCAAAAGCTTTCTGTGCCTTTTATATAGAGCTCTTCTGTTATTAACTCATTCCACACTGATTCTTCATCATTCCAAAGAGCCATGAACTTGTGATCATGTTGCACAGACTCGTAGGGCACATTTGGAATAATGGATAAAACTTGGGACATGGTAAGTACAGGCAACAACTTAAAAGAGAATATTAGATACGACTGTGCTAACCCGAGGCTTCCCTAGTGGCTCAGAACCCTCCATCAACCATCTTGGCCAAGAGGAATTTCACGCTGGCTATGGAAACAGACAGCTTATTAAAAACCAGAGATATCACTTTGCCGACAAAGGTCCAGATGGTCGAAGCTGTGGCTTTTCCAGTAGTCAGGTATGGATGTGAGAGTTGGACCATAAAGAAGGCTGAGTGCCAAAGAACTGATGGTTTCAAACTGTGGTGCTGGAGAAGAAGACTCTTGAGAGTCCCTTGGACAACAAAGAGACCACATCAGTCAATCCTAAAGGAAATCAACCCTGAATATTCACTGGAAGGGATGATGCTAAAGCTGAAGTTCCAATACTTTGGCCACCTGAACAGCTGACTCATTGGAAAAGACCCTGATGCTGGGAAAGATTGAGGACAAGAGGAGAAAGGGGACAACAAAGGATGGCATGGTTGGATGACATCACTGACTGAATGGACATGAGGACAGGGAGCTTGGTGTGTTAAAATCCTTAGGGTCAGAAAAAGTCAGACATGATTTAGCGACTGAACAACAACAGCAATGCCCCTCCACTGAGCCCAGACATTCTGCATTAGTGGGGCTCCTGTTTCTTTTCACCGTGAACAACTCTGTACAAGCTGCTCTCTGAATGTCCAAATGCCTTTCCTTCTATATGCACAGCTCTTCATCACCTCCATATTGTGTCCCACTCTTCTGCACATATTTTAAGAAGGGTGAGCACACTGAAGGAAACTGAGGGAAGTTAAGAATTCATTGCTCAAACCAAAGTGCCTCAATGGAGCATATCAGCGTGTGCCTCTGCCCAGCTTAAATTCCTCCTCGTAAGAGCAGTACCTCAATTTCGCTTTGGGAAACTACCTCTACCACCCCCAGCACTGAGTTTTTCTTTCCCAGGCCAAGGAGTAAGCACATGAACCAGGCTAGGCCTTGAAATTATATTCTCTTAACAGCTTTTCACTGGCATTTGAATATTGAGTAAAGTGACATAGAGACCAAAATGGCCAGCATTATGCCCCAAGCTGGAGACACTATACATGAGTTGATGATATCCCGATCTCCATAGAGGCTTTGGTTCCTGTTCTTCCCAAAACCAGTGTCTCTGAATTCTCTTCAATGCTGTGAGCTATATTGTTTTATCAATAAATTCCAATATCACTTATGTTATGCACCACCAGTTTCTATTGCTTACAACCAAACTGCACTAACTGATCTCATTGAGATATTTTCCTCACAGAGATGTATCTGCTCTGAAATTGTTTATACCTAGTATGTGAAAAAAAATCACTATAAATTGCCTTTTATTTACTTTCCAAATACTCACTTCATATGCTTTTAAAATAATTACAAAAATTATTATTTTTTTTTCTTTTGCTGAAGCTATACTTTTAGGAAGAGCTCTGAGGTATTTTATTTATTTAATTCTTATAATGCTCATGAAGTAAGGCAGTGATCCTCAACGTTTTTAAACCCGGAACGTTCTATCATTTTACTTTCCTAGATCATTGAATTTAAAAGGTTCATACAGATTATTTAAGCCTAACTCAGAAACCACAAAGAAATTCTTTCTACACCATTCTTAACGAATGGTTGACTGGTCTCTTTAAACTTTCACTAATTTCTTTGATCAATCCATTTCCTTTTAGAGGTAACTTGTCACAAAAATGTTTCTCTTTATGTGGAGATAAAATCTGGTTTGCCATCTTATTCCCCCTCTTCATGTCTCTTTTCCCCTTCACACACCCCTAGAAACGTCCACCATTCGATTCTATTTCTGCATGAGCAATGCCCTCCCTCTGAGCGTTCTTCAGTGATTTCAAGATGGCTATCTAATTTTATGGAACATATATCCTCATGCTCCTAAAATTATCTCATGCACATGAACTGAGCCTTATGAAATCTATGGGTCAAATGGTTGTTTTGAAATTTTCCAAAGTCCTTAAAATATAAATGGATATCCACACTGTCAAAGGACAATGACTGAGATGTTTTTTTTTAATAAGTTCTGAGAAAAATAAGATATAAGTAAAATGTTATGGTGGCTCCTTCTTTAAAAGAGTCAGTTTCTTTTCTGTTTAAGATTATATGAAAACAAAGTATTGCTTTCACCTCTGTCAAAAAGTTATATATTTTATACAGCAGTAACTTAATGAAAGTTTTTCAGCAGCAAAACCGCATGTTGTTGGAAACAACTGGAATTCACCTCCTTTTCAGGAGTCCTTCTCTCAGGAGTTAATGGAAATCACATGAAATCATATACTTTGGCAGATTCGATAGTAATGAAAAATTAAAACTTCTAGGAGAAATTATTTTGGGAGAAATTATTCATCAATAAAATGACTCACCTGGTCATTCAGACTCAAAAATAATTCTTCGTCTTGATAACTTTCAAAAATAGCTATAAAGATGTAGAAATCTGATTCTGAGTTAACTAAGAATTTTTAAGATATCTACCATGCATGTGCTATGATAAGATGTATCTCATACATTATCTCATTATGAATCTGACCTATATTTTTAAAGTACAAACGCTTTTATACTAGATTTTTGGAGCTCCACAGAGATGGTTTTGCCTTTTCTAAACATTCTATGCTACAATTTCTACCTGGCATGTATTTTCACCTAATAAAAAATTTCTGATAAATAATATTTACCTCTGAATAGGACTCATTATTCCGATGTAAAAAGTGAAACTGAAAGTGTTAATCACTCAGTCATGTCTGACTCTTTGCAACCCCATGAATTTTCCTGGCCAGAATACTGGAGTGGGTGGCCCTTCCTTCTCCAGGGGATTTTCCCTACCCAGGGATTGAACCCGGGTCACCCACATTGCAAGCAGATTCTTTACCAGCTGAGCCTCCAGGGAAGCCCAAGAACACTAGAATGGGTAGCCTATCCCATCTCCATTGGATCTTCCCAACCCAGGAATCGAACTGGGATCTCCTGCATTGCAGGTGGTTTCTTTACCAGCTGAACTACCAGGGAAGCCCCAAAGGAGGACAGGGAAATGCTAAAAGGAATAGAGGGACCTGGACAATGGCAAAGAGAAAAAGACTAGCCTAGAGCTGAAGCACTCAATGACATAAGCTATCTGACACCTTCAAACATGTAACGAGAGCAGCAAAGGCACACCAACTTGATATGAGAAACAGAAATAGCTGGGAAGAGAGAGAAAGAATACGATGTTTATAGAATATGTACCTGGAGGTCTTCAATAAATGGATAAGGGAGCCTTGAGCATGTCAATAACCTCTCAGGGCCCTGCTATATTGTATTCAGTACTTTGGAGAAAATATTCAAACAACTTATAACTGACAGTGCCTGAATGGATATTCAGAAGGGTACCTGAATAGAAAAACAGGACATATCATTCAATTGAATGGCAACATTTGCTAATTGCCTCCTCTATGCCCCGAAGTTAATAACTGTAAGAAATAGATAATGAAAGATTTCTCTCCATAGGGAGCTTGCAGCATATTCACTCATTCATTCTACATACATATATTTAAGTAGTTACTTTGTTAAAGGTAATGTCCCAGATATTACGGGGAGGGGAAGAAGAATGAGTGAAGGATCATACCTCGAAGAAACGTACAGCATTTCAGAGGAATATAAGACAAAAGCAATTATAATCAAAGATAAAAACAGTATTCCCTAAGAACACTCAGGAAAAATGGCAGAGGGAAAAGGTGGGCACAGAGAATTATATTATCATTCTTTAATCTATGGAACTAGATAAATAGTGTACATACTATATGCTTTAAATACTTTTAAAGAAATAAAAATGCTTTAAAGACATAAAATACATGGGTAGAACTTATAAGCGAAGAGATTAAAAAAGCAAGGAAGTTGGTAATTATAGACAGACAGCGTAAGCACAATTTTGACTATAAACTCCAAGTGTAGGGTTACTTTGCCCTTTTCTGAGTATTCTTTTCTTTTCCTATCATATACATACACCGTCTAACTGAGATTTGTATATTGTCATACAATGGAGCACAGGAATCATAATCTTCTTGCTGACATGCATTTTTAATCCTAATAGCCTTACCAAATCTGTTAATGGGGTGAAAGAAATCCAGGAACTGTTTATTTCACAAGTCAAACTAGGCACTTTAAGAAAATCTCATTCCAAAACCTAAATGTTTTCCTGCATTATCTTCAGGAAGTTACATATTTCAACAAAACACGGTTTACATAAACTCTATTATTAAATAAAATATGGGAATTAAATTGATAGTCCTCTAAATTTGGAAAACTCAGCAGTGGCCGCAGGACTGGAAAAGGTCAGTTTTCATTCCAATTCCAAGGAAGGCAATGCCAAAGAATGCTCAAACTACTGCACAACTGCACTCATCTCACACGCTAGTAAAGTAATGCTCAAAATTCTCCAAGCCAGGCTTCAGCAATATGTGAACCGTGAACTCCCTGATGTTCAAGCTGGTTTTAGAACAGGCAGAGGAACCAGAGATCAAATTGCCAACATCCGCTGGATCATGAAAAAAGCAAGAGAGTTCCAGAAAAACATCTATTTCTGCTTGATTGACTATGCCAAAGCTTTTGACTGTGTGGATCACAATAAACTGTGGAAAATTCTGAAAGAGATGGGAATACCCTGTCTCTTATACACATCTGAATGTGTATAAGAGACAGTACTTTGACTGTCTCCCTATTTGACATGTATATTTAATGCAGTCATCTCATCTAACAATGACACAGATAACTTAGTGAAATCCTTGGGGCCAAGCCTCAAGAGCACCAAAATCCATCTGGAACCATTCCAGGTCCCAGACGGTCAGGGGCTGTATGTCATAAGATATACAAGAGATTAAATTCCCAAAGACAAAACCTTTCAGATTAGGAGTAGAGATCACTTTTGTAAGATATCAATTCCCCTTCTTACATACCACGAAATGTGAGTTAATATAATGATAGAGGTGAGAGGGCATGCAGCTTGAGCCATGGAAGAATTGTGGAAACTCTGTTGTGGTTTAGTTTGAGCTGGGCCTGCTGGACTTGCTCCCACAACACCTAGCAGACAGCATGAGGTTAGTAACTTGTCCTGATACTGAACATTAGACTGATCTCTTTCCTGTTCATATCTATAACCAATCTCAAGAAGGCCAAGGATATCAGGAGTGGTGTGAAGCTCTGGTAACAGTAACAAGGACCTGGGGAACGTATATGGGGAAATTCTAAGAAGAGACTCAGAAAAAGTGCTCTGTGGAAGTTGGCCTCCATCCTGTTCTATAGGCTATGCAAATACAGTGGCACTTATGGAACCTATTATCTTGTATGTTACTTTTTTTGATACTTCATTTGGCTCTCTGGAGTGAATAACTACAAAATATTAACACAGAAGGTCCTTATATCATGTATGGAAAGAAAGAGGGGGGTTGAGAGCCTCTATCCTACTCTCCTACAAGGTGATTAGGGGCAAGGGGAGGGCTTTCAGGGCCAGGAGAGCAGGCTGAGTCTCTGGGGCCTGTAAGGGAGGAAGGAAAGGTCTTTTCAGGAACATGCTACAGCTGGAGAAGGGCTTGTGAGTATGGCCAAGTTGTCCGACACTTGGTGTCTCATACACAGGAGAAGCTTATATGTCAGTGGAGAAGGTGCTATCTGCCCTCTCTAGCACCTGGGATTGTTCAAAGGTCAAATGAGAGAAGGTGAAAGTATATGGCCAGCTGGAACGTCTGTGGAGGGCAATCACTGACCCCTCCCAGATTAACGGACACCTTGAATTCATCTTGACATAGAAAACCTCAGACTTCATCAGTGAGCATATGTATTTTGAGGTTTGCAAGTAAAAATAAGCTATTTTCTAGTTCAAGGAGAAAAGTCAAAAATGCGAAACAAACAAACAAACCAAAAACCTCTGGGAATCAGCTCAGGTCACCTCTGACATATGAAGGGTGCTCTCTCTTACCTCCATGACCTAGTTATCTCCTTACTTGCCCCTAATTTGGTCTCCTCCCAAATTATGTCCCCTTCGCTCTCCTTGTCTCTCAATCTCTTTATCTCTGTTTGCCATCTGCCTGACCTGTGACCTATCTAAATTGTCTGAAATTTCAACCTCTGCTCCCAGTCACCTTTGCAGTCCTTCACCTGCCTAATCCTGTTCATCTGTGCTCTGCCACCTGCTGCCTTTCCTCTCCCCTTTCTCACCACCCAGATCTTTTTCTGGAGTTCAATTTTTTTTTTTTTTTGNACTAAGGTCCGCCTAGTCAAGGCTATGGTTTTTCCAGTGGTCATGTATGGATGTGAAAGTTGGACTGTGAAGAAAGCTGAGCGCCGAAGAATCGATGCTTTTGAACTGTGGTGTTGGAGAAGACTCCTGAGAGTCCCTTGGACTGCAAGGAGATCCAACCAGTCCATTCTGAAGGAGATCAACCCTGGGATTTCTTTGGAAGGACTGATGCTAAAGCTGAAACTCCAGTACTTTGGCCACCTCATGCGAAGAATTGACTTATTGGAAAAGACTCTGATGCTGGGAGGGACTGGGGGCAGGAGGAGAAGGGGACGACCGAGGATGAGATGGCTGGATGGCATCACTGACTCGATGGACGTGAGTCTGAATGAACTCCGGGAGATGGTGATGGATAGGGAGGCCTGGCGTGATGCGATTCATGGGGTTGCAGAGTCGGACACGACTGAGCGACTGAACTGAACTGAACTGTAGTAGACATTCATATATGTGAATTTTCAGCAAATATTTGAATATTAGAATAACTTCTCAGAAGTGAAATTTCTGGTCAAAAAGTATAAACATTTTAGTTATTTAGACACCAATTACTAACAATTATTGTGACTTAATAGCGATCCACTCCGATACTCTTGCCTGACAAATCCCATGGACAGAGGAGCCTGGAAGACTGCAGTCCATGGGGTCGCTAGGAGTCGGACACGACTGAGCGACTTCACTTTCACTTTTCACTTTCATGCATTGGAAAAGGAAATGGCAACCCACTCCAGTGTTCTTGCCTGGAGAATCCCAGGGACAGCGGAGCCTGGTGGGCTGCTGTCTATGGGGTCACACAGAGGTGGACACGAATGAAGCAACTTAGCAGCAGTAGCAGCATACTCCCTTCTATATGGCATGATATTGTCCAGTATCCACAATAGGCATAATTTTTTTTTCTAATCTTTGCCAAATTTATAAATAAAAAAATAGTTGCCTTTCATTTTAGCTTTACTTAATATGGTTTGACTTCTTAAAATTATGGACTTTATAAACAAGAATTCTCTGTTCATCTCCTTTGATTATTATTCTATTCTTATGTCTGTCTTATTTGTAAGAATGTTTATAAGCAGTAGCAATCAAAATTCTTTGCTTAATACTTCTGTTGTGGATATTTTTTTTTTTGTTTTATTACCAACTTTTCATACTTGAAACTCTTTCCCCAAACTAGCAAACTCTGACATTTCAGTTTTTCCCTTTAAGAAAGCAGAATTTAAGGGAAACTATCATAACAGATAATTGGCATTAGGCACTTTTGTTGGACTTCATTTGTTACATTTTCATTTCATGTCCCTTCTCTCCTGTTTTCGGTCCCTTTTCTTTACTTTTAGGGCATAATGGAAATATATGGATTTTGTATTTGCAGAGAGAGAACTAACATCCTTAAGTGGCTGCCAGGTGTCAGGTACTGTCCTAGATGCTCGACCACATTAACTCATGTGCATGTTATGTGAGTGTTAAGTCGCTTCAGTTGTGTCCGACTCTGCGACTCTATGGACCGTAGCCTACCAGGCTCCTCTGTCCATTGGGATTCTCCAGGCAAGAATATTGGAGTGGGTTGCCATGCCCTCCTCCAGGGAATCTTCCCAACACGGGAATTGAACCCACATCTCTTGAGTCACCTGCATTAGCAGGTGGGTTCTTTACCACTAGCACCACCAACAACCTTAAGAAAGTATTTTCTTCATTTTGTAAGCTGAAGAAATCAAAGATAATCCAAATCATGTGTCCTTTCTTTCTTGTCTTCCTTTTCTTACTTTCACCCTCAACATACTCCTTTTGGAGTCTTTTCCATCCTTTTTTTTAAAAAAAAAAAAGTATTTCTGTTTATTTATTTGGCTGCACTGGGTCTTAGTCGTGGTATGTGGGATCTTTTATCTTCATTGTGGCATGCAGGGTCTTTAGTTGTGGCATGTGGGATCTAGTTCCCTGACCAGGGATGGAACCCGGGTCCCTTGCAGTGGAAGCTTGAGTCTTAGCCACTGGACCACCAGGGAAGTCCTAAGTCTTCTCCATCTTTGTTCTGGCAGTTCCATCCTTCCAGCTGTTAGGCCAAACTGCTCAGCATCCTCCTTGTTTTCTTTTTTATAGTCGAACATATTTGATAGAAATATTAAAATAGGGAGAGGGTGGGATGATTTGGGAGAATGGCATTGAAATATGTATAATATCATATAAGAAACGAATCACCAGTCTAGGTTCGATGCAGGATATAGGATGCTTGGGGCTGGTGCACTGGGATGACCCAGAGGGGATGGTACGGGGAGGGAGGTGGGTGGGGGTTCAGGATGGGGAACACGTGTACACCCGTGGCGGATTCATGTTGATGTATGGCAAACCAGTACAATATTGTAAAGTAATTAGCCTCGAATTAAAAGAAATAAATTTAAATAAAAAAAGAAATATTAAAATAATAATTACAGTTCCTCTCACTGTGGAAGCCAGGGAGGGAAACCCCTTCTGTAATCAAAATATTAATTTTTGATCATATAACAATGCATTTTTATTACTATGATCATAGGTAGAGACTGTATTTCAAAGCAGATTGATATAGATTTCAAAGAGGCCTGGACTTACAGAGTAAGTGAAATTTTATTTCAATATAAAAGTTACCTTATATGCTGCTGGCATACTCATATTCACAGTTTATAAAGTAAAAAAACTAAACTGCTAAAGTCTGCTCTGAAATAGATGCATTTTCATTAATACCTTCACTAGTTAGATCTCTTCTTCTAAAACAGGGAGAAAGTCAGATATTTTCTAAGGAATAAACTCAACATGTCAGCAGCAAATTTCAGTTGCTCCTTGTCCTCCACACTCCATATCCAGTCTTCGAGGATTCCCTGTCAACTCACTCCATCCACTACCTCTGTCTCCCTGGCCCAGTCCCTCTCCTCTTGCTCCTGGGTTATTTTAGTAGCCTCTCACTGGTCTCTTCGTCAGCCCTCACCCACGACTGCCCTCAACCCAGCAGTCAAAGTGATCCTATTACAAGGTGTCAGAAGATGTCACTTTCCTACACAAACCCCTCCAGTGGCTTCCAGCTCACTCAGCGCGGGGGCTTCCTTAAATCCACGTCACCTCTCCTTTCTGCCACAGAGGCCTCCTGGTTGCTCTCAGCACACTCAGGCATATTCCTGTCTCTGCCTCAGGGCTTTTGTACTTGCTGTGCTTTCTGCCTCAAAAGTTATCGGCTCAGATAGCTTGTTTCCCATCTCCTTCAGGCCTTTGCCCAAATATCTCCAGCAGCTTTCTTTGATCGCCTATTTAAGAGAACATGCCGCTTACTCCTTATGTTCTGTCCCTGTCTAATTTTTCTCCACAGCATTTCTAATCATATGGCGTGAGTGCCTGCTCAGTCACTTCAGTCGTGTCCGCCTCTCTGCGACCCCATGGACCATGCATGGCCTGCCAGGCTCCTCTGTCCATGGGACTCTCCAGGCAAGAATACTGGAGTGGGTTGCCAGTTCCTTCTCCAGTGATAAAGTATGAAGTGAGTGAAATGAGTGAAGTGAAGTCGCTCAGTCGTGTCTGACTCTTTGCGACCCCATAGGCTGTAGCCTACCAGGCTCCTCCGTCAGTGGTATTTTCCAAGAGTCCTGGAGTGGGTTGCCATTTCCTTCTCCGAATCATATGGCAGTCCACATATTTTCTTTATCATTTGTGTCTCCTGCCTGGAAGGTAAACTCCACGAGGGCTACAATTTTTGTTTTTGTTCTCTGCTGTGTCCCCAATCTCTAGGAGAATGCCTAGCATGGAAAAAAAACACTCAGTAATGGTTGAATAAATGATCCCCCCACATCCCAATTGTTAGAACAGGCCCTGAGCTGCTGGGCAGAATTTCCTCGCTCCTATGCTTCCATCTCCCTGTCCTTCCGCAGCTTTTAGTTAGCCACCTGTCTTGCACTTGTTATAGGTGGAAGGTTGGTGACTCCTGAGAGTTATTTGCCACAGGTGCATCCCTGCTGCAGTCATCAAGAAGAGCAGTGGTGGTGGAGTCGGAAGTGTGAAGTTTTTGCATCCTCTGATTACTGAGGTTGCAAGAGAGAACCCGAAGCTAGATCTTCGTTGTCACTGGATGCCATTCATCGAGAATGGAGGCAGGAAGATATACTTCCTCCAAAGGAGAATCTGGTGAGACGCAAGCAGGATGTTGCGGGTAAGAAAAACCCCACATCCGCCTTTGCAAGCCATAGTTCGGCCCAACTCGCTCTGATTGCGGCTCACCTCAAGTTTCAGCCACATCAACCACAGGGCTCTGGAAATGCCAAGAGAGCCTCTAACCAGAAATTGGATTCCTCCTCCTGAATTTAAAGTTCAGAAAGCAGACCCTCGACTATACCGTCCAAACAGGCAAGGAGCGTGGAAGGAGGAAAAATGGGGAGGAGGAGGTGTCAGTGCCAGCAAGACAACGGGCAGGATTTCCGATGATAAGCAGCCAGCAAACATGGAGTCCAGTCGTCCGTGGTCCGAGGTCTGGGTTCTGGAAAGGTCTGGGTCCTGGAAAGGTCTGGGTTCTGGAAAGGCAGTGCCAAAGGCCATCGCCATACCCTGGGCGATAGGGAAATGGATTCCCGCCCTGCTCTCTCATTTTCCGAGGAGTTGTGAGACGAGGAAGTTTCTTGTTGCTGTTGAACTGTCCAATTAAAGAGCCCTCATATTTGGGGGAAAACTGCCAGTGAACTGTGACACGTACACCTATACTCACAGGGTGCGTGTTGCATGGAGGTGTTTCACTTTCTCCACTCAGCAGAACCCAAGTAATGAGCCTTTTGGCACGATTGTAAACGGGGTGTGTGTGTTCGTGAAGTGGTGTAGTTCCAGCCATAGACGAGTCCCCAAGGGCGAGGTGTCCTCCATTCCGCGGGGTTCAAGTTTCGGTGGAAACTTTCCCTCAGAGGCTCCGCCTCCTTCACCTTGGCAACGGGCGCCGGGGCCACGTCGCAGCCGACCCCGCCCCTCTCCGCCCCGCACCTGGCGGCCACGCGCAGGGGGCAGGGGCGGGGCTGGGGCGGGGCCGTCGAGGGGCGGGGCCGTCGGGGCGGGGCCGGGCGGGGCCGNTGGGGGCAGGAGGAGAAGGGGATGACCGAGGATGAGATGACTGGATGGCATCACGGACTTGATGGACGTGAGTCTGAGTGAACTCCGGGAGTTGGTGATGGACCTGGAGGCCTGGCGTGCTGCGATTCACGGGGTTGCATGAACTGAACTGAAAGGGCCAGAGAGTAAGTATGCTATGCTTTGCAGGTCACAGGGTCCCTATTCAACTCTGCTGGTACAGCACCAAAAAAGTCATAAACACTATGTAAATTAATGACTGAGTCTATATTCCAATTAACTTTACTTATGAACCCTGAAACATGAATTTCATCTAATGTTTTAAAGTCATTGAATATTATTCTTCTTTTGATTTTTTCCCCAAGCACTTAAGATATTAAAAACACCCTCAGTGCACCAGCCCTACAAGAACAGATGGAAAGCTGGATCTGTCCTATCTGCCTCCCCCAGGTCTAAGATGGATCATGATTCTAAGACATTTCTTCTCTAAAAGCAAAACAACAGATTTTTCAATAGTGTGTACATATAGCCCTTTTTTTTTTTTTTTGCATTTGTTTGCATGATACAATAGGAAGTGATAGGACCTTGACAAAAATTTTTAAATAACAAAATTTGTTTTCTATGGTGGCTCGTATCAGTGGTGGGCTTCCCTGATGGCTCAGTGGATAAAGAACCCGCTTGTAATGCAGGAGACACAGGAAACATGGGTTCGATCCCTGGGTCAGGAAGATCCCCTGGAGAAGGAAACGGCAACCCACTCCAGTATTCTTGCCTGGAGAATTCCGTGGACAGAGGACCCTGAGCACATCATACCAGTGGCACCTGGTGAGAAGGTTAACTCTTTCTATTCCACATACTTTTCGGCACAGGATTTACTAATTATAACGTGGAGTTGGGAACCCTTGCAAAATAGACTCTGGTCCACTGACATAAAATAACCTAGGGACTGGATGGTGCTTTGAGATATTTTTAAAGTGTCTATATTAATTTTCCTGCAACTTCTCTGATACAGGGTTTTTCTGTTTTCTAGCTTTATGATGACATCTCTAATTTTACAATGTCAGAGTCCTTGGCTCAGTTATATGCTCTGGCTCACAAAATGTTTTCATTCTTGGTATCTGTTTATAGAGATTCTTCCTCACTATAATGTTTCTCTCAGTAACAATCATATAAAATGTGTTCTGGTACCTACACTAAACTGCTTCTAGGTTTCTGTTTTATTTTCTCCTTCTGCAAAAGATTTTACCAGCTAACTAGCTGCTGTTTCAGAGACAATGCCATGTATTATGGATACTTCAATATTACACTCCTTTATTTTCATTTTCCTATTTATACTCTTTCAAAACACTCATAAATCTAAAGTTTATTTTTTTAATTCCAGTAGTAATTTCAATTTTGTCCATAACCCTGGGACAAAATTTAAAATACTTATTGTCATGCGCATAACCAATATTAATCTCGTAATCTGAAACACTGGTTCCATTCTTACTGAAAATTTTCACATTACAGAGAGTTACAGTAGATAGATAGAGCAGACATATGTATATAAACACCTCTCTCTCCCCCTCTGGGTTCAAATCCCAGCTTTATTTCTTTCTCTCTCTGTGATCTAAGGACAAGTCATCTAACCTCTCTTGGCTTTACTTTCTTCATTCTGTAAAATGGAAATGATAATGGTATATGCTTCATGGAATTTTTGTGAGAATGAGTAATGCAAAAAAGTTCTTAGAAAAATATCTCACAGTACAGCATGCATTTCACTAAGTGCTGACTACTATCATCATCCACCAGCCACCTGCATTTGTATATGCCTCTGATTTGTAAAAGGACCAAATTTCAAGTCATATAAACCTCAGGATTTATTTGTTACCTCAAGTTCAAGGATGCAGCTAATTCTTTCGGGAGGTCTAATCAGTGAGGACTGCGGCTCTCTGCTCTACGTTTTCTATCAGGCTCCCTCCATGAGGTGGGTATGACAGTAGCTGGCAACTCCAGCCACACTCCTGATCAATACTTGTGGAAAGCAACAGTGTTTTCCACCTGCTGGTAGACAGTAACCAAGGAAGACACTGACTGGCTCAGTGAGGGGCACCTGCCAGGCCCTGTTGCCTAAGGGCCGAGGAGGGGTGAAGGGTAAGCCCCGCCTACTGTATCCAGAACCCAGAAGATAAGACGGGAAAGAGAGCCTGGGCAGACAGGAAGAAAGGAGGACCACTGTAGCCCATACTCCCTCTGTGTCTCGCAGGCCAGTCAATGTGGCCTCCTGCTTCACTGCAAAGGCCAGTGAGTTTTCAGCTCACCACGCTCTCTGACTGCCCCAGTATAGCTATGACATACTTGACCCCTATTCTATAATGAATGTACTGTAACTAGCCCAGGTTAGTAAAATGCAACAGGTTAAATACACCTGGGGCTGTATCCTTTATATATCTTTATCCGTATGGCTACCTCACATTAAGAAGACCAGACTAGTCTAGTAACTAAATGTCCCATGCATGTGTGACAAAGCCACCCTATAACAAATGTACTCTTAACATTATACAACAATTTCCAGCAGTCCATAATGAAAGAGATCTAAATGGGGCCAGAACACACATTTTCTTCTTTCAGGTTCATCGCTTATTCAAGAGAGTAGGCAAGTTCTTCAGCCTCACAGACAGTACAGTGAAGTGAAGTGAAGTGAAGTCACTCAGTCGTGTCTGACTCTTTGCGACCCCATGGACTGTAGCCTACCAGGCTTCTCTGTCCATCGGATTTTCCAGGCAAGAATACTGGAGTGGGTTACCATTTCCTTTTCCAGGGGATCTTCCTGACCCAGGGATCGAACCCGGGTCTCCCACATTGGAGGCAGGCGCTTTAACTTCTGAGCCACCTATATTTCTAAAACAAAGATTAAAGCATATACTTAACCTACTACACACAACTGTTGTGAGGATTAAATGAAATATCATACGTAAAAGTGCTTAGCAAATACAGTAAAAATAATCAGCAGTATTCTCTCTAAAAATTGAATTGTTCTTTGTCCCCTGATCCTTCTCTTAATCACAGGAATTATTTCTCCCCTTTGTCTTAGGTTTCTTTTTTGCTCTTAGAATAGCTGTCACTCGATGCTCTGTTGCCACCCCTTACATATTTCACATTCTCCTATCTTTTCTGATACAGCCACGCATTCTTCCTCTGCTATTTGTCACACTCTTCTCCATTTATTCCCTTTAAGATTGTTTTCCCCTTTGCCTCTCCTCAATTGGTCATTTTCCCTTCAGAGGCACTGAAAGCTCACCTTTCTTTTTTTGTCCACGGTGAAACCATTGCTGCATTCCAGGTAGAATGTTCACATCCTGACTTCACCCCAGCTGTTTTATTTGATTCTGTCTATTCACAATCACTGCAAAGGAGATTCCTTTCTGAGTTTTACTGCTGAGTTGGGTACCATTTAGAAGGTTGAACTTTGTGGGAAGTCTCACTCCAGATAATTTTTAAAGTTTCATTGTCCCCAATAACTCAGGTATTGAGCAGCCTCTTGAATTCCATTTACTGGATTAATTTCTCAATGCTTCTTGAAAAATAAAGCACTAGTCCTAGTGAAAAGCTGATAGCGCCACCTGCCTTCAGTACGGGGATTCAACACTAGCGGGTGTTAGAAGACGATTAGACTCTCATGAAACCTAATAGGAGGCCGCAGTACAGAGCTGTGAGGACAGCTTTGCTTAGTGGCCAGTTCACAGGCTGGCTGCATCACTTACCAGCAGTGTGACCTCTACCAGTTATTTAAATACCTTCAGTGTCAGATCACTCTTTATGTAAAGGATGTATTAACATCTTTCTTGCAAGAATTTGCGAGGATAGAAAGCATTTGACTAGTAGAATCAATCACCTTCCTCATTATCATTTTCATTATAAAGAAACTCCCAAAACTGTTTTAAAATATCCGGAAGGGCTGATGCCTCCATCAGGGAGGTTCCTGATCATTGCTACAGTAAATGTGGTGTGTAGGATCTCAGCTGACACTGACCACGTGAGCATCCTTAGTGTACTCTATACTGGGAAAACGTTCTCACTCTGGCAGCAAATATCTCAGAGTCATCCAAGAATCCACAAACAGTCAATGCTGGAGAGGGTGTGGAGAGAAGTGCATCCTCCTACACTGTTGGTGGGAATGTAAATTGGTATAGCCACTTTGGAGAATAGTATAGAGATTCCTTATAAAACTAAAAATAGAGCTACCTTATCATCCTGAAACTCCACTCCTAGACAAATATCTGGAGAAAACCATAATTTGAAAAGATACATGCACCCACCTCAATGCTAACAGCTGTGCTATTTACAGTAAGCCAAGATATGGAAGCAACCAAAAGGTCCATCAACAGAGGAATGGATAAAGAAGATATGGCATATATACACAATGGAATATTATTCAACTGTAAAAAGAATGAAATAATGCCATTGATAGCAACAAGGATGGACCTAGAGACTGTCATACTGAGTGAAGTAAGTCAGAACAGAAAGACAAATGTCATATCACTTATAGGTGAAATTTTAAATTATACCAATCAACTTGTTTACAAAACAAAAAACAGATTCACAGATTTAGAGATTGAAACGATGGTTACAAGGTGAGAAGGGCTGAGGGGGAAGTTAGGGAGTTTGGGATTGACATGTATACACTGTTACATTAAAATGGGTAGCCAAAAGGACCTACTGTATAGCACAGGGAACTTTGCTCAATATTACAGAACAACCTAAATGGGAAAACAATTTGAAAAAGAGTAGATACACATATATGTATAACTGAATCAGTTTGCTGTACACCTGAAATTAACACAACATTGTTAATCAACTATACTCCAATATAAAAAAGTTTTTATAAAAGAACATACATGTGGTCAATAATAAATGAGGGGTATCTAAGAAGGTAATGCCACAAGAGAGAAAGGGTTACTTTATGAAACACAAATTTTCTATTTTAAAAAAATGTTGATTTAAATAAGTGATTGGCACATGACAGTCCTTTATGGAGTTTTTACCATCTGCTGATATTATCTCTTCTAGGAGAAACAAAATAAAGAGCGAGCTCAGGCTACCTGCCTGTCTCAGCTCATTTGCATTCCTTTCTAATGAATGGAATATTTCATGAAATAAAACAGCCTAATTCTATTGTACAATGCTGGGTCTTTATTCTGCTTCTGCATTCTAAGCCACTTTATTCTCTTAGCTGTGCAAAAAGAATGGGAGCATGCTTATGGCAATATCAATTATGCACATCTTGAGAAGAGGCTCTGTAAAGAGAGAACATCAAGGTGAACAACATTGTTAGCACATAATTTCTGCTATAAGTGGTTTTTGCTCTAACCTAACCACGTCTCTTTCTGTTATAAGAGCCTGTCTTCAAAATCTGCCCACAAATCAATACAGACATCAGAGAAGAAACACCGGAACAATTATTGAAATTGTGTCTCACTCAGTCTGATCAGCAGTAAAAATCAGCCTGCTTGGTGTATACTCACACCATCCCAGCAGAAAAAAAATCAATGGGATATATTGATCACCATGCTTTATTGTGTTGTCAGACACAAATTAATCAGTATCACACACAACAGATCCTATATAAAATGACAGAATACTTACCTAAATTTATACTTAATTTTGATCATTAATACAGTTGTTTTAACAATATAGAAGAATATTGGATGTGAAAACTTCCAAGAAGGCAGATGCTGTTCTTCCATAACCTTTATGCACAGCAAGCAAACTTACTAGCTCCAAGTACTGAATCAATCATACATTAATATCACCACATTTATGACAGAATATGTGTGCTTTGGAAGATAGGGAAGGTTACGATAAGACAAGATTCCATGTTTACTACACAAATAAAACTCAGGTCGAGAGAGGATAAGCAACTTCACTACAATGAGAGCACTCACTGGTGGCAGAAGTGAGTCTAGAACTCATATATTATAAATCCTAATCCAATATTCCTCCCCCATACTTATAATGGTGAAAATAATCAACTCAAGGGAAAGTCACTAAAACCTTTTCTAAAATAAACAAAACCTACAAACCTCAAATACCTTCACGACCTCAATAAAATAATTTATTTTAAAGGAAATCCTTATATTTGGTCACGATCTGATACAGCTCTTTAGGACTTACTTACAAAACAGTATTTCCCAAACCAGCAGAAACAAATAACAAAATCCTTGGGCAGAATCTTCTTATCCCAGAAACTCAGACAACACTACTGAGAAGCATTTTAATTGGTTACTAATCTGGGTGATACGTGGTCTTGCTATAGAGGCCAATTACTTTCAGTTCTATAGTCTTTTCACTTTTAAATTTTAAAAAATGATATAAAATGATATTGTTTCATTTCAGTTTGATCCAGATAAGATTACTTTGAAATAGGGGATCGTCCCATTCAACTCAGTTCATCTACTCCAAGTCAAGCATGCTCCGGTTCTCATGAGTTTTCACCAAACACTACACATTCTTTCAATAACTAGGTACTCAACACCTGTGCAAGATTCTAAACTGACTGACACATATATGTGAAACATGCAGACAAAATCCCCCATTATCATGAAACTTACAGTCACACAAAGTAGACTAACATAGATCAAAATTACACCCACCCCCAACACACACAATTGACAGTGCGGGGTTCGATCCCAGGTCAGGAAGATCCCCTGAAAGAGGGCATGGCAACCCCACTCCAGCATTTCTTGCCTAGAAACTTCTATGGACAGAGGAGCTGGCAGGCTACAGTCCATTGGGTTGCAAAGAGTCAGACATGACTGAGCATGCACACGGTACACCCATAAGCAAGTAAAGGACCTTGCTTGCTTTTGTGAAGGGAGAAGTGATACCTGACTTTAGAGGAAAAAGGAAAAAAGATAAAAATGAGTGTGAAATATGCTGACTTTCTAAAATTTAGATTCTGCTAGGAGAGGGAGAAGGAGGCCCAGCAGTGAGTATAGGGGAAGAGGAGGGTACAGGGAAAGTGCTGCCAAGGCTCAGAGGTACCAGGAATTCATACAAACTACAGCTACAGGGATAAGGAGCTCAGAACTTAAACTCAGGATCTTGAGACACCAGAGCGCATTCCAACAGGGGGAGGGCACCCAAAAATAGTCCCCTCTATGCTGAAGGGGGTAATTCTGGGAAACTAGCAACATAGAATATCTGTAAAAGGGCTTTCAGATGAACGGAAAATGAATAGAAAAATGAATAGCAGATGAATAGGAAAAAAAAAAAAAGCTAACTTGAAAGGTGCTTTTTTTTTTTTTTCCTGTTAGAATACATGAATAAATGGGGAGAGAAATACTGATCAGGAAACCAGATGCCAGAATCCTCATCCCAGTCCTGCTTTAATAATCTTTCTGATTTTAAATCAATAATATCATATCTATATGCTGTCTACAACAGTTTCAATATAAAGTGACTAGACATTAAAAAAAATCTTACAACTTGGTAAATGTACTAGATTTGATGGTGTGTGGGTGAATTTGTGAGTTTTTAAATGACTTTTGTATAGTAAAAGAAAAACGCCTTCGGAAAAGTCAATGACAGCAAGGTCCTGCATCTGTCTCTTATACACATCTAGATGTGTATAAGAGACAGATATTGATCACCTGCTATATGCAAATCTTGCTTATTGGGAAGGAAAGCAATACTTTGTAGATGTGAACGATTCAGTCTGCTTGAGAGCAGAATTTTTTATTGTGGGTTAGTAAATGGACTTTGTGCTGTGTGTGTATATGTTCAAGTATCTGTGTGTTTGCTTAATCTTGTGAGTCTGTTTCTGTGAGATAGAGCCCTCTTCTTGGGACCAGGATGGCACCTCAGGTTTCTGTGCCTGTAAATTGATTTCACCATAGTACCCCTTCCATTTTGANAAAAAAAGCTAACTTGAAAGGTGCTTTTTTTTTTTTCCTGTTAGAATACATGAATAAATGGGGAGAGAAATACTGATCAGGAAACCAGATGCCAGAATCCTCATCCCAGTCCTGCTTTAATAATCTTTCTGATTTTAAATCAATAATATCATATCTATATGCTGTCTACAACAGTTTCAATATAAAGTGACTAGACATTAAAAAAAATCTTACAACTTGGTAAATGTACTAGATTTGATGGTGTGTGGGTGAATTTGTGAGTTTTTAAATGACTTTTGTATAGTAAAAGAAAAACGCCTTCGGAAAAGTCAATGACAGCAAGGTCCTGCATTTCCACCGCAAAGCCACAAACAGAACCACGTACGCATTTGGACTGCTTCATCTTCCTTGACAACGTTGGTTATTATTACAGCTTATGACGTGGCCTTATTTTTCTTCGAAAGACGCCTTTTTAGTGTAACCAACTGGTGCCTTTTCCAGTGTCAGCTGGGAATAAAGTACTATGAAGGAAATAGATGAATCTAGCGGGCCGCTTGCGAGAGCCGGGCCGGCGCACTCAGCGCGGGCGAGAGGAGCTACCCCACGTCCGAGGCCAGGGGCAGCAACCTAGAGTGCCAGGCTGCCACGGCGCAGGAACGGCCGGGAGGAGCTGCCCTGTGTCTGAGGTCAGTGGCGGCCGGGAGGAGCTTCCCCTCATCCGAGGTCAGGGGCGGCCGGGAGGAGACACCCCGCGTCTGAGGTCAGGGGCAGCCGGGAGAAGCCACCTCGTGCCCAAGGCCAGGGGTGGTGACCCAGAGGAGCCACCCTGAGCCCGAGGCCAGGGGCGGCAGCTGGGAGAAGCCACCCACGCCCGAGGCCACGGCCGGCGGCTGGGAGGAGCAACCCGAGGAGCAGGGGCTGTGCAGGTGCAGGAGGGCCTAGAGGAGCTGTCCCATGCTGAAGGTCAGGAACTGCGGCGGTAAGGAGATACCCCTCATCCAAGGTAAGGGGCAGCCGTGAAGAGACAACCCACGCCCAAGGTAAGAGAAACCCAAGTAAGATGGTAGGTGTTTCAGGAGGGCATCAGAGGGCAGACACACTGAAACCATACTCGCAGAAAACTAGTCAATCTAATCACACTAGGACCAGGGCCTTGTCTAACTCAATGAAACCAAGCCATGCCTGCAGGGCAACCCAAGGCGGGCGGGTCATGGTGGAGAGGTCTGACAGAACGTGGTCCACTGGAGAAGGGAATGGCAAGCCACTTCAGTATTCTTGCCTTGAGAACCCCATGAACAGTATGAAAAGGCAAAATGATAGGATATCAAAAGAGAATCTCCCCAGGTCGTTAGGTGCCCAATATGCTACTGGAGATCAGTGGAGAAATAACTCNAAACTCCAGTACTTTGGCCACCTCATGCAAAGTGTTGACTCATTGGAAAAGACTCTGAGGCTGGGAGGGATTGGGGGCAGGAGGAGAAGGGGACGACCGAGGATGAGATGGCTGGATGGCATCACGGACTCGATGGACGTGAGTCTGGGTGAACTCCGGGAGATGGTGATGGACAGGAAGGCCTGGCGTGCTGCGATTCATGGGGTCGCAAAGAGTCGGACAAGACTGAGCAACTGAACTGAACTGGACTGAACTGAACTGAAGTGTGTTTCTGTGACTCAAGGAACATGAGGACGAGCTCTTGCCAAGAGTTTTCTTTTCTCCTCTAAAGGTAAGGAGCCCAGGGCTGCAGACACGCTTTTCTCCATTTCTCCCTCTACGCCTTCCAAACAGCCAGCACCTGGCAGACCCTGAACAGATCGGGGGAGGGGGAGGGGGAGGGCGGCTTTTGTCAAATAAAAACCCTGTTTTCAACCCCTTCCTCTCTTCAGGTTGGTCTGGTCATCCATTTGGAAGGGTCACTTCCACCACCCACCCGTCCAGATGCAGACCCTAATCACACCAGCAGATGGAGGAGATGTCTCCTGACCCGGCTTCCCTTGAAACTTTCTGAACCCGTTGTCAATGACCAAAAACCTGGCATCTAATGATGGCGTGGCTGAACTACAACTGAGTGCATCTTGTGGATCTAGCCCACTTCAACTAGGCCACAACTGGGAATGGTAAAACACGAATTAGGCATAACTGCTAGATGGTTGTAAAGAGTAAGTGAAGTCACAGACTGCAAGCTGCTCAGCAGAGTGTTCACCATGTTAGAGTGTTCGGCGTCTCAGCCCGTTTCCTGTCATCCTGGGAAAGAGATGGAATACAGCTCATCACTCTTTCCTCGGCTGGTGGTCTTTTGTGGTGTAAACCCGGGGCTATGAGGAATCAGGGAAGGAAGCGGCACCATGGGAGATGAGAGACCTCAAATAGCCAGTGGAATGCGCTGGGTTCCAGCAGGGAGCAGCGAATGCGGAGGATGCAAACTCAGCCAACAGAAGTCTACTGCATGCTTAGCTCGTCGCATCTAGGCCTCTGCCCCTCTCTGGGTGCCATCAATAGCTCCTGCTGGTTTCCTAAGCCCGTATCAGGCTGGGGGCTGCCTGGCGAGGAAGCCCCCTCTACATCTCAGGGCTGTAGGCACTCACATCTTTCTAAACACAGAGAGTAGCTTCCTATCCAACCCAGAGCTTTCAGGAGTGACTTGAACAAACTCCTGATTGAGGAAAGCCAGCCATAGCCCACCCACCATGGGGTAACCCCGGAAAGGCTCCTGCTGTCCCCAGTGTCCCTGGGGTTGTCACACACCTTCCATCCTCCCCTCTGCACCCCCAACCTTCAGCCCTTTACACCATGAACATCCATGGAAGAGAAAACAATTGTTCAGTGAAGATTGAAAACACCCCTCCAGCTTCTTGCCAGGGCATTTGCATTTTTGGAAGAGGTTCCTATTTCTTTTTAAGGCTCAGAGTGAGAAGCTTTTAGAAAAGCTAAAAATATCTGTTAAAGAAGAGAAGTGGGGGGTGGGGGGGAATGATCCAGCTTTCCCTTCTTTCTGGATAAAAGGTTCAGGACCCAGGGAGGAACAGTCTGCTTCCTCGTTCTCATCTCTGAAGGCACAGGGCAGGGCCAAGGTCATCGAGGACTGCTCTCCCAGAAACAAAATGACACAGAGAGGAAGGTAAACCCAAGAGCACAGGATATAAGCAAAGCAGCTGAAAGCTGAAAACAGTCCATAGGGTTAACACAAATTCCTCATTTAACAACCAAGGAGACTAAGATGCAGGTGGATGAAAGGGCTCGCTGGAGACCACAGCCCTGAGTCCCAGCAGCTGAAATGAGAGCTCAGAGGGAGCCCCTGGCCTGCCCAGGGGCATCCCCAGACCGCTCCCCACTCCACCCTGCTTGTACCTTCATGCGTATGTGCTAAGTTGCTTCACTCGTGTCTGACTCTTTGTGACCCTGTGGCTCCTCCAACCACGGGGTTCTCCAGGCAAGAATACTGGAGTGGGTTGCCATGCCTTCCTCCAGGGGATCTTCCCAACCCAGGGATCGAACCCACATCTCTTACATCTTTTGCATTGGCAGACGGGTTCTTTATCACTAGCACCACCTGGGAAGCCCCCACTTGTACCTAACCAGCTTTCCCTTCTTTCTGGATAAAAGGTTCAGGACCCAGGGAGGAACAGTCTGCTTCCTCGTTCTCATCTCTGAAGGCACAGGGCAGGGCCAAGGTCATCGAGGACTGCTCTCCCAGAAACAAAATGACACAGAGAGGAAGGTAAACCCAAGAGCACAGGATATAAGCAAAGCAGCTGAAAGCTGAAAACAGTCCATAGGGTTAACACAAATTCCTCATTTAACAACCAAGGAGACTAAGATGCAGGTGGATGAAAGGGCTCGCTGGAGACCACAGCCCTGAGTCCCAGCAGCTGAAATGAGAGCTCAGAGGGAGCCCCTGGCCTGCCCAGGGGCATCCCCAGACCGCTCCCCACTCCACCCTGCTTGTACCTTCATGCGTATGTGCTAAGTTGCTTCACTCGTGTCTGACTCTTTGTGACCCTGTGGCTCCTCCAACCACGGGGTTCTCCAGGCAAGAATACTGGAGTGGGTTGCCATGCCTTCCTCCAGGGGATCTTCCCAACCCAGGGATCGAACCCACATCTCTTACATCTTTTGCATTGGCAGACGGGTTCTTTATCACTAGCACCACCTGGGAAGCCCCCACTTGTACCTACACCCCCAGAAATGACTCTTAGGAATCTAGCCCACCTACCACCCCTGCAGGGCCACTGACTCAGGGTCCTGACTCAGAATGGCCGAGCCTCCTCTGGTTGCCCGGCAAGCGATCATGACTGCAGTCTGTGCCCAGCATCCAGGACTCGCTGAAACACCAGCCGATTCCAAAGGAGTTCCCAGTAAGGACGTGCGGCATCAGTAGGAAGGTCATTGACTCACTTGGGAGCAGAAGTTCATTTTTAATGGACTTCAGTGCTAGGAGGCCAAGCTCTGCACTCAGGAAAAGAGAAACAGGCCTCAAAGGGGTCACCATTTGTCCAGTGGCTCCCAAGGTCAGAGACCCCAGGCCACGCTGCCACTCTTAAGCTTTCTCTTTGTTTATTCCATGTAATCTTTCAATCAACACCATTGATTGAATTCCTGCTTTCAGTTCAGTTCAGTTCAGTTCAGTCGCTCAGTCGTGTCCGACTCTTTGCGACCCCATGAATCGCAGCACGCCAGGCCTCCCTGTCCATCACCATCTCCCGGAGTTCACTCAGACTCACGTCCATCGAGTCCGTGATGCCATCCAGCCATCTCATCCTCGGTCGTCCCCTTCTCCTCCTGCCCTCAATCCCTCCCAGCATCAGAGTCTTTTCCAATGAGTCAACTCTTTGCATGAGGTGGCCAAAGTACTGGAGTTTCAGCTTTAG
>SJYX01018494.1:114032-151085 GCA_006410675.1 Oreotragus oreotragus
GCATGAGGTGGCCAAAGTACTGGAGTTTCAGCTTTAGCATCATTCCTTCCAAAGAAATCCCAGGGTTGATCTCCTTCAGAATGGACTGGTTGGATCTCCTTGCAGTCCAAGGGACTCTCAAGAGTCTTCTCCAACACCACAGTTCAAAAGCATCGATTCTTTGGCGCTCAGCTTTCTTCACAGTCCAACTTTCACATCCATACATGACCACAGGAAAAACCATAGCCTTGACTAGGCGGACCTTAGTCGGCAAAGTAATGTCTCTGCTTTTGAATATTCCTGCTTTGCTCCCTGCATAGTTTGCTCCTTGGCTCCAAAGATACCACATTGACCAAGATGTGGAAGGTGGTAAGATTTCAAGGACATTAAATCCCACTGACCCCACACAGCCGCCATCCTCCCATCCTCTTCATGTTTTGAGAAGTTCAAAGAAATTATCTGACACAGGAATTCCTATTATAATAATTTTAAAAGACTAAAAATTTGTTTTTGTTTGGTAATGGGATTTCACTCGTGCATATCTGTTATCTCCAGTACAGGGCAGCCAGACTTACCAAATGCAGGATGCCAGCTACATTTGAATTTCAGATAAAGTTATTTTTTAATATGTGTATCCCAAATATTACATGGGACACAATTACACTGAAACATTATTCACTGTTTAACTGAAGCTCAAATTTAAGTGACCTTAAATTTTATGTGGCTTCGTTACTCTCACAAGGCTACAGCTGTCTTGTGTGATTAAGAGCAAATTCCTAGAAAGTGCCTTCAAATTATTAGATTTGACTCTTGTGTTCAGCTTACCTGTGAGAGTCACTTCCTTACCAGGATGCGTGTCACAAAAGATAAAGACAGATGCGCCTTCCAGACCTCCAGAAAATGTCTGTTCATAATTGCATAACAATACATCTATCTGTCCAGCCTGACACTGCCCTGGAGAATTTTCAGTCCATTTTAGAGGAGAGAAGGTGGGGCTTTTGAGGATGGTTAGGGCATAAGTGTGAAGCCCCCATGAATGGGATCAGTGCCCCAAAAAGGAGCTTCAAAGAACACACTTGTTCTTCCTACCAGGTGAAGACACAGCAAGAAGAAGCCATCTGTGATCCAGAAAGCAAGCTCTCACTAGACACCAAGTCTGTGGGAGCCTTGGTCCTGGACTCCCAGCCTCAGAACTGTGAGAAACGAATGTCGTTCAAGCCACTTGCTATTTCGTCTCGGCCACCCTGAGTCGACTGAGGCAGACGCCCCTCACCTGTCTTCTGTAGGAGACCTCTGTCTTTGATTATCATCATTGGAATCTGCTTCTCCTGCCCCATCCTCAGAAATACAAGCAGCTGCCCACCCCTCTGAGCATCACACCTCCACACATTGGCATCAGACCGTTGCCTGAAGTCCCTCTGCCTTGGGATCTGAAACGTCTGCATGAGGTACTAACTGTTGTCACACTACCAGCCCCAGGAGGAGTAAACAAGAATGAGAGACACTTGAGCAAAGCCCCTCCTGCTCTCCAACCTGCCCACAAGCACTACTACCTTCCGTGGTAAAAAAAAAAAAAAAAAAAATTCCTGGATGCTCCTGGTGGCCCGGTGGTTGGGAATCTGCCCATCAGTGCAGGGGTCGCAGGTTCGAACCCTGTCCCAGGAAGATTCCACAAGGTGCAGGGCAACTGAACCAGAGCACCACAGCTACTGAGCCCATGAGTCACAAAGACTAAAGCGTGCACCTAGAGCTAATGTTCCACAGCAAGAGAAGCCGCCTCAGTGAGAAGCCCTCGCTTGCACGGCACCTAGAGAGAAGCCCCCACTCCCCACAGCTAGAGAAAAGCCCACACAAAGTGATGAAGACCCAGCACAACCCAAAACAAATAGATAAATAAATAAGATTGTAATTTTAAAAAAAAACTTTCCTGTTTTGTTTAAAGGCTTGACAGTTCTTAACAGTTCTACAGTTTCTGAGACTTAAAGGTGACCAGTCCCTCCTCGCCTGTTATCCAGCCCTGCCCACGTTTGTCCCCCTGAGGAAAGGTCAGGAGAGACCCAGCAATGGGGTCAGCGCCCCTATAGAGAGGCCCCCGAGGGCTTTCTTGCCCTTACCACCAGAAAGAAAGAAAGAGAAAGTGAAAGTTGCTCAGTCCTGTCCGACTCTCTGATCCCGAGGACTGTACAGTCCATGGAATTCTCCAGGCCGGAATACTGGAGTGGGTAGCCTTTCCCCTCTCCAAGGGTTTTTCCCAACCCAGGGATCAAACCCAGGTCTCCCACATTGCAGGCGGATTCTTTACCCACTGAGCCACCAGGTGAAGACCCAGTGGCTGCTGTGAGGGTCAGCCTGAGAAGGCACCTCCCAGAGGCCACACCACAGCCCACTCTGTCCCCCAGGCCTCCGGGCGGACCAGGCAGGAGCAGCCAGGCAGGAGGCCCTCCCTCCCACCAGGCAGACGCCAGGCTGGCAGAGCCCCCTCCCTGGTCTGCAGAAACACCGCCCTCCTATCCAGCAGACGCATCCGAAACTGGAACTCAAACTCAGGAAGAAAGAAAAAGGAAGAGCAAGGGGAAAGTCCTGGTGTCAGGAACTCATGGATCCATCCCTTCTGCGTCAGGACTTATCCTACACAAGTTCTTCAGGGCAGGCCAGGGGCGTGATCTGGACACACACACATACACACACACACATACACAGACACACACACACAATGAGCCAGGCAAATCCCTGTATCACTGGCTGCTGCCAGTTTCCTAAGAAGCTTACCAGGGCATGTCCCGACTTCAACAAGGACCCGCTAACAGTTTTACATTTCTCCCCAGTATTCAAGGCCATTCTTATCTCCTAATGAAATCAGGAACTTCAGGAGATAGCCAGAGACAGCAAAGAGGCAATGCCAGGGCCAAGGGCACCGCAGGCTTGTCTGAAAAGTCATAAATAATCATCTTAAAATGATTATCAAACCTTGACTTTTGCTTAGAAAAATGAAGCTGTGGCTCTCCTGGCAAAAGAAATTTCCCGTTTCACTTGAAAAGAAGAATGCAGCCCAGGCAGCTGTGAGTTCTGCTAACCCCAATCACTCCGTCTCTCACTGAAAACTCTATTCACCCGCCTTTCAGACTGAGCCTGTCCTGGCAGCTTGTAGTAGTTCATCTTTCTGCCTCTCTCCAAAGTGTGTTTAGAGGAATGAACACCCCAGGTGAGTAGTTGCTTTAGTTGCCACACACTTTTGCCATGATCCTGAAAAGGTCTGGAATTTGGCTTCTATGTTACTCTTTTCCTCAAGTTGCAAAAACAGGCTATATATTTAGTTACTTATTTCTTCCTAATCCTCCTTAGTTTGGGACAATCTGAGCAGTCACCACTAGCCACCACCTGCTGCTTTTAAAAAGTCCTTAATATGGCCCCTTTTCCTTAAAGCTCAACTTTCAGAAAACTAAGACCATGGCATTCAGTCCCATCACTTCATGGCAAATAGATGAGGAAACAGTGGAAACAGTAGCTGACTTTATTTTGGGGAGCTCCCAAATTACTGCAGATGGTGATTGCAGTCATGAAATTAAAAGACGCTTACTCCTTGGAAGGAAAGTTATGACCAACCTACACAGCATATCAAAAAGTAGAAACATTACTTCTCCAAAAAAGGTCCATATACTCAAGACTACAGTTTTTCCAGTAGTCATGTATGGATGTGAGACTTGGACTATAAAGAAAGCTGAGCACCGAATAATTGATGCTTTTGAACTACGGTGTTGGGGAAGACTCTTGAGAGTCCCTTGGACTGCAAGGAAATCCAACCTGTTCATCCTAAAGGAGACCAGTCCTGGATGTTCACTGGAAGGACTGATGTAGAAGCTGAAGCTCCAATACTTTGGCCACATGATGCAAAGAATTGACTCATTGGAAAAGACCTGATGCTGGGAAAGATTAAAGGCAGGAGAAGAAGGGGATGACAGAGGATAAGATGATTGGATGGCATCAGTGACTTGATGGACATGAGTTTGGGTAAACTCCAGGAGTTGGTGATGGACAGGGAGGCCTGGTGTGCTGCAGTCCATGGGGTCGCAAAGAGTCAGACACAAGTGAGCAACTGAACTGAACTGAACTGAACATGGCCCCAACTGCCACGCTGCTCACTGCCCGGGCACTCTGGACTTCAGCCACGCTGGTCCTGCCCTCAGATACACACACACACACCCGCACCACTGCCCCACCCCCACACCACTGCCCCACCCCCAAGTCCAGGCCAGGACCCTCTATCACCCCTCAGACAACGTCCAGCTGCCACCTCCGCAGGGATCCTTCCTTGCCTCCCCGTGGGGATCACGCCCCTTTTATACCCTTCACCTCTCTGTGCATCCCCTCTTTCACATCACTTAGTACCCTTATTCTTTTGCATTTATTTCAGTGTTTTTTTTTAATATCCATATTGCTCACTGGATGGAAGTTTTCTGAAGAGCAAAGGTCAGATCTGGTTCTCACACAGAATCAGGCTTGCGGTACATGATCCAGAACCATGTCACGGATGGAACATGCAGATCAGGCTGGTAGGGACAGGAAGAGCCAGCTGTGATTTTTCTCAGCCATCCTCCTGCTCCAATGGCTGCCCAGACAGAAGTCGTATCACACGACAGGTGTGTTTCAGGATCACAGCGTCAGGGCTGATCGACCTTGGTCAGAAGAGGAGGGTCATCTAGGACCAGCCTACCTTCAGTGCCCCACAAACGTGTAAGTGAAAGTGGCAGTCGCTCAGCCGTGTCTGACTCTTTGCAAACCCATGGACTATAGCCTGCCAGGCTCCTCTGTCCATGAGATTCTCCAGGCAAGAATCCTGCCCCATGAAAGTACCCCTAAAATAAGGAGGCACCCCAAAAGCTAGTCAAGTGCTTCCCATCACTGAGCTACAGGAGAAACACAACATGATACACACATCTAACACACACAACGCATAACCTTCTGCTACACATTCAGCGGTACCTCCACCTCACATGAGAGCCAATGGAACACTCCCATCGGATGGAGAAAGGTCACTTTGGTCCGAGGCAACACTCACCTCCACTGTTTCAACATCAGAGAGTCTGGGATCCCCGGTAACACTCATGCTCCTTGATTTCACCCTGAAGTGACCCATGCACTAAACAGGACACGTGACCTCAGAGACACACCTCGATTCTAAGATGCCAAAGAGAAAGAAGAAAGAGAATAAGGGTTCCCTTTGCAGCCTGGGCTGTTGGAGGGGAGCTGGGGAGAGACAGAGTCCAGACGGGGACCAGGCCGGAGTGGAGGCTTCAGTCTGGACCCAGGGGGCTCAGGACAAGGGAGGGGTGAGCTTCCCTGCAGGCCACCTGCAGCCCATAGGACTGTGCTTGACTGGACTTATGGGCTGCATCTAATACCCTGAGCTCTGAGTGATGCCTAAGGACCAGAAGGGATTCCTGATAAATACCAAAGCCCCGGTTCACCTCATGTCTCACTCACGACCTTCACTCCTCTCCACATTTCACCCAACACCAGCATGTTCCCAGCCAAGCTTTCTCAGACTCCCATGCACAGATGAATTATCTGGGGATATTCTGGGGATTGCTTTGCAAGACTCAAGTTCTGCTACGCTGCTGATGAGAACTGCTGGCGCTCCTGCTCTGGCCCTGGGACCACACTTTGAGGAGCAAAGTTTTATCATGTGCTGGGTGGTAGTTATTAATACATTGCTCTAAATCCACTGGCTGAAAGTAAACTGGTAACTAGCACGTAAACATTCACTCTTTCAGGCAGTGTGCACCAGGTAGGCCACGAGACTACTGAATTCAGGTTCCCCAGGAAGATTACAGGAAGGAACCCTGACCTCACTCATCCTGGCCCCAGCAGTAGCTGAGCCTGCTCTGCGGTGTCTCCTTACTCCCCAAGGCTCACATTCTCACAGGCAGCTTGGGATGGTTCACTGTGTGTGTCAACTCGGTTGGCCACAGACGCCCAGGTTAGACATTTTGTTAGACATCTTGTCTATGGGTGTTTATTGTTCAGTTGCTAAGTGATGTCTAACTTTTTGTGACCCCATGGACTGCAGCACACCAGGCTTCCTTCTCTGTCCTTCACCATCTTCCAGAGTTTGCTCAAATTCATGCGCATTGAGTCAGTGATGTCATCCAGCCATCTCTTCCTCTGTCGTCCCCTTCTCGTCCCGCCTTCAATCTTTCCCAGCATCAGGGTCTTTTGAAATGAGTCAACTCTTTGCATCAGGTGGCCAAAGTATTGGAGCTGCAGCTTCAGCATCAGTCCTTCCAATGAATGTTCAGGGTTGGTTTCCTTTGGAATTGAGGTGAGCGTGAATAGGTGGGCTCCCTAATGTAGATAGCCCTCCCCAGAGTGGGCGGGCATCCTCCCATCTGCTAAGGCCTGAGGAGAACTGGAGGTGGAGGAGGCAGGGAGGGGGTTGCTTGTCACCCTTTCTCCCTTCGGCCAACACGTCTCCTCTTCTCTCCTCCGCCCTCAGACTGGGGTTTACCCATCCCTTCTCCCGTGTAATCGGGCTTTGGGCTCAAACTGGACCACACTCTCCACTCTCCTCAGCCTCCGATGTGCAAACAGCAGTTGGTGGGACATCTCAGCCTCTGTAATCACGTGAGCCAATCCTTCATGAGAAACTACACCAACCTCCTATTGGTTCTGTTTCTCCAGAGAACCCTGACTGATTCACAGCTCTGGTCCACCTCTCTCGCCTCATCTGACCTCCCAGGGCTTTTCTTTCCTCTACCTCAGAGCAAATCCATTCACTGATTTGGGGTGAAGGATGCTTTGTGACACCAGAGAACTCCATTGTTAGTTATATAAACATGTGATTTTTATATATCCTTGTTCTCAGAAGCCCTATGGACCCTGTAATAAAAGCTATGGTACATCTTCACCTGCACAGACCTCTCTTCCTCACCTCAAGCCTCAATGATATAGTTGTTGTGCAAAATAGTGTACTTTTCTCTCTGTTTTGCTGTTTTCTTCCAAGTCATGCTATGATCCCATAATTTTGTTTAAAAAGAAAGCAGCATAATACTCAGAAGAGAACTTACCCAATTTTCCTAAGGGTAAAAACATTGCAATTCAGGTTTCCATTAAAACATTTTCCCCCTCTGTTCAACCCGTAGATTGGGCCTAGGAACTTAGAACCACTAATTCTACTAATTTCTGGGAAATAACCATGAACAGTCTTTCAGCTCTGCATCAGTTTCCTCATGTATATTATGGCTAGTGGTATCTTCCTTGCAGGTGTTTGTAACATTTCAAAAAGCTAAAGAATAGAGGTGCAGACATAGAGAACAGATGTGTGGACATGGGGAGGGGGGATGAATTGGGAGATTGAGATTGACATGTATACACTGCTGCTGCTGCTGCTAAGTTGCTTCAGTTGTGTCCAACTCTGTGCGACCCCACAGACGGCAGCCCATTGGGCTCCGCCATCCCTGGGATTCTCCAGGCAAGAACACTGGAGTGGGTTGCCATTTCCTTCTCCAGTGCATGAAAGTGAAAAGTGAAAGTGAAGTCGCTCAGTCATGTCTGACTCAGTGACCCCATGGACTGTAGCCCACCAGGTTCCTCCGTCCATGGGAGTTTCCAGGCAAGTGTACTGGAGTGGGGTGCCATTGCCTTCTCCAGTGTATACACTACCATGTGTAAAATACATGGCTAGTGGGAACCTGCTGTATAACACAGGGAGCTCAGCTTGGCGCTCTGTGATGACACAGAAGGAGTTCTGGGGGAGGGAGGGAGGCTCAGGAGGGAGAGGAGATATATATGTGTGTAACTGATTCATTTTGTTGTATAGCAGAAACTAATAACATTGTAGAGCAACTATACCCCAATTAAGAAAAAAAAGCTAACAAGATAGGGTACCTATTGCATTCCTGCCAGCCTGGACCCCTCCTCCCCCAGCTAGGGTCCTGCTTTCTCCAAAATTGACTTGCATGATCATTTCCACATTAGCCCCTTCTAGCAAAACTAGAACAGCAGTCCTAATAAACTCAGAGGGGAAAGTAGAATGTATGCTAAGCTATTCGCTATTTTGGATTATCCAGGCCACCCCCTCTTTCAGCACCAAGGATAACTGAAGGTCGAAGCTGCCGTTAAATTAATACCAAGTTTAAGCTTCCACCTTAATTAAACCTGCATTACTTTAGTCTTTAGTGCCAAGGAATAAATTCCTTCAAGGCTAATGAGTCAGTACATCCAAACCAGGAGTTGCTTTTTGTACCAATAAAACCAGCCCGTGGAGGAGTCACACCAGTGGCCATTTGCAAAAGGGAAGCATCCTATATTTACTCTGAAAGTCCTGGACCCAGAATCAGAAAATGCCTGGAAACGAAACGCACCACTTTGTTTGTCTCCAAACACTCACCCTCCTGTTTCTGTCATTGCCTTCAGATTCATGATATGGACAAACAGCAAGAAGGCAAACGGCCCCTCTGAAACACACTGGTGCTGTAAGGATATCCATCATCAAAAAGACAGTTATGGGAAGGCTCACAAGGTGGCGGGCTTCCCTGATAGCTCTGTTGGTAAAGAATCCGCCTGCAATGCAGGAGACCCTGGTTCAATTCCTGGGTTGGGAAGATCCTCTGCAGAAGGGATAGGCTACCCATTCCAGTATTCTTGGGCTTCCCTGGTGGCTCAGCTGGTAAAGAATCCTCCTGCAATGTGGGAGACCTGAGTTCAGTCCCTGAGTTGGGAAGATCCCCTGGAGAAGGGAAAGGCTACCCACTCCAGTATTCTGGCCTGGAAAATTCCATGGACTGTATATTCTGTGGGGTTGCAGAAAGTCGGACATGACTGAGCGACTTTCATTTCACTTCACAAGGCTCTTCACAAGGTTCTTCACTTCACAAGGCTTGCATTCTTCTGATCTGGAGGAGCCCTCCGCCATTGCAGCTTCTGGGAAGAGTATTTCAACCTTGGGAAAGTGATCAGCATGGCGGTGGATGAAGAGAAGCCTGTTCCACACACATCTAAATGGAGATGGAATGTGTGCTCTGCAAATGTTACTGAATCCCACGTCTCATCCTGACTTTCCACTGGCAAGTGAGTTTCTTTTCTTTTTTTTACCCCTTTGAACAAACAAGACCAGAATGTGGGAATTAATACAGTTGAGCCCCTTTAAAAGGATTCAAGCTGCCAAATTAGAATGGGACGTTGTCAGAATGACAGGAATCAGACCTGAGAAGGTCAGAGTCCTGGAGGAAGGCAACTCAAAGGAGGAACTTCCTGTGAACACGGCCATGTGTGCCCCACAAACGTGCCTTAGGAGGAGAAAAGGAAGACTATGGGGAGTGGGAATGGCAGTCCCAAGGGATGGAAAGTCATCAACTCAACTCACACGATCTGAATTCAACCAGAAGGGCAACCAGAGTCTGATCATCCTTTCAATCTCAGGACCCTTTTTGCAGAATGAATGAAATGTGTCTCAACCCCCTGGCTGTCAAGAGCAGAGACTCTGCAGCCGGAGGCAAGCTGCAGGGAGCAGTCACCGTTAATGTGAATAGGAGGGCTCCTATCTGTCCTCCTCATCATCAGCCATCAGGTGGAAAAGCCATGAACTTTTTCTCCTGGTGGCCATGTCCAAGGNCCGGTTCACCTCATGTCTCACTCACGACCTTCACTCCTCTCCACATTTCACCCAACACCAGCATGTTCCCAGCCAAGCTTTCTCAGACTCCCATGCACAGATGAATTATCTGGGGATATTCTGGGGATTGCTTTGCAAGACTCAAGTTCTGCTACGCTGCTGATGAGAACTGCTGGCGCTCCTGCTCTGGCCCTGGGACCACACTTTGAGGAGCAAAGTTTTATCATGTGCTGGGTGGTAGTTATTAATACATTGCTCTAAATCCACTGGCTGAAAGTAAACTGGTAACTAGCACGTAAACATTCACTCTTTCAGGCAGTGTGCACCAGGTAGGCCACGAGACTACTGAATTCAGGTTCCCCAGGAAGATTACAGGAAGGAACCCTGACCTCACTCATCCTGGCCCCAGCAGTAGCTGAGCCTGCTCTGCGGTGTCTCCTTACTCCCCAAGGCTCACATTCTCACAGGCAGCTTGGGATGGTTCACTGTGTGTGTCAACTCGATTGGCCACAGACGCCCAGGTTAGACATTTTGTTAGACATTTTGTCTATGGGTGTTTATTGTTCAGTTGCTAAGTGATGTCTAACTTTTTGTGACCCCATGGACTGCAGCACACCAGGCTTCCTTCTCTGTCCTTCACCATCTTCCAGAGTTTGCTCAAATTCATGCGCATTGAGTCAGTGATGTCATCCAGCCATCTCTTCCTCTGTCGTCCCCTTCTCGTCCCGCCTTCAATCTTTCCCAGCATCAGGGTCTTTTGAAATGAGTCAACTCTTTGCATCAGGTGGCCAAAGTATTGGAGCTGCAGCTTCAGCATCAGTCCTTCCAATGAATGTTCAGGGTTGGTTTCCTTTGGAATTGAGGTGAGCGTGAATAGGTGGGCTCCCTAATGTAGATAGCCCTCCCCAGAGTGGGCGGGCATCCTCCCATCTGCTAAGGCCTGAGGAGAACTGGAGGTGGAGGAGGCAGGGAGGGGGTTGCTTGTCACCCTTTCTCCCTGCTTCGGCCAACACGTCTCCTCTTCTCTCCTCCGCCCTCAGACTGGGGTTTACCCATCCCTTCTCCCATGTAATCGGGCTTTGGGCTCAAACTGGACCACACTCTCCACTCTCCTCAGCCTCCGATGTGCAAACAGCAGTTGGTGGGACATCTCAGCCTCTGTAATCATGTGAGCCAATCCTTCATGAGAAACTACACCAACCTCCTATTGGTTCTGTTTCTCCAGAGAACCCTGACTGATTCACAGCTCTGGTCCACCTCTCTTGCCTCATCTGACCTCCCAGGGCTTTTCTTTCCTCTACCTCAGAGCAAATCCATTCACTGATTTGGGGTGAAGGATGCTTTGTGACACCAGAGAACTCCATTGTTAGTTATATAAACATGTGATTTTTATATATCCTTGTTCTCAGAAGCCCTATGGACCCTGTAATAAAAGCTATGGTACATCTTCACCTGCACAGACCTCTCTTCCTCACCTCAAGCCTCAATGATATAGTTGTTGTGCAAAATAGTGTACTTTTCTCTCTGTTTTGCTGTTTTCTTCCAAGTCATGCTATGATCCCATAATTTTGTTTAAAAAGAAAGCAGCATAATACTCAGAAGAGAACTTACCCAATTTTCCTAAGGGTAAAAACATTGCAATTCAGGTTTCCATTAAAACATTTTCCCCCTCTGTTCAACCCGTAGATTGGGCCTAGGAACTTAGAACCACTAATTCTACTAATTTCTGGGAAATAACCATGAACAGTCTTTCAGCTCTGCATCAGTTTCCTCATGTATATTATGGCTAGTGGTATATTCCTTGCAGGTGTTTGTAACATTTCAAAAAGCTAAAGAATAGAGGTGCAGACATAGAGAACAGATGTGTGGACATGGGGAGGGGGGATGAATTGGGAGATTGAGATTGACATGTATACACTGCTGCTGCTGCTGCTAAGTTGCTTCAGTTGTGTCCAACTCTGTGCGACCCCACAGACGGCAGCCCATTGGGCTCCGCCATCCCTGGGATTCTCCAGGCAAGAACACTGGAGTGGGTTGCCATTTCCTTCTCCAGTGCATGAAAGTGAAAAGTGAAAGTGAAGTCGCTCAGTCATGTCTGACTCAGTGACCCCATGGACTGTAGCCCACCAGGTTCCTCCGTCCATGGGAGTTTCCAGGCAAGTGTACTGGAGTGGGGTGCCATTGCCTTCTCCAGTGTATACACTACCATGTGTAAAATACATGGCTAGTGGGAACCTGCTGTATAACACAGGGAGCTCAGCTTGGCGCTCTGTGATGACACAGAAGGAGTTCTGGGGGAGGGAGGGAGGCTCAGGAGGGAGAGGAGATATATATGTGTGTAACTGATTCATTTTGTTGTATAGCAGAAACTAATAACATTGTAGAGCAACTATACCCCAATTAAGAAAAAAAAGCTAACAAGATAGGGTACCTATTGCATTCCTGCCAGCCTGGACCCCTCCTCCCCCAGCTAGGGTCCTGCTTTCTCCAAAATTGACTTGCATGATCATTTCCACATTAGCCCCTTCTAGCAAAACTAGAACAGCAGTCCTAATAAACTCAGAGGGGAAAGTAGAATGTATGCTAAGCTATTCGCTATTTTGGATTATCCAGGCCACCCCCTCTTTCAGCACCAAGGATAACTGAAGGTCGAAGCTGCCGTTAAATTAATACCAAGTTTAAGCTTCCACCTTAATTAAACCTGCATTACTTTAGTCTTTAGTGCCAAGGAATAAATTCCTTCAAGGCTAATGAGTCAGTACATCCAAACCAGGAGTTGCTTTTTGTACCAATAAAACCAGCCCGTGGAGGAGTCACACCAGTGGCCATTTGCAAAAGGGAAGCATCCTATATTTACTCTGAAAGTCCTGGACCCAGAATCAGAAAATGCCTGGAAACGAAACGCACCACTTTGTTTGTCTCCAAACACTCACCCTCCTGTTTCTGTCATTGCCTTCAGATTCATGATATGGACAAACAGCAAGAAGGCAAACGGCCCCTCTGAAACACACGGGTGCTGTAAGGATATCCATCATCAAAAAGACAGTTATGGGAAGGCTCACAAGGTGGCGGGCTTCCCTGATAGCTCTGTTGGTAAAGAATCCGCCTGCAATGCAGGAGACCCTGGTTCAATTCCTGGGTTGGGAAGATCCTCTGCAGAAGGGATAGGCTACCCATTCCAGTATTCTTGGGCTTCCCTGGTGGCTCAGCTGGTAAAGAATCCTCCTGCAATGTGGGAGACCTGAGTTCAGTCCCTGAGTTGGGAAGATCCCCTGGAGAAGGGAAAGGCTACCCACTCCAGTATTCTGGCCTGGAAAATTCCATGGACTGTATATTCTGTGGGGTTGCAGAAAGTCGGACATGACTGAGCGACTTTCATTTCACTTCACAAGGCTCTTCACAAGGTTCTTCACTTCACAAGGCTTGCATTCTTCTGATCTGGAGNAGATCCCCTGGAGAAGGGAAAGGCTACCCACTCCAGTATTCTGGCCTGGAAAATTCCATGGACTGTATATTCTGTGGGGTTGCAGAAAGTCGGACATGACTGAGCGACTTTCATTTCACTTCACAAGGCTCTTCACAAGGTTCTTCACTTCACAAGGCTTGCATTCTTCTGATCTGGAGGAGCCCTCCGCCATTGCAGCTTCTGGGAAGAGTATTTCAACCTTGGGAAAGTGATCAGCATGGCGGTGGATGAAGAGAAGCCTGTTCCACACACATCTAAATGGAGATGGAATGTGTGCTCTGCAAATGTTACTGAATCCCACGTCTCATCCTGACTTTCCACTGGCAAGTGAGTTTCTTTTCTTTTTTTTACCCCTTTGAACAAACAAGACCAGAATGTGGGAATTAATACAGTTGAGCCCCTTTAAAAGGATTCAAGCTGCCAAATTAGAATGGGACGTTGTCAGAATGACAGGAATCAGACCTGAGAAGGTCAGAGTCCTGGAGGAAGGCAACTCAAAGGAGGAACTTCCTGTGAACACGGCCATGTGTGCCCCACAAACGTGCCTTAGGAGGAGAAAAGGAAGACTATGGGGAGTGGGAATGGCAGTCCCAAGGGATGGAAAGTCATCAACTCAACTCACACGATCTGAATTCAACCAGAAGGGCAACCAGAGTCTGATCATGCTTTCAATCTCAGGACCCTTTTTGCAGAATGAATGAAATGTGTCTCAACCCCCTGGCTGTCAAGAGCAGAGACTCTGCAGCCGGAGGCAAGCTGCAGGGAGCAGTCACCGTTAATGTGAATAGGAGGGCTCCTATCTGTCCTCCTCATCATCAGCCATCAGGTGGAAAAGCCATGAACTTTTTCTCCTGGTGGCCATGTCCAAGGGGAAGCCAGCATCTCACATCTTGCTTCCTGATTCTGGGTCCAGGGCTTTCAGAGTAAATATAGGAGGCTTCCTTTTTGCACAGGGCCACTAGTATAACTCCTCTAAGGGCTGGTTTTATTGGTACAAAAGGCAACTCCTGGCTTGGACGTATTGACTCATTAGTCTTGAAGGAATTTACTCCTTGGCATGAAACACTAAAGCAATATGGGTTTAATTAAGGTAGAAGCTTAAAGTTGGTGTTAATTCAATGGCAGAGACAACTTTCAGTTCTCCCCGGTGCTGAAAGAGGGGGTGGCCTGGATAATCCAAGTTTCAAGGGATTTCTACATGCACGCCAGTCTCATTTAATCCTAGCACGTGCCACATGTTGGGCTGGACGGTGATTGCTATTATGTTCACTTTTCAGCCAACAGTGCTGGGTGTCCCAAGTCATACCAGATTACACATAGTCCATTGTTTTGGCAGAGAAGCCTCTAATCCAAGTCTTCTAAACCCCAAACTACAGGACTTCCATGCTACAGGGACCTTCCCAACAAATGACATGAAGCTACAGCTCCCTTCAGACCTTATTACATTGTCAGGACCACAAACCACAAGAGTGCTTCTATGACTTCCATACAGAAAATGATAAAAGCACCCTTATAGCACCCACATTAGGATCAACAGACATGGGAACTAATCAAGCAAATCTTTAAAGGTTGAAAGGCAAGCTCCAGGTTCAATGCATGATACTGGATGCTTGGGGCTGGTGCCCTGAGATGACCCAGAGGGATGGTACGGGGAGGGCGGAGGGAGGGGTGTTCAGGATGGGGAACACGTGTATACCTGTGGCAGATTCATGTTGATATATGGCAAAACCAATACAATATTGTAAAGTAATTAACTTCCAATTAAAATAGATAAATTTACATTTTTTTTTAAAAAGGCAAGCTCTTTGCCTTTTTACTCAACTTGATGGTGACAGGATGCAAAATCAACAGATNGGCAGATTCATGTTGATATATGGCAAAACCAATACAATATTGTAAAGTAATTAACTTCCAATTAAAATAGATAAATTTACATTTTTTTTTAAAAAGGCAAGCTCTTTGCCTTTTTACTCAACTTGATGGTGACAGGATGCAAAATCAACAGATTAACCTAAATACTATGTTAACATTAAGTAATCAATGACTTGTTTTCCTTACCTTTCTAAGCAAGGGATAAGGATACATTAGTGCTTTGCATTGATGAAATGCTTGGTCAATAGCTTGAGTCCTGGACTGAAGGGAAGCAAAATAAAACAAAACCTGGAACCATGTTTCAAAGATCAAAGCTAGGTTAAAACACTGAGGATTTATAGTAAATTTATTTCTACTCTGACCCATTAGGGTTTCTCCTAAGTATATTAACATGGTTCAATATCAGAAAAACTATCAGTGTCATTCCCTACATTAACAAATTTAAGGGAAAAAAGTCATAAGATTAGCTCAGTGTACATAGAAATGTTATTAAGTAAAATTCAAAATTCCTTCCAAATTAAGAAAAAAAAAACTTCAAAGCAATCTACAAGAATTTCCTTAACTACATGAATGGTATTTGATCAAACTTTCAGCAATAAAATAGGAATAAAATGTTGTTTACCTCATAGAGTTGCCATGGGGATGAAAACTGAATACATAGAAAATGCCAGAAGAGTATCTAATAAATAAAATTCTATAAATGTGAATGATTACTATTACTATAGAGATATTTTTGATAATAAATGTAACAAGTAAAAAGCAATAGACAAGATGTTGGAAAAATCCTGGACAACCTAAAACAATTAGAAATTAAGCAGTTGGAATACAAAATCATTTTAAAAATCAATACCAGCAATGGCCACGAAATAACAGTTTTCTTCAGCTTTTAAAAGAAAGCACTGCCTTATCTTCGTTAACAACAACAAAATGTGAGGCACTGGAAACAATCTAATAAAATATGTATAAAACATTTATGAGGAATATTATAGGGCATTTTTCAAAGACATGATGGCCAAAGTAAGTGAAGGAGGGTCTGGAGGTTGGAGGAGAACAAAGACGTTGCTGAAAGTGTCATCTGGCAAAGCAGAAACGTGACCCGCCACCAGCCAGCTGCCAGGTCGGGGACTCAGCGTGTGAGTGTTTCTTCAACTTCACTCACGTCCATCTTCAACTAAGTGTGGCCCTAAGTGCGGGATCCACTTCAGAATGGAAGTATCAATAATCCAAAGCACAAGGAGAACAAGAGGAAAGGTGGATTTTCTTTCATGTTTCCTAGCAAAAAAAATTCTGGCCTGGAGAATCCCAGGGATGGGGGAGCCTGGTGGGCTGCCATCTCTGGGGTCGCACAGAGTCGGACACGACAGAAGCGACTCAGCAGCATNCTTCAGAATGGAAGTATCAATAATCCAAAGCACAAGGAGAACAAGAGGAAAGGTGGATTTTCTTTCATGTTTCCTAGCAAAAAAAATTCTGGCCTGGAGAATCCCAGGGATGGGGGAGCCTGGTGGGCTGCCATCTCTGGGGTCGCACAGAGTCGGACACGACAGAAGCGACTCAGCAGCAGCAGCAGCAGCGAAAAAAAAAAAGCATAGAAATTGTCCTAAACATCTTACCTTTCACCTTTTGGTGAAACAGAAAGAATCCCAAAGGGAAAGGATGTTTCTAGAACTTCAACAGCAGATGGGACTATACCAAGAAATTAAGGGGCACAATAAACTCAAGGCTCTTTTGGAACAATTTTGAAACACGGTTTCGGTTATTAGCTTTCTAAAAAAAACAATATGCAGCTTTATCATCAACTATATAAAATCTGTTATTGTTTCTTAGCCTTTGGAGATTTTATTTAATTGAAATGTTGAACTGAGACACAATTTTCCTATGTCTACATGGCTAACCATATGTTTCTGGAGGAGAAGGCTGTCTTCACCGCCTCTCCCATTTGCTGAACTATTTTATAACCATGAAAATGTGATTAGTTTATTTATATTTAATCAAAACACACTCCAAAAACTTGATAACTTACTCCTGAGAGCTTTGCATCATTGATGACAGATTAGAAAAAAAAATCATTCAACAACTTAATCTGATTTACCATCATAAATATTCAAATCTTACATATTTGTTCCACAAAACAGTTGTTTAAGTGGCTTTAATTTATTTTCAATTTTATTGTCTCAACTATATAATGCAAATCAATTGTTGAAATTGTTTGGTAGCATGCATTCATCCAACAAACAAACTAGGTTACCCTCTCTTTCTCTCTCCCTCCCCCATCTCTCTCTATCTCTCTCCTGCCCCTTTTCTCTCTCTCATAAAATTAATTAAAATGAACATGATGGAGCTTCAAAATCCTGTAGTCTGTCCTTCCAAATTCAGAGTAAATATTTACATCACATCAGCTAGATAAGTTCTGTGCATGTGCAGAGTGAGTGGATGGTGAAATTTCATCATCATCAATAACTTCTTTCTTTAAAATGTGACCTCTAGGAGGTCCACTTCCACTCACACGACAGACTACATGTTCAGACCAAACACTGAAAATAGCTAAAGATTATGAATAATTTTATTTCATTCTTCAAAATATCTTTATGACATCACGAGGAATTGTCAGGCCAAAAGCTAAGGGAAAGTTAGAAACAAGGAACGTGAGAGTAGCAATGAAATCAGCTTTGCCTTGAGGACAGATGTGATGAACTTTTATTTTCATGGCCTTTAAGAAAAAAGCCATGTCCTGCTGCACAGAGCTTGAATCTGACTGAGACCCTACTGTGAGAGATAAGGGGGGCAAACCTCACACCTCGCCCAAAGGAGATGGTGATGGTGCCGAGAAGACCAAGCTGGGAGCTGGGTAAGCCTGGGAATTTGTAATGAAAAATAAGCTTTCCACTCTTATTAACAAAAGCAAAACTCATACATTAAAGGTTTTCTGGTTTTTCCAGATGCTACCAATAAAACCAACAAAACCAGAATAGTTATATTTATATCAGGGGAAAAAGTAGATTTTAAAGCAAAAACATCATTAGGAATAAAGAGGGTTATAACATAATAATAGAAGAAAATTCACTGGGGAGCTTTCTTCCCTGGCTTTTTATTTTGTTTTCTCTCCATCTTGGAGGGAGTTATTGCTACTCTTACACATGACTTTTTCCCCCCAAAACTTATGTATTCCATGACCTTGTCCCATATCCTCAAGACCTTGAAACTCAAAGTATTCCCTGGAAACAGAGCCCTGGATGCAAAACTGCACGGAGAAGGTTGACCAGGGAGTGTTCTCAGAAGACTTGGGGTCATCAACTTGCCCCTCAGAGCATGGCTGTTCCTGAGCTTCTTGGAGATGCTGGGGCCACTCTCCCCAGTGCATCGCTCTGGACTTGGGAAGCCCCCAGGCCATCTTGGGACCACATCCACTCCAGCATGTCCATTTCTCCGAGCCACAAAGTCCCTCCCCCCACCATCTTGCTGAGTGTGGATGATTGCTTCCTCTAGCATTCAAGCGCCATCTCAGTAGGGTGTTAACACTGTCTCCAGGGATTCTGGCCATGATGTGAAATCTTGAACCAAAGTAGAGTGCTCCCCACCCCATGACTAAACTCTACCTTATTCAACTTTAGATTCTCTACTTTTGACCTGATCCCCTGAATATTCTCCTGGGCCTTTTTGGAACATACTACCTCAATCCTATGGCTCCTTTGCCATACCACGACCCTGATGCTGGGAGAAATTGAGAGTAGGAGGAGAAGGGGGTGACATAGGATGAGATGGTTGGATAACATCACCCATTCAATGGACATGAGCTTGAGCAAACTCTGGGAGATAAGTGAAGGACAAGCAGTCTATGGGGTTATAAAGAGTCAGACATGACTTAGCAACTGAACAACAAGGCCTAATTAGGCTGTGTGGAGATCTGGCCCTTGTCAGACACCTTGCTGCCAGCAAGAATGATGGAGCTAGATCTTGAGTGGGCAACCACTGTCTTGTGAGATGCCTTCCTTGTCTGAGGCCTCGGTAGGACTGTGAAGAAATGAGCTGATAATCTTCTGTGAAAGTGGAGGGCATCAGTTCTGCAGCCCAGAGGACCCAGAGGAACAAGGGTCTCAGCTGTCCAGGCAACCCATCCCAAGCACCTCTTCCCAACCGGACCTTGACCTTGGAGGCCCGAAAACTTCACCCTCTCCAAAACTCTGCTATTCTTAGATTTAAGACTGTCCTTCCAGCTGACCTGTCTTCCAGAGGCAGAGCTATGGGATTTGCTTCAATGCTGCCAAGGAGGTAGTTTGCCTCCAACAGGTGATGACTCACCCTGAGCCTGTCACTCCCCAACAAATTGGCCTCAGCTGCCCCATCCCACCTACCTTCTAGTCACCATCTCCTTAATGTCTCTCAAGCACCAGCCACGGTCCACTCACCCCTAGTGACAGGGTCCACGCCGTCAGTGGCCATGGACTCCAGCTCCAGTTTTCCACTTAGAAGACTCTTCTGACAGCAGTTCCATGTCAGCAGCCTTGAGATTCCATGGAAACAGGGTCTGAGCTGGAAAACTGCAAGCAGAAGGTTTACCGAGGAGTGTTCTTGAGAGACTCACTCATGAAGTAGGAAGAGACAGGATTTTGCAGTGGGAGAAGCTGACTCGGAGTGAGGTTGGTGAGGAGGCCACCTCCGGCCAAGTCTCGGGAGGCAGGGGGTGAAATGGCTCATCAGAGCCAGCTCAGAGAGAGAGCAGCACACGGACGGAGCTTTGGCATTCCTGCCAGTCACCAGTATGGGCAGCCCGGTGAGGGCGGGCGGTTCCCACAGCCCAGAGCGGTGTCGAGCGAGTGGCTCCATTGTGAGCCTTCCAAAGCCATCATTCCCAGCAAGAGAGGCTGCCCAGCGCCCCTGCCCTGCCCCCCGCAGAGCTCCCAGCACCACTTCAGCTAAACAGGGCTGTCTCTGATCACTTCTTTCTGCTCGCACCCTCTGACCTGATATGAGGTGCAGAAAGTTCCTGTTTGAACGGGAGGGACCACAGCAGAAACACAGAAATCCAGGGTGAAAGAGGAATCCATGTTTCAAAACACTAGCCCAGCACGCCAAGCGCACAGTTTGCTGAGGACCACACACCTCCTTGTCTTCACACCGAGGGGATGTTCTTTCTCATACGCATTGTCTTTCCCGCCGCACTGAAGTGTCTCAAGGGCTCCCATTGCCTTGCACATCCCAGGACCCACCACGCCTCACAGCAGGTGTGCAGAGAATACCTGAAATCATGAAGCCGGTCACTCAGATTCCTCCAGATTCCTGGCAGTCAGTCCTCCGGTCAGTCTTGTGGTCAGTGTATGTCCAAGGGAAGGGGCCCAAGCCCAGGCCGTGCGCTTAGCTGAGAGAAGAGCCACAGATCCATACTACTGGGTTGGCCAAGCTCATTCTGGTGTCTCCGTGACATCTTACAGAAAAACCCAGAAAAGTGAAAGAGGAGAGTGAAAAAGTTGACTTAAAACTCAACATTCAGAAATCTAAGATCACGCCATCCAGTGCTATCACTTTGTGGCAAATAGATGGGGTAGCAACGGAAATAGTGAAAGACTATTTTTTTTTTTTTTTTGGCTCCAAAGTCACTGCAGAAGGTAAATGTAGTCATGAAATTAAAAGATGCTTGCTCCTTGGAAAAAAAGCTATGACCCACGTAGACAGCATATTAAAAAGCAGAGACACTACTTTGCCAACAAAGGTCTATCTAGTCAAGGCTATGGTTTTTCCAGTAGTCACGTATGGATGTGAGAGTTGGACAATAAAAAAGGCTGAACACTGAGGAATTGATGCTTTTGAACTATGGTGATGGAGAAGACTCTTGAGAGTCTCTTGGACTGCAAGGAGATCCAACCAGTCAATCCTAAAGGAAATCAACCCTGAATATTCATTAGAAGGACTGATGCTGAAGCTGAAACTCCAATACTTTGACCACCTGATGTGAAGAACTGACTCATTGGAAAAGACCCTGATGCTGGGCAAGATTGAGGGCAGGAGGAGAAGGGGACAGCAGAGGATGAGATGGTTGAATGGCATCACTGACTCAGTGGACATGAGTTTGAGCAAGCTCCAGGAGTTGATAATAGATAGGGAAATCTGGTGTGCTGCAGTCCATGGGGTCGCAAAGAGTTGGACACGACTGCTCTTAATTCCACTATATTAAATCACCTCTGAACAAGGGTAAATTAAAGATAAGTTTAACACTCTGATTTATATACAGAATAAGTTAAAGAAGGGAGAATCTGGTGTGGGCCAGAATAATCAAGAATATTTTCTGTGGTATTTTATGCAAAGTGTGTCGGATAATTTCTAACTTTTAACAAAACGGCAACAAAAATAGAACTGTTGACTAAATACTTACTCTTTCTATCTAGACTCATAGGAATCAGTTACAACAAACATGAGTGAAAACTTCAAATCCACATTTCCATAATAACTTTGCACCCCATCGTCTATGAGCCCGAGCAGGAGGAGGAGATGAAAGGAAATTAGAAAGGTACAGAAGATTTCTTGAAAGGGCCATGACACATCATGGTTATTAACAGCCACTCTCATCAATGACTGTTTATTTTCCCCCTCAGGCTCAATTATATCAGAAGTAGTTCATTATATACCCTTCCCTTTGACACTTGCACATTTTGAACACTGTGTCCCATTCACCAGCCACACTGTCTTAACTATCCAGCACCTACCAAAGGGCTCAGAGCTGGTCTAGAGCTTTTGTCTCTGTGGTTCATGTTAACTGTTCTAGGCTTTGCCTCCCAATTTCTGACCTGAAACCCCTCTTTGTCTTTCCAGCCTCCTGGACTTTGGTTTCATATTCAATCTGGTTCCTTATTTCCAGTCAAATGGATCACCTGTCCAGTTCTGTTCTTTACCATTGCTACTAATAACTACTTGTGAGCATCATGCTAGATACTCATTTACGTCAAATGCCGATCAACTATGTAAATTACAAACTATTTTCCCTGTTGTCCTAATGGAGAGGGAAGGCTAGAGAAGGTTTCTCTTGGGAGGTGGTATTTATGCTAAGAATTTAAGTGTATGAAGTATTTCAACTTGTAAAGATGACAAACTATACCAGGAAGAGAGTGCAGCAGACACAAATGTCTTTAAGTAGGAAAAACCCTGGTATTTTTAGTAAGCTAATGTGGCTATCAAACAATGTGTGAGGAGCAGAGTGGCGAGGTATCTCAAGATGAAGGACATATGGGGCCATGCAGGTCAAGTAGGATCAAATAGTGCCAACTTTGTACTTCCTCCATCAAGCTAGGTACACAGTAAAGTCATAGACCACATTTTGTCTATGTGGGCTCCCAGAACCCAGCATATCTGTTGACCTTTAGCAGCACTTTGAATATTGATTTTGAAGTTGCTATTGGTACTGGTGACAAAATTGCTGGTGGTATTAGGTGCTGAATTGTTAGGGGCACTGGAATTGTTAGTATTTGAAGTGCAATTGGTCGTGACATCCTTGGTGGGACTGTTGGCACTTTTGGTAGCAGAACTGTCAATGCTGTTGATGATGGTATTCAGACTCACTATGCTAGAAGCACAATGAATGTCTACTGATGATCACTTCCTAAATGAAGGCCTGTATCCATTTGCTGTATGTGACAGTACATACCATTCAGAAGCAATTAATAGCTAATGGTGAAGCCTAGACCAGGAGATGAAAAGCAATTAAAAGGGTTCAGCTGGTTTTATTAATATGCTTGATCAGATGGAGACCTGAGGATTCAGACAAAGCTGAATTTAAATATAATTTATGTTCCTTAATGATAACATCCTTAACATAATTCTCTCTACACTTCTATAATATGCTCTGACCCTTTTGCAAATACAGCCTAACCCTACCTGAATCCCCTGTCTGTGATGTTGTTATCTGAGAATGTTCTCCCTACCAGGAATAGATTTGGAGTGCATAAAGACAGATTTTATAGTTTTATTAGTAATTCAGCATTCATACAGAAGGGAATAGGGGCCAGGGAGAATGAAGCATCCTCTTTCGCTCAAATATTATCCCCCAACCAGCAGGACTTATGCAAATCATAAGTTCCCTTAAAAATGTATAAGATGCCTCCTACCAAATATTATTTTAGGGATAAATAAGACATAGTCCCTGACCTTTAGCAGCTATTAACGATACCATTTATTCAGCACCAAATATTTGTATTAACTTCATAGTATCTATTATATTGTTTAAGCTAATGGAAATATTATACCAATTTCACACCTGAGAAAACTAAGGCCTAGAGAAGCAATCACTTGTCCTATTGAAAAACCCATGCACTTGTTATTAATCAACCTTACCTCCCTTCCCACTCCATGGATAAAGACACCAGGAAATACTTACTCTGACTTAATGATATCAGTGAACCTTAAAGCTAAGGATCTAGGGTTCATGCAACAGAATCATAGGGAAGTCCCATAGCATCCTGAAGATTCACAGAAAAGGATCCCAGGTAATCAAACATCTGAAGGAGGGACACTGATGCTACAACAGAAGATATATGAACACACTCTTTGAGCAGGTTGACATATTCTGACCAGTGGTATCTGGTAGAATGGTACTGGACCTAAGGGGGTCAGTAAGTCTATGCAAGTACACACAGTCAAGCAAATGATTACTTGGTGAGTAGTCAATTAATTACTTATATTACTCATTTTGTGTTTCCTCATAACATTTTGTCTAAAAAAATTTTTTTAAACAAAACTCTGTATCAAAATAAGATAAAACCATTGGCTTAGATATGCCTATGATGGTTTATGCCCTGCAATCGGAAAGTTGTCCCTTTAATCAAGATACTATCCTTTGAAATAAATCTGGAATTAATAGACATGCTGTATCTTAGAGTAAATTAATTTGTCTCTTTCTTGTTTCAGAGAGGTTTTGATTAATTAAGTTAGGAGTGGTGGTAAGGATTATAACTAAAGGAAGAGAAAGGTTTGGAAGGGAAAAGCTAGAGGTAATTTCTGTCAACTTACAACTGAAAAATTATAATTTGAAAGCATAGGATTTTCCTAGCTACATACCCAATAAAAATTTGTACCTGTTCAACAAAAATGTGCACTAGAATGTTGAGAGAGTTCTGCTGGACTCAAAAACTGAACTACGGAAATTTCCACCAGTACTAGAATGAACAATATGATGTCATATATTCACACAAAGAAACACTATAACCAATGAGGGTAAATTCACTATTGCTGTACAATACAACACGGATCAGTCTCACATATGTAATGATCCTTAAAAGAAGGCTTACACAATTGAGTCTATAATGGGTGATCCTATTCATCAAAATCATGTGAAAGTAGATGAATCCCACCAGTGTTGTTTGAAGTCAGCATAGTAACTGTTCTCATGAGAGTAATTAGTGATTGGAGAACAGAGGAGGGCATTTGTGTGGCTGGCTACACAGATGTGCTCAGTTTGAGAAAATTCACTTGGCTGTACACTAATGACACTGCCATTTTTTCCTGTATGTGTATTATGGCCCCAAAATAAGTCAAAAAGTAAAAGAGCCAGTGATTTTTTATCAGAAGTCTAGACTTTAAAGTTAAGATGTACATTATTAGGTAATCATTTAAACTCTCTTAAAGCTTGAGTTCTTTGTCTATAACGTAGCACTGATGTCCATCACACCAGATTAAGTGAAATAAAAAATTGCGACATGCTTTGTAAATTATAAAGTTCTGTACAACTGTCAACTATGTAGGCTAGTGGCTTGCAACCCTCGCTGTGCATGATATTCACTTAAGGAGCTTAATGAGGACAGCAAAATAGATGCCCTAGTCCCACCACCACCCTAAAGATTTTGATTCACTGTGTCTGGGGAGGGGCCAGTGAATCTCTAGTTTCAGAGGATCCGCAAGTGACAATGGTATTGGACCACCAATTTAGAAAATATCTCCTTGTTTCAAACTTTAATATGCGTATCATTTCAGGCTCATTTCTGGGATCTGTGCTATCCACCTACATTTTGCCAATCACAAATTATGCAGACACAATGAATTTCCAGAAAGTCCAAAGCAGTGGGATAACAAATACCTGCAGAGTATGAAAGGGCATTGATCAGCCGAAAGGTAGCTAAAGGTCCATATTGCCAAAGCTATGGTTTTTCCAGTAGTCATGTACAGATGTGAGCGCTGGACCATAAAAAAGGCTGACTGCTGAAGAACTGATGCTTTTGAACTATGGTTCTGGAGAAGATTCTCAAGAGTCCCTTGGACAGCAAACAGATCAAACCAGTCATCCTAAAGGAAATCAACCCTGAATATTAATTGGAAGGGCTGACGCTGAAGCTCCAATACTTTGGCCACGTCATGAGAAAAGCCAACTCATCAGAAAAGACTCAGATGCAGGGAAAGATTGAGGACGGGAGGAGAAGGAGATAAGAGAGGATGAGATGGTTGGCTGCCATCACTGACTCAGTGCACATGAGTTTGAGCAAATTCTGGGATATAGTCAAGGAGAGGGAAGCCTTGTGTGCTGCAGTCCATGGGGCACCAAGAGTTAGACAGGACTTAGTGAGTGAACAACAACAAAATTAAAACAAGTACCCTGAAGCAAAATTTTTTACTTGTGAAAAACTCACAAATGAATTATAAGAGCAGAACATCTTCATAGTAATATACAAAGTCAAAATATATGCCATTGCCTATCTATGCCAGAAATCAAGATCTAAGTTATGCTTTGTTTTTCCTCCACTTAGGAAATGAAAACCAGATTTTGAAACAGTTTTTGATAATATTTCTTTTGATGTACTTTTTGTGTCATTAATAGTATATTGTTTCAACACCAGGCTTCTATAGACTTTAAAATTGCTAGACTTCAAGAAGTACATGGGCTTCCCTCATAGTTCAGTTGGTAAAGAATCTGCCTGCAATGCAGGTGACCCGGGTTCGATTCCTGGGTCAGGAAGATCCCCTGGAGAAGGAAATGGCAACCCACTCCAGTATTCTTACCTGGAGAATCCCCATGGACAGAGGAGCCTGGCAGGCTATAGTCCATGGGGTCGCAAGAGTTGGACACTATAATCAACTAAAGAGAGAGAGAGAAGAAATAGATCATTTCCTACCAAAGAGTAAAATTCATAAAAATCAGAATTTTTTTGAGGCTTCTCTTTGAGTCTCTATGACATTCAAATTGCTTCATTTCTCTTCCCCTAATTTCTAATTTTCTCCTTAGATAAAATCATTACACACAAGAAAGGGTTCATTGCAAAGCAATCCAACATTTGCATGTCGCTGATATATATGTTGCCCCAACAGGAGGCACTGAATAAATAACTACCGAATTTAACAGATTAGTCATTTTGAGACTAGATCATATTCTCTAGCCAAAGATAAGACCATAGATTTTATGTGGTCTAGTTGTTAAAACGGAGTTAAAACTAACAACTCTTCATTGAATCTATAAAGCTATATCTGCATGCGACTTTTATAGGCCAGCATATAGTGCTGCAGTAGATTACATCTGAATTGAATTTTTAATGCTGCTGTGTGCATATTAAATGCTACCTTTACTTCCTGCTTTAGGATTCTGCTTAGCATTATTCATAGCCTGAAAAGAAGTTATTCTAGTAGCATCTTACACTTTTATCATATATATGTCTGGAAGAATTTGTCAACTAGGAGACAATTTGAGTTAAAAAAAAAAAAGACAATGAACAGCCACTTACATTAAGGCAACTTCTTAGAAACTTGCTTAGCTTTTTTCTTAGAAATTTGTTTCAATTTAATTAGGTGTAGGTCATCAATTCCCAGCTATCTTGAAGAATAAAGCACCACAAAGATAAGAGGCACATCACTTGTGACTAAGATTATCTGAAGAAAAGTACAGATTACAAAGAAGTATCAATACTGGGACAATACTGGGATAATGTGGAACTTTTCATTTTCAGCCAGTGGTGTCATCAAAGACATAATGCGGAGAATTATAGAACATTCAACAGTGAACATTAAAAATTCATATTCTGATTAGTGCTACTTTATCACTTATAAACAATTTAAATCGAAGTTTGGTGCTACCTTGTTACTTAACATTGTTAAGATATCGGCACTTCCAACCAAGGTTGTTTTGGGTGCTTTTTATTTTCAAAGAAAACTTTAATTGGTTCCTTTTACATGGCGTAGGGTTGAAATCCTACAACTTAGTAAAGGGAATACTCTGAGTTAACTGTCTTCATATTTCAGTACTCAACTTCTTCCCTAAATGGTGCTCCTTAAAGGCATCTGAGGGTATGTCTATCCTTTCTGCAGAGTTGTTCTCCATTCTCCATAGCTAATATTTGCAGCTTCCTCTCAAGTCTGCTGTCCTCTAATCCAAGATTTCTCATCTCTTCTCTCTTCTTCCCCTGACATTCTCCCCTGTTTTCTATGTGAGTAGAGCGTCATTTCCATTTACTATGGAGACTACCTTTTTCCCCAATTCTAAACTAGAAAGTGAGTGGGTTGGAGAATTTTGTCGAACAACTTTGATGTCTTATTAGACTTAACAGGCCTTGCATTTTTTGTTTCTGTTTTGTTGGCAGGATAACCTCAACTGAACAAAGACCTAGGAAGATAAGGTCACCTTCAGTCAAACTGGGACAGTTGCCTGATTTCAACATACATTTCTTTTTCTCCTGGTATGTGATAAGGAGAGAGGATAAAACTCTTGTGCAATGAACAACAGAGTTGCCTTCAGAACCATTTCATTAGCACAGCATGATGGTGAAAGCATGCCCACTAAAAGATACAATCTGTAAATCCAAACCCCAGTTCTACTATTTATTAACTGTGTAATCAGGGCAACCTCTCTTCTCAGTATCAGGAATGACAATAATCGTATTTCATAGGATCACTTGGGAATTAAACAAGTTCATACCTTTAAGACACTTAAGAGAGGGCCCAGCATAACACAAATGCTCAAATGTCAAATTATTATTAATGTCTTTTGGATTTCATTAGGCTAGTGAGAGTCTTGATGGTGATGCAATCATGACAGTGATAAACATGATAAGAAGGAAGTGACCACTCTATACCTTTCATGATTAAAAAGAAACTAATTAGAAAGTGCTCCATTATGGAAAATATGAAAGTTTCTCCAAAAAGTTAAAGTTAGATCTACCATGTGATCCACAATTCCAATTATGAATAAACACCCAAAGGAAATGAAAACAGGATTGGAAGAAATATATGCATTCCCATGTTTACTGCAGCACTATTCACAAATAGCCAAGATATGGAAACAACCGAATGCCTATTAATGGATGAATGAAGAAAGAAGATGTGGCATATACATATACAATAGGCTATTATTCAGCCATGAAAGGTAAGAACATCTTGCTATCTGTACCAACGTGGATGGACCTTGAAGAAAAGGTAAGTGAGGTAAGTCAGACAGAAAAAGACAAATAATGTATTATACCACCTCTGCGTGGAATCTAAAAAAGCCAAACTTGTAAAAACAGAGTAAAATGGTGGTTACCAGGGGCTAGAATTGCATGATTCTGTTCAAAGGCATAAACTTGAAATGAGTAGTAAATCCTACAGATCTAATGCACAGTATAGTGAAATTTACAAGGTTGTTTTTAATCATGAATATTACTAAGATACTAGATCTTAATCATTCTAACCACTCAAAAGGAAGGATAGTTAAGTGACATGACAGAGGCGCTAATTATCACTGCAAAGGCAATCATAATATATAAATGTGCCAAATTAGTTCATTGCACAGCTTAAATCTACACAATGTTGTATGTCAAATATATTTCAATGAAAAAAATGAGCAAGGCAAAAAGAGGAAGTGGCCCATAAAACCTGCCCTCTGATGTTTTATCAGAGGGAGGAAAGCTGTCCAGACTGTATTGGTGAAGCTTTACCAACTCCACCAATAATCCAGGGCTCTGCTGCTGCTGCTAAATCGCTTCAGTCGTGTCTGACTCTGTGCGACCCCATAGACGGCAGCCCACCAGGTTCCCCCGTCCCTGGGATTCTCCAGGCAAGAATACTGAAGTGGGTTGCCATTTCCTTCTCCAATGCATGAAAGTGAAAGTGAAGTCGCTCAGTTGTGTCCGACTCCTAGCGACCCCATGGACTGCAGCCTCCAGGCTCCTCCGCCCATGGGATTTTTCAGGCAAGAGTACTGGAGTGGGCTGCCATTGCCTTCTCCAATCCAGGGCTCTAGGTGTCTTCAAACAAGTCTGCTGAACTCTTGACACAGATTATCTCATTTCCTCCTTATAACTCTCCTATAGAACAAAGGCTATAACTTTCTCTATTTTACGTATAAGCATTTACTATTTGCCTGGCATTTAAAACCACAGACAAAAATGATCCAGACAGACATAGTTGTTACCTTCCTAGAATTGACATTATCATGGAGAGAATAGACAATTAACTCTAAATAACAACACAATTTATTTACAACTGTGATGCATGCTTGAAAGAAGAGTGCAAGGTGCTATCAGTTCACTTCCTAGGGGGATCTGGGTCTAGGAATTCAGATGAGAATAAGTATATGCATCTATACAGGTGATGCTGGGAGAAGTCCAAAAAAACAACTTGTGTTTGCAACAAACTTGGAGTAGGAGGTAGCATGCCCATTATAGGATATAAAAGAAGACCTGGCTTAATGAAAGACAGAGAGAGAAGAGAATGGCAGAGGCTGATGTGAGTGAGGTCAATTGGGGCTGAGTAATGTGAAGCCTCATGACCACCTAAAAATATTTTAAACTTCATTCATAAAATAATGGGGAACCAATGAAATATTTTAATCATGGAAATGGCATGTTCATATTTGTTTACACCTTGGTTGTAGTATATCTATATCAATAAATTGAACCATGCTTTTCTCTCTTGCATTTAAGTCTTCAGCCTCTCTTCTGTGATATTTTTGTACAAAGCTTTATATAAAAGATTTTTTTAAATCTATGCTTTATCTTTAAAGTAACGGAATAGTATGCCTTTCAGCCACATTTCATTTTTAAGAGGATATTTACAATCCTCAAGATAAGTCAGTAAAGGTACTGACTGTAGACATAGGGATTTGGGAATAAAAAGATATTTTTTCCCTTCTGCCAACATTCCAATATTCCAGGAATTTTGATAAGACAGCAAAATAATAGCATATCTTTAAAAGCCAGGTTCTAATTTATATACCAACTTAATTGGCCAGGAGATCTTCAACTTCACTTTCTTCTAGCCCAAGTGTCAAACTTTTTTTCTTGCTCTAAAATCCTCAAACAGTAAACAGATTTATATAACACAAAGGAGTTCTTAAAACTTTATCCTAATCATAATTCAGGGTTATTTTAACTCATTTAAAAATAAGTTCTAGGCAACATGCTGCAGTGTGAAATATGAAAGTGAAAAAGACACATTTTCTGTCTTTTAGAGTTTGGAGGGCAAGAAAATTTTTAACAAACAATAACAAAAAAGAGAAACCATGAAGGTGCTACAATGGAAACTATATAGAACTTCTCATAATCAAGCTAAAATATTCAGAATTTTGTTAAGATTGGGAATATATATTTCAGTTACTCTGTCCCATAAGCTAAAACCTATTTAAACAATACTTGATTGTTAATCATTTGATTGTTCTTCTAATAGCAATAGCTTTTTTCAATAGTGGGAAAATATGAAGTTGATATTTCAAACACAAAAACATAAATTGTGGCCAAGATGGTAGTGTAGAAAGACTCTGAGCTCACGGGCACACCAAAACTCCAACTATTTACAGAGCAACTATCTACAATGACCATTTGAAGCCTAGCAGAAAAGATTTTACACAACTAAAGTAAAAGAAAAAGAAGAAATCACAAGGAGAGAGCAGGAGGTGTAGAGACATAGTTAAGACCTATACCCTGTGTTGCTGCTGCTGCTGCTGCTGCTGCTGCTAAGTCACTTCAGTCGTGTCTGACTCTGTGCGACCCCATAGACGGCAGCCCACCAGACTCCCCAATCCCTGGGATTTTCCAGGCAAGAACACTGGAGTGGGTTGCCATTTCCTTCTCCAATGCATGAAAGTGAAAGTGAAGCTGCTCAGTCATGTCCAACTCCTAGCGACCCCATGGACTGCAGCCTACCAGGCTCCTCTATCCATGGGATTTTCCAGGCAAGAGTACTGGAGTGGGTTGCCATTGCCTTCTCTGATACCCTTGTGTTAGCAACCCACAAACAGAGGGATAACCATAACTATGCTCCCCAAAGAGCAAGGGGTCTGAGCTCCACATCAGGCTCCCCAGCCTGAGGAGGTCCTGCAGCTGGAAGATAAGCTCCCAGAAGTCTGACATTGGAGGCCAGTGAGACTTGCATAGAAGACAGCAAGGGGGCTATAAGAAATGAATACTCTGCTTTTAAAAGGCATGTGCATGTTTCAATGCCATTCTCCCAAATCATCCCACTCTTTTCCTCTCCCACAGAGTCCAAAAAGTAATTAACCTCCAATTAAAATAAATAAATTTATTTTCTTTTTAAAAAGGCATGTGCAAAACACACACTACAAGTCTCAGTAAGGCAGTAATTAGAAAGAAGCCTAGGTTAGAGCCACTTGCTAACCTTGGAGCACCTCTTCAAAAGGAGGAGGCAACTGGGACTCTCACTGATTGTAGCCATTTGGAGTCCTTGATCTAACCTATTAGCCCTAGGGACTTACCAACCATAAGTTGACCAGTGCCAGTCCCAGGACCCCCAAGATCCCACAACCAGCCAGTCTGGAACAGAGCCCCACACACCACTGGACTGGTACCAGCACCAGGATTCCCCAGGCCATGCAGCAGGCCATATTGACTCAGACCCAACCAGCAGATCAGCAATCACCAAACAAAACAGGGTTTGGCAACTAACCAGGACAGGGGTCAGCCTCACTCACTGACACACTCATAGTAGTTGGCCATTCAACAACAGAATGGCCCATGCAGTCCAATGGGGGCACCCGTAGAGCATATACAGCTAATCACCAGAGGGGAGTATACAGTAGAGCCTCACAGGACATCTCCTACACAGGCATTTTCTAAGACTGTGAAAAGTAACCAACAAACAAATACACAGAAATAAACACAGAGGATGAGGTAAAATGATACGGAGAAATACGTTCCTAAATGAAGGCACAAGAAAAAGCAATCTTACACGGAAAACAGCTAGTTTGGTTGGTTGCTTTGTGATGCATTCCTTCCTTGTATTCAGCTGATGTTGGCCTTAGAGAATGCGGCCAACACCAGTCTGATACCAAAAATAGACCAAGACATCACAAAAGAGAAATTACAGGGCAATATCACTGTTTGAACCTAGATACAAAATGCTCAACAAAATATTAGCAAACTAAATTCAACAATACATGGAAAGGATCATGCAAGATCATGATCAAGCAGGATTTAACACTGGGTTGCAAGGATAGTTCAACATCCACAAGTGAGCCGATATTCACCACACCAATAAATTGGAAAAAAATTCATATGATCACTCAACAGATGCAGGAGAAGCTTTCGAACATTCCATAACATTTTATGGAAAACCTGAGTGAACTCTGTGTCCAATCAATAAAAATCCTCAACAAGGTAGGTATAGAGGGAACATACCTCAACATAATGGAGGCCATATATGACAACCTATAGCAAACATCATACTCAACAGTGAAAAGCTGCAAGTATTTGAATAGGAACAAGACAAGGATGCCCACGCTTATACATTTCAGTTCAGTTACTCAGTCGTGTCCGACTCTTTGCGACCCCATGAATCGCAGCACGCCAGGCCTCCCTGTCCACCAACTCCCGGAGTTCACTCAGACTCACGTCCATCGAGTCCGTGATGCCATCCAGCCATCTCATCCTCAGTCGTCCCCTTCTCCTCCTGCCCGCAATCCCTCCCAGCATCAGAGTCTTTTCCAATGAGTCAACTCTTCACATGAGGTGGCCAAAGTACTGGAGTTTCAGCTTCAGCATCATTCCTTCCAAAGAAATCCCAGGGGTGATCTCCTTCAGAATGGACTGGTTAGATCTCCGTGCAGTCCAAGGGACTCTCAAGAGTCTTCTCCAACACTCAAAAGCATCAGTTCTTCGGCACTCAGCCTTCTTCACAGTCCAACTCTCACATCCATACATGATCACTGGAAAAACCACCTTTACTAGATGGACCTTTGTTGGCAAAGTAATGTCTCTGCTTTTCAATATGCTATCTAGGTTGGTCATAACTTTTCTTCCAAGGAGTAAGTGTCTTTTAATTTCATGGCTGCAGTCATCATCTGCAGTGATTTGGGGCCCACGCTTATTACTTTCCTACAACACTGTATTGAAAGTCCTAGCCATAGTAATCAGGCAACAAAAGAAATAAAACAACGCTAAACAGGTAGAAAGAAAAAAAACTGACATCGACTGCAGATGACATGATATCAAACATAGAAAATCCTAAAGTCGCCCCCAAAAAACTAATAGAACTCATAAATATACTAAATTTGCAGGATACAAAATTAATGTACAGAATCTGTGGTGTTTCTATATACTAATAATGAACTAGCAGAAAAAGAAATTAAAAATTAATCCCATTTACTTAGCATCAAAAAATAAAATATAGAATAAATCTAACCAAGGAGGTAAAAGATATACTCAGAAAACTTCAAGATGCTGACAAAAAAATGTGAAAACAACACACACAAGTGGAAAGATATACTATGCTTATGCATTCGAAGAACTAATAATTTTTGAATGACCATACTACCCAAAGTAATATATAGATTAAATGTAATCCCTATCAAAATACCAATGGCATTTTTCTAGAATTCTAAAATCTGAAAGGAAACATTAAAGAACCTGAAAAGCTGAAACAATCTTGGGGAAAAAAGAAAAAATGAACTACACTTTCACTTTCAACCAATGACAAAGGAGGTAAGAACATATAATGGGGAAAAGACTGCCTCATCAATAAATGGTGTTGGGGAAATAAACAGCCACATGCAAAAGAATCCTGCTGAACTACTTCTAACACCATCTACAAAAATAAATTCTATAAAAGTAAACTCAAAATGGATTGAAGACTCATATATAAGACCTGAAACCATAAAACTCCAGGAAAACATAGGCAGTAGGATCATCATCAGCTTTGCCAATATTTGTTTTGATATGTCTCCTCAGGCAAGGGCAACAATAATAGAAACAAATAAATGGGATTATACCAAAATGAACATGTTTTTACAGTGAAAGTAATTATAAAAAAAAAAAAAACAAAAAACTGAAAAACAACTACTGAGTGGGAGAAGGTATTTGCAAGCAATATATTCATAAGGGGTGGGCTTCCCGGGTGGTGCAGTGGTACAGGACCCATCTGCCAATGCAGGAGACATAAGGGACAGGAGTTCCATCTCTGGGTCGGGAAGACCCCCCAGAGGAGGAAATGGCAACCCACTCTAGCATGCTTGCCTGGACAATCCCATGGAGAGAAGGGCCTGATGGGCTACAGCCCATGGGATTGCAAAGAGTCGAACCCAGCTGAGCAACTGAGTACATATACACAATGTCTATAACAGCAAAGGACTCCTGCAACTCAACATCAATAAAACAAACAACCCACATGAAAAATGGGCAGGGGCTGAACAGACATTTTCCCAGAGACACACCGATAGCCAATAGTGACATGAAAAGATGTCCAGCATCACTAATCATCAGGGAAATGTAAGTCAAAACCAAAATGAGATGCCACCTTATATCTCTCAGAATGGCTATCATCAGAATGATAACAAGTAACATTGTTGGTGAGGATGTGTATTATTCTGTTGGTGGGGATGTAAACTGATACAGCTACTGTGGAAAGCAGTATGGAGGTTCCTCAGAAATTTTTAAGTAGAACTGCCATGAAGTGAAGAGAATTGAAATGTTAGTCACTCCAGTCATGCCTGACTCTTTGCAACCCCATAGACTGCAGCCCACCAAGTTCCTCCACCCATGAGATTTTCCAGTCAAGGATACTGAATTGGGTTGCTGTTTCCTTCTCCAGGGGATCTTCCTGACCCAGGGATCAAACCTGGGTCTCCTGCACTGCAGGCAGAGTCTTTACTGACTGAGCTATGAGGCAACCCTGCTATGAGGGAAGAACTGTCGAATACTGTCGTAAGGTCCAGCAAGTCTACCTCTTGACTATTTATCCAAAGAAAACAAAAACACTAATTTGAAAAGACATATGTACTCCAGTGTTCACTAGATAAATTTACAGTAGCCAAGATATGGAAGCAATCTAAGTGCCCACTGACAGATGAATGCATAAAGAAGATGCGCTGTACACAAACATACAGCCATAAAATAAGGAAATCTTGCTGTCATGACAACATGGGTGGATCCAGAGGCTATGATGCTAAGTCAGTCGGAGAAAGACATACCCCACAGGATCTCACTTACATGTGGAATCTAAAAAAAGAAAACAGACTCAGAGATGCAGAGGATAGACAGGTAGTGCCAAGAGTGTGGCTGGGAGTAGGAGGTTCCAGGTTAAAAGGTGGAGGGTGAAACAGATGTACGGGATTCAGAATACAAACTTCCAGTCAAATTTAACAAAAAAAAGTCGTGGGGAAGTAATATGTAGCGTAAGAAATATGGTTAATAGGATCACAATAAGTTTGTATAGGAACAGAAAGCTACTAGACTAACCATGTGATCATTTCATAATGTATGCAAATATCGTCATTATGTAGTATATGTGAAACTAACATAACACTGAGTGCAGACTAAGTTGCTTCAGTTGTGTCCAACTCTTTGCAACCCTCTGGACCACAGTCCACCAGGCTTCTCTGTCCATCTTGCCTGGATTCTTCAGGCAAGAATAGTGGAGTAGGTTGCTGTGCTCTCCTCCAAGGGATTTTCCTGTCCCAGAGACTGAACCCATGTCTCTCATTTCTTCTGCATTGGTATGCAAGTTCTTTACCACTAGTGCCACCTCAGCAACTATTTCAATAAAAATTAAAAAGTCAATAATTTTGATCGTTTCTGAAAATTTGAGTTCAGTACATTAACACTCAGGGAATTTGCTGACAGATCTTGAAGATAAACCAGAATGAAAAATAATTAGAAAAATCAGAAGCACCTCAACATTTAAAAAAAAAGACAATAGTATTAACAGAAAATCAGACTAGGGCTATTATAAACCTACTGAGAGTTTATAGAGTTAGCTTGGTTGGCTGATTCATTTCCTGAATGAATAATGCTCACCTCTGCCTTTACTTTAGCCAAGTAAGAGGCCTTCTCTCCTGGCTCCCCATAATGAGAAAGCAACACCAATCCATGAAGCTGGAGTGGACTTGGCACCTTACACTGGAACTGCCCTAGCTTTTGTGAGAAGAGTCACAAAGGCCATTATGATTCATTTCCTGAATGAATAATGCTCACCTCTGCCTTTACTTTAGCCAAGTAAGAGGCCTTCTCTCCTGGCTCCCCATAATGAGAAAGCAACACCAATCCATGAAGCTGGAGTGGACTTGGCACCTTACACTGGAACTGCCCTAGCTTTTGTGAGAAGAGTCACAAAGGCCATTAAGAGACTGAGCAAGAATTTTGCACACTTGACTCACCAACAGCATTTCATAATGTCATTCTTCAAACTTGTCTATAACTGTATTTTAATACACTTACAATAATTAAGTTTAGATTTTTTATCCAAAATTTAGTTCCCAGAAATACACTGTTACTGTAGCCATAATCTATATTTTCCTAAATAATCCCAAAATTGTCCTTCTCAGTGAACCTATTTATTTTTTCTGTTTTTATTTTCTATGTTCTCTACTATATGTGCTTCCACTCACTAGATGCTTCATATTCAGATCCACTTAAAATATTGAGTGTTCTATGCTCCATTTGTCACCCTGCTTATTTAACTTATATGCATAGTACATCATGAGAAATGCTGGACTGGAAGAAACACAAGTGGGAATCAAGATTGCCAGGAGAAATATCAATAACCTTAGATATGCAGATGACACCACCTTTATGGCAGAAAGTGAAGAGGAACTAAAGAGCCTCTTGATGAAAGTGAAAGAGGAGAGTGAAAAAGTTGGCTTAAAACTCAACATTCAGAAAATGAAGATCATGGCATCTGGTCCAATCACTTCATGGGAAATAGATGGAGAAACAGTGGAAACAGTGTCAGACTTTATTTT